>OU744320.1:56790306-57284100 GCA_916610145.1 Eristalis arbustorum | reverse complement strand
GAATAGATGATATCTCGGGGGCATGGGCTTATGTAAACAGGGCAAAGTTGCTGACTGCACCCAACGTGGTGGGATGCCAGCGCGATCCCTGTTTCTGCATAAGTCAAGTTGACATACAGCCTCCTCGTGGAAATTCTGGAAAAGACTCAAGAGATGCAGATCGACACCCACCACCAATTTGTCGATTTCAAGGCCGCATATGACAGCGTGCATAGAGACGAGCTATACAGCGCCATGTCTAGTTTTGACATTCCTGCCAAACTCGTCAGGCTGTGCAGGATAACGATGGAGAACTCTCGCTGCTCCATCAAAGTCGATAACGAACTCACCGAGACCTTCAATGTCAAAAAAGGTTTTAGGCAAGGCGACACGCTGTCATGTGACTTCTTTAACATCATACTTGAAAAGATCGTGCGAAACTCAAACATAAACACCTGAGGCACGATCTTCCGAAGGTCCGTTCAACTGCTTGCTTACGCGGACGACATTGACGTGATTGGACGAACACAGCGAGCCGTCAATGAGGCGTTTGCTAGCATTGAAGCGAAAGCGGCTAAAATGGGTCTAGCGGTAAACCAGGACAAAACAAAGTACATGTTGTCATCACGGAAGGACGCACAACATCGACGTCTCGGACAGAGCGACATATTGGGCGGCAGAAACTTTGAGGTAGTCAAGGACCTCGTCTACCTAGGCTCCGGAATAAATAGGGACAACACCACCAGTACCGAGATCAAACGCAGAATTACTCTTGCCAATCGCTGTTTCTTTGGGCTGAAGATGCAATTGAGTAGCAGAGCCATCTCTCGAAACACCAAATTGACCTTGTATGAAACCCTGATCATCCCAGTCCTGCTCTATGGCGCTATTGAAGGCGGATGAAGAAGCTCTTGATTGTTTTGAGAGAAAAGTTCTGCGTACGATCTTTGGTCCTGTTTGCGTTGATGGCGTTTGGAGGAGAAGGTTCAACCACGAACGTTTCCGGATCCAACGCTTAAGATGGCTACGTCATGTAGAGCGGATGGACACCACAGCTCCGGCCCGAAGAGTCTTCGACACCAAACCATTGGGACAGCGCAACAGAGGACGTCCTCGCACTAGATGGCGCACACAAGTGGAAAAGGACCTCAATGTTGTCAAAGGACCACCTCATGTTGGTTGAAGCCCAGGTCCACCCCGGACTGTAGCGTCAATCAAAGAAGAAGAAGATGATATCTCGAAAGCTAAGCGCTTTTCGGCAAATTCGAATTTTTTGACTCTGAAGATTAATTTCCACCATTAAGTTGTGCAGATTGTTTGCTTCTCTGGATGACTCTGATATTGCGACCTATTCGGCTGTTGTTGAACTGCGCCAACCGGCTCACAGTGAATAAAATGTCCGGTCTCGTAGAAATTGTTAAATACATTAAGGAACCAATGAGCGACCAGCTTGCCAAAGACCGTCACCTTGATCTCTTTGAATTGAAATTTGCAAAGCCTTTTGAACGTAATCCGGCGGTTCCAAAATTTATATCGTCTTCAAGGTGTCCATTTAAGTACACAGCCACAACATCAATCTGATGGACTTCTATATTCTCGCGTACTGTCAATGCCATAAGATGTCGAATAGACTCAAGACGAGTCACAGGTGCAAAAGTGTCCGTGATATCGACTCCTAGACACTGAGAAAATTCTCTTTCTACAATGCGAGCAGCGATTTGTCCGGATTTATTTTATAATGTGGTTTCTCAACAAGTTCCCACGTCTCAATTTTGATGAGTGCTCGAACTTCTTCAGCTATAGCACCTCTCCAATGTGTGCCGCTTCTCGTAGTAAAATCTGCTCCACTTCTGCATCCATGTATGTCTCATCACTACT
The DNA here is from genome assembly GCA_916610145.1 of Eristalis arbustorum. NCBI lineage: Eukaryota > Metazoa > Arthropoda > Insecta > Diptera > Syrphidae > Eristalis > Eristalis arbustorum. Next base: position 57,282,243 of record OU744320.1, on the reverse strand, counting down.
TTCTATTCTGGAACTTCCATTGTCATCAGATTCTAACTCCTTCCTCGTTTGCTTCTCATCAGCAGTACGCATTTTTGAATTTGGTACTTCATCCGATTGCAAACCATTTTGGAACATCGCCAAAGCAATCAGGCATAAAATCAGGCATATTCCTGCACTCATCTGTGATGATGACACCTTCTTCACAGACAAAGAGAAGGCAGATTTACTTTCTAAAACCTTCTCAGCAAATCATCTTTTCTCGAATAATTTAAGGGAAACGGAAACTGATACTCTGGTTAATGAAGCAACTACAGTTTTTAACAATGATATCTTGATAGTGAGCACCGTCAAAAACATTTTGAAAACTCTAAAGGTCAACAAAACTGGTGGTTTAGACGGCATCAGAAACATGTTCTTGAAACGTCTGCCTCAATCGGGCATAAAATATCTAACATTTCTTGTCAATGCGTGTCTTTAGACTCAATATTTCAATATTTTACAAGTGAAAATGGCGAAAGTTATTCCAATCCTTAAACGAGGAAAACCCGCGGAATGTCCCAGCAGTTATAGACCTATTAGTCTGCTTAGCAATGTTAGTAAAATCTTAGAAAAAGTTCTGAAGAAACTAATCCTAGAATTTACAATTGAAAATGCAATATTTCCCGAAACTCAATTCGGTTTCAGACAATCTCATAATACTTCCCATCAATGTCTTAGGATATGTAATCATATCAGATCTAATCGATTAATAGGCAAATCTACTGGTATGATTCTATTTGATGTGGAGAAGGCCTTCGATACAGTCTGGCATTTACAAAATGCTAAATCTTAACTATCCCCCATTTATAGTCAAAATAGTCCAAAGTTTTTTAAATAGTCGTTGTTTTCGAGTCCACGTTAATACATGTTCGTCAAGTCCCAATAACGTTTCCATGGGTGTTCCTCAAGGCTCAGTTCTCGCTCCAATTCTGTATAATATGTACACATGTAACTTTCCATATTTACCTAACTGCCAGGTGGCACTGTTTGCTGACGATACTGTGATATACACAACGCATGAGTATGCTCTCAACGTTGAGAAGCTAATATGTACACAGTTATTGCAACAGGTGGAAAATAAAAATTAATTCTGAGAAAACTCAAGCTGTCTTTTTCACCAGAGAAAGAAAATCTTGTTTTCTTCCTCAGAATCCAATTCCCATTTTTGGAACACAAATAAGTTGGAATTTGTCTGCAAAATATCTTGGAATATACTTGGATTCGAAACTTACCTTTAGTTGCCATGTCACGCAGACGTTAAAAAAAATAAAGATTGCGACCACTTTATTATACCCTTTAATAAACAGGAAATCACAACTATCCATTGAAAGAAAATTATTATTTTTAAAGTTATCTTCCAGCCAATATTAACTTACGGCTGCCCGATTTGGGGTGGTATGGCCAAAAGTCATTTAAAAAGACTTCAAATTGCTCAGAACAAAATCTTAAAAATGATCTTCAATTTACCATGGCACTTTTCTACGAATGAACTGCTTGCAAGGGCGGGTGTTGAGCTGGTTAACGAACGTATTGAAAGGCTTATAAGCAACTTTAATATCCGTTGCGCTCTTGCGGATAATCCTCTCATAAACAATCTTACCGTATATATTGCCTTTCATAAACCTGTTTTTGTAAAATCTTAAAGTGTTTCTAAGTAGCAAGGTACTCGCGTGCCAAATCTCTATATATAAAATGTGCAATACTAATACTGTAACAACCAATTTTATGTGCGAAATAAAGATAAATGACAAATGACTTAATCCGATGCTGACGTAGATTACTCGAGCTCCGTGTTCGATCCCGATGATATTGCTTCTACCACAAGTTCTTCATTTTCATCTTTGGTGAACGTTTGCCTGTTTTTTTCGTCACTCATCCGAATATCCCAAAAAGACACCTTCCTTCGATCGAGGTTCAAACTTTCCTTTCCAAGGGGTTTTATTTAGCACGAAGATTCTTGATCCAAAAACTTTTAGATTACTCAAATCCGGTAATTTTTTGTTGTTGGGCATCTATTTCGTATGTAGTCTTATGTTGCTAGTGCTTCTGCCCAAAACACATTTTCGCGTCCAAAGTGTAGAAGTAATCATTAGGCCATTTCTACAAGAGTTCTGTTTTGGAAAGACGTCATTCTTATTTCTTATATTTCTGTGACTGGACGAACACAGCGAGCCGTTAATGAGGCGTTTGCTGACATTAAAGCGGAAGCGGCTAAAATGGGTCTAGCGGTAAACCAGGGCAAAACAAAGTACATGCTGTCATGACGTAAGGACGCACAATATCGGCGTATTGAACAGAACGTCATAATAGGCAGGAGAAACTTTGAGGTAGTCAAGGACTTCGTCTACGTCGGCTGTGGAATAAATAGGGACAATAACACCAGTGCCGAGATCAAACGTAGAATTACTCTTGCCAATCGCTGCTTCTTTGGGCCCATTGAGTAACAGAAACACTGTTCTGTTCTGATCATCCCTTTCCTGCTCTATGGCGCGAAGACATTTACGCTGTTGAAAGCGGATGAAGAAGCTCTTGATAATTTTGAGAGTTCTGCCTGCGATCTTTTGTTCGCGTTGATGGCGTCTGGAAGAAAAGATTCAACCACGAACTGTACGCGCTGCATTTGATTCAGCTGACTAGAGAAAACAAATTTGTCACAGTATACCTACCGGCACACACGGCACACATTTTGGGGTACGACTAAGAGAATATGGGTGCAATATGGGGTACCACAGAGCAGTATTTTTCCAACTACTTGATTTCTGCTCGGAACATTCGAAATACGACTGTACGAGAAAATAAAATTAGCCAAACTAATTTGTTCCAATTCCTTAAATAAATTTGCATTAAATGCGATTATCGTCGCAAAAATTGACAATGGACAACTGCAAACAAACCATTACAAAGCGTATTCAAAACAAACAAGAAATGGAAAAATTTACAATTTATTTGTTCCATAACAAAATGTTTTTAAATCTAAAAAAACCCGTAAAAATAAATGCAATTGAACGGGTTTTCTAAAACACGTTGTTTTCTAATTTAATATGTAACTAAAGGCTATTAATATTAACAAATTTATTAGACTAGGCTCAAAACAGGATGAATCAGTTTGCTTCTGGTACCAAAACATTCCGCAAGTGCCATAGTGAATAAATTCATTTTACATATATAATATGTATACATCATAAAAGTAACAAAAAACGGAAATAAGGGTTTGAAATAAACATTTTAAGAGTTAATGCAAGAAAGGTGAACATTTTATGTGTTTAAACATAAATTACATCATACCACCCATTCCACCCATTCCTCCCATTCCACCCATTCCTCCCATTCCTCCCATTCCTGGCATGCCAGCTGCGGATTCATCCTTTGGTGAATCAGCTACAACAGCCTCAGCTGTCGTAAGAAGTGAAGCTACACCTGAAGCATCAGTCAAGGCAGTTCTTACAACTTTGGTGGGATCAATAATTCCCTTTTCGATAAGATTGCCATATTCACCCTTCAGCGCATCGTAACCATAATCTCCGTCCTTAACTTCGACTTTAGCAACAACCGTTGCGCCATCAACACCAGCATTTTTCGCAATTGTTAAACACGGCATACGTAGTGCTCGTCGGACGATATCAATTCCCATGTTCTGTAAAATAGAGAAATATTTGTCAAATGAAAAACAATTAACACAAAGCTTTTATACCTGATCCTCGTTTGCGCCTTTAAGCTCATCTAATTTTGGGATGCAACGCAACAAAGCAGTACCACCTCCAGGCACGATACCTTCTTCTACAGCAGCACGAGTAGCATTTAAGGCATCATTAACGCGGTCTTTCTTTTCATTTACCTCAACTTCGCTTGAACCGCCCACACGTAAGAGAGCAACACCAGATGCTAAACGCGCCAGGCGTTCTTGTAGTTTTTCTTTTTCATATTCGGAAGTAGTTTCTTCAATTTGATCTCTAATTTGTTGCACACGCCTATCAATATCTTCTTTTTTGCCCTTGCCTTTCAGCAAAAGTGTATCATCCTTAGTAATAACAACTTCTCCAACTTTTCCCAGATCTCCAATTTGGACATCTTCCAATTTGACAAGATTTGCATCATCTCCAAATACAATACCTCCTGATGATATAGCCATGTCTGTTAAAGTGGATTTACGATTATCTCCGAATCCTGGTGCTTTGACCGCAGCAACTTGAAGACCAATTTTAAGACGGTTTACAACTAAGGTGCTCAACGCTTCACCATCTATATCCTCAGCAACAATAACAAGAGGTTTCCTTTGAGCATTCGCTAATTCAAGAGCTGGAATAATGGACTGTACAGACGAAATCTTCTTTTCCGAAAAAAGAACTAAAGCATCTTGAAACTCAACGCGAGCACCTTTCGTAGAGTTGATAAAGTATGGTGAAATATAACCTCTATCAAATTTCATGCCTTCAATGACTTCTAGCTCATCATTCAGAGTCTTGCCATCCTTTACTGTAATAACGCCATCTCTTCCTACTTTTTTCATAGCTTCACCAATCAGATTACCTATCGCAGTGTCACCATTAGCAGAAATTGTAGCGACTTGAGCTATTTCTTCAGGTGTATTAACTGGACGTGACATAGCTTTAAGGTTATCCTTAACTGCTTCGACAGCAATCATAACACCACGACGAATTTCCACTGGGTTGGCTCCTTTTGAAATTTTTTCAAATCCCTCTTTTGCAATCGCTCTAGCTAATACAGTAGCTGTTGTAGTTCCGTCTCCAGCTTCCTCGTTAGTATTGTTAGCGACATCTTGAACCAACTTAGCACCAATATTTTGGAATTTGTCTTTTAATTCAATTGACTTGGCTACAGTAACACCATCTTTTGTGATCTTTGGCGACCCCCATGATTGTTCAATGATGACATTGCGACCTTTTGGTCCCATCGTTACCGCGACAGCATCAGCCAAAATATCAACTCCTTGAAGCATGAGTGCTCGCACTTCTGCTCCAAAGCGAACATCTTTTGAAAATTGACGTACTGTATACTGACGAGCAATAGAAAGGCGAGACAGTGTTGCTGGTAGACGATACATCTACGAAAAAAAAAATGTTTTATTGAATATGCGTAGTTATTTTCTATACATTAAAATCATAGAAGAATTGTTAAACGCTTGGTCTTATCAATTCGATATCTTTTCTATATTCTCGCATTCAGTAATTTAGAATGTTACTACCACCCCCGTGAAAGTAAGTGATATAAGATCAAAATGTGGGTACAGACAAATTTATTGTACATTACATAAATAACAATGTACTTGTCCGGTTGTCCCAACAGGACCATATTGAGTTTTTTTTTAGTTTAGAGCTAAATGTTGTATAAAATAATTATTGCATGCAATACATATTACATATACATGTTTCCTCTGAAATAGCTATGTAATTATCAATGGTTGGAATATTATAAATCAATTAGAGCTTTTCAGAAGTAAAGACACTACAAAATACACTGCTTCGACTACAACTGAACCTGTCAGGAATCTACATGTGCAAGAGTCAATTCGGAGTGATTAGTACTTTGTCAATTTACTTCCCTAGTGTTATATAACATTTTAGCTAGGGCCCATATTTCCCAAGTTACATACATATACGTACAATTAGGTTTGTAACTAAAAAACTAAATCTCTTTTTCTTCTGTTGGAGTTGTGAAATAGAAGACCCATTTAACGCACATTATTTTGAGAACATACATTGTTGCATCATAATACTCTTATGCACAAAGATGAATTACTATCATACAATAGACATCACATTGAGCCATCCTTAATTCTTGTGCAATGACGTTTAATTAAAGGATAGCAAGTGAATATGGAATCTAATGAAATACGTTTCTTATCAGTGACAGATTCCAGAATGATCTGTGCAGATGGAATTGTAGGTTATTTTCTCATTTAATGTCAGACTTTTAAATTAATTTATTAATGAATGGGTTATTTGTAAATGAAAACTTACGTTAGGATTTAATATTCACTGATCTTATTTAATTAAAAAACACAATTTTAATGTTACAAGTGCAACCAACGATTATGACTCGTAGCAACGACCGGTCTTCCTATGCAGAAAACGTGATTTTAAATGACTTTTTACAATTAGAATATTGAAATTCCAACAACAATATTTTTCTTTTCAAGGTTGGCTAGACTGAATTTGGTAATAGCAATTTTAAGGTGAAAGCACATGAAAATAATTGGAAATGGTGGTTGATAAATATATGTTGGCATATGCTGGATTAGATTGTTTGGGAATACTACCACTCCCAGGGCGCCACGATTTAAAAACGACATTTTGTAGATTTCGACGAAAATAATAGAATGACCAAAAATGTATTGATTGCTCAGTTTAGGAGAAACCGTGGTTTATATATTACGGTAATTAGTATAAGTGAAATAAGCTCCAGGCGCATGCCGGACAGTTGCTGCAATACCTTTAGCGGAGCGAAGCCACCCACACCATAATTTAAATAATTACTTATCAGGCCGACGACCCATAAAGATTACAAGTCTGAGCTATTGCTGCCTTCCATCGATGATGGTCTTGGGCGCGCTGCTTCCAGTTCTCAAGGAAATGCTGTTTTACATCTGCGATGAATTGGTCTCTATACCGAAGGTTCGGGCTTCCTTTCCTTCTGGAACCAGAAGCTTGGATTCGAAGACCCTCTTCGCTCTAGCGTTATTGTCCATTCGCTCGTTGTGGCCGAGCCAGTGTAATCGACTGATTTTTGCCATTCGGACAACATCCACATCCTTTTACAACTCGTAGAGTTCGCCGTTGTGTCTTCTCCATTCGCCTTCTCGTAGACGGGACCATATATGCGACGTAAATTTTTTCTTTCAAAGGCACAAAGAAGCAGCTCCACAGTTTTGCTTAGTGTCCAGTTGAGTACACCAAACTTTTCAATAAAATATTCCGAGTACCCCGAGAAGTATGCTACATTTTTTTGCACGAAAGCAAAAGAAAGTTCTATTTCAATTGGAGTGTCATAGAAAAATATTATAACTAAACCTCGATATCTCTTAAATTATATATTAATTAATTTTTTTGATCGTTATTTATATTTTGTGCTTATTTCGTCCAGATCTACAAAATGGTGTTTTTAAAAATTGACATGCCGGGACAAGTTGTCGTGTCAAATCTGAATAATACAATTCGTATCCTCTTGAAACTTGAATGGATTGCTGTGTTTCTGAGAGTTCACCTTCGTTCATCACTAGACATTTTGATTCGCGGAATCAAAATATTTTTGCAAAGCGAAAAGTATACTAAGAATTTTCGAGTTAACACAAAACGTGGCTCATGTCTACTGCGCTTAAAACCAGTATTTAATTGCACGAGCTGAATTATGGCAGCACTATAAAATACTGGGCAAAACTCGCCATTTATATTTTCTCAAGCTATCCCTTTCCTATCATTGGTTGGCTCAGTAATACCACTGAAAAGAGAGTGGAGAATTTTTGAAGGGGTAGTATCGAGTGTGACGGAGATCATTGATTCAACCCACGAAACTGGAATTGGCTCAGCGGAATAATTCATGTAAAGTCGATAACTTTCCTAAACTTTAAATACGTTTTCAACCCTTGCGTGATTTGTTTTGTATGGTAAAAGTAGTTGAAATATATTTTCATTTCGCGTAGATTTGTATATTACAAACTCCTCAGTTAGCACCACAAACAAATTTATGTATTCCTATTCAGTTTGTCTGACAGAGTAAGAAAGTATGCGACAGAGAAGAGGATATAAGTCTACAAAAATCGACAAATGAAGAGAGCAGGAGCAGTACATAGCCAGAGGAAGGAACTCTTAGAGGTAAGTGTCGTGTTTTTTGTTTATATTTTGAAAAAAGAACCTGGCTCAACCTTATTTGTGAATTTGAATGAAGTTTGTGTAATTTATAGTTTGTGAGAGCATTTTTTTTTCCACTATACAAGGGAGTAGTATGTTTAACAATAATTTTAAACTAGAATCGACAGAATTTTTTTCCTTAGTTTTCTTTAATTGATAAGAAAATACAAAACTGCAAACATAAACTATTGGTACATAGATATATATGTTAAGGGAACAAAATTGCATTTGATCTATAATTCCTATAATTTTTCGTTTTGTATTTCTGTTTTGTTGAACATGTGATTATTGTGATCAAATGTGTTCAGTATTTCTTTTTTATATTTGGGTAATTTTAATTGCGTGTGATTGTGGAACTGCAACCCGGAAAGAGTTTTCATAGTTTATGTTAGATACTCACAAATGAAAAACGTCTATAGAAAAGGTTTTGAGAATATAGTGATGATGAACTTATAAACGTTTCTACAGCCTTAACGTGCCATCTTTAAACTTCTCTTAAAAAAAACTCTAAACATGTTTAAAAACTTTTCAAGGTATGTATGCGGATATGTATGTACATAGGTACATATTAAATAGTTAGTGACCAGTCAAGTCCAATAAAATTGAGTGTAATTTCAAGTAAAAATTGCCGGTTGTTTTGAATAAAACTTAAATGTCGCGATTTTTTCACTGAACTAAAACATTCGCGATGCCACTTCTGTTATTAATTTAAGTCTTGAGTACTAGTAAATTTCGATAACCAAGTTAATCTGTCTCCCAAATTGTTGGCTCCTCTTTGTGTCGTTAGTTCGTGATTTTTATATGTGTATATAAGAATGCCTCCCGTCATTGTTTGGCTTAGATGTTGCAGTTTTTATTTCTAGATTAAAAGTGCTGGCCAAATCGGAAATCTATCATTGCAAACCTTACAAAATAGGAAAGCTTTTTTTTTGCAATTTCTTGCTCTTATGAAAATATATATGCATGTTTGTGCATATACATATGCAGTGAGTGTAATTAATATTCGGCTCTTACTCGAATATGTTAACAAGTTAAAATCAAATGGTTTTCAACCCATTCTTATCCTGTTTGTTAAGTTCCATCATTTGAATAAAAATGAATAAAAATTACTTATGCCCTTACTGCGAGTGTCGACTATCATGTGGTTGTATAGTTAACTCTTCTGTTAATGAGCAGGTCCACCCAGATTTTTTTTCATATTCGAAACCATTTATTCCTGATTGATTGTCGAGCTATCTTCACCAAATGACTACCTTAGGACCGTCAGCTTACATATGCTTAATGCGTTACCATTTACCATACATTGAAAATCCAAGTGGGTGAGAGAAAAAAATGAGAGTGAAAGTATCATTATTGTCAATAAGTAATCATTACTTTATACTGAAGAGAGTTAGAATCACACTGGCTACAAAATATTGCTTATTCGGAAGTTATTTATTATGCTTGACGAAATAAACCCATTAAACTGGAGCCACATCTGTAAAGAAGAAAGGGAGCAATACGTTAGCAGGCTTGCCAAAGAAATACTAGTGAGTGGATCTGAAGCAGAAGATAATAGTGGCGATGGAGATGAGGACCATGCTCCCTATGCGGACTCAAATTTGGTAGTTGGGGGGTATCTATAATAGAAGATAATGATGATGACAAGATGCTGAAAGAACAACAAGCAGAAAACGATCGACATCGCCAAGTGCAAGAAGAACAATTCTCCAAGAAATACTATTTAGCCGGTGATGGAACAAAATGGTACAAACAGCCCACAGCAACAGGTCGTCTAAGAGCACACATTGTGATTCGAGACATTGGTGGGTCTCCTGGTATCTTCATGATAATGTCAGAAGACGTCATGCGATAAACTAATAGTAGACCTCAACAAGAAATTGTTAAATTCAACGAAAATAACCCGACAAAGAACTTAGTTCTAATATAAGAGAAAGTTGTTACAAGTTTTTTTTTATAACAAACATAAAGTTGGCGTCGACGTCATGGATCAAATGTTGGAAAAGAAAGGCTTTTTCCTATAACATATTGGATGTTGCAGCAGTAGCATATTTCATAATTTACAAAAAAGTAAATGCTGTTAGTGCTACGAACACACGTGCACGTCAACTATTTTTACATTCTTTGTTTGAGCAGTTAGCGACCACCCAGATCGAAGCAGGAGTGAACAAACCAAGGATAATAGTAATGTTTCCTGCCGAAATGGCGTTTAATCTTTCTTCGGAGCAAATTTACAAAATAGAACTCGACCCAGTTTTCGAGTTCACCTGTTTCCGTGTTTTCTTACGTGTATTAATCGATCATGAGGCAATGGAAAGCATTTCGCGACATCAGAAATTTCAATCAATTTCACGATCCCGGGGTGCTGTAATTTTATTAGTTTTCTAGTTAATCTTTCAACTGCCACAGCGGTCCTATTAGGCCTAGAAGCCACCCGAAAATGTATATCATGTATAATTTGCAGTATAAACGATAACAAGCAAATAAAAATCAGATTTGCATGCAGTGCCTTCGATGAGCCTGTCTGTTTACAATGCAATATAGTAAAAAACACTTTAAAAAATAACGTGTCTAAATATAAAAACACAGTTATTTCATAGAATTCCATCAATTTTTATACAAAATGTGTGAAGGTCCAGCCTGACTTATTCCATTGGTGAGAAGGTTTTAAAACATTAATTAACAGAAGGGTTAACAATCGACGACGTTTGAGTTTTATGAGTATTTGCACACACGATTTGTTTGGAAACTCACGCAATCATAAATAATGAAGTAGTGGAGTATGTGATTTCTACACAGAAATGTGCTCTTACATTGTAATGACAAAGTACACATCTTGGTTAACATGACTCTCTTACTTATTGCACCTCATACTTAGTCTCTTTCCAATATCCGTGTACTCAACTTTGCGCAAACACTATTAATATTCACAGCTGTCAGAATTATACCAATTCGTGATATGCACGTTTTTCAATCACAATAGCACGATTCTCAGTTGACTGAGATACGCAATACCAAAAGTGATGCCAATCGCTATTTTTGTCGTCTAGTAATCGATCGATAGTCGATACTCCCAATAAGGGTCTTACCATTGCCACAAGATAATGAAGGTGCACGAAAAACTATGAAAAAATACATACATTAATATGCGGATTTTTTCATTTTGCGGTTCAAATCATAGACCCTGTTTGCAGTATGATAGTTTGAAAATATCATTCCTACACAATTATTTGTCAAATTGCAAGAAGACATTCATGAAATTAGAGTATTGAGTGCTTGAAATGACATCAATTTTGTTATTAAGTTCCTCATTTTTCTTTTACCTCACCATAACCCTTCCATCAGATCTGAAAAGGTTGAATTGGCTCTCATCTGCGTCTTGCCACCATACTGGATATTTTTCTTCTTGCCACTCGAATGTTGAATTCTTCTGATTCCATTGTTCGCTGAACAGTAGACTCAATAACAGCTTTCTGCATTCAACCGACAGCTGACTTGCAAACTTAAGCAAAAAAGAAGTAGGTCATTTACAAAGTCAAGAACAGGAAGATTTAAATTTTCAGTTGCCGCCTCCAGTACATTCCAACCGATTGTAGAATTAACCGCATTCGACGACAACTTTGTTGATTAACACAATACAAAAGAATAAAGCTGGATAAAATAATTTGTGTTAATACTCTGAACGGTCAGACAGTAGATTCAAACGAAATGGACGTCAATGGAAGTAAAATAGAGATTTTTAACTCATGTCCTCACATGGACAACGAATTCCATTTTCTAGAATCTTGGAAAGCTGAAAGTTGGTTGAGGTTCTTTTCTTCTCACGCTTGCGTCCTCTGTTGCGTTGCACCTAGCTTCGGATTTTTCAAGCCGGAGCTTAAACAACTGTGTGTCTAAGACTTAAAATAGCTAGCCAGAGATCGCTAGTTGTTTGAGGCATAGGTCCACCCGGACTGTAGCGCCATACAAAGAAAAACAAGAGATATTTCTAAGATATATCTTTAACGTTCAGCTACCATATGAATACACAATTAGAACAAAGGTATCTTAAAAGATAAAAGTGATTAGTTTTGTCAAAAATGTCCAAAGCTTTCCCATGCTCATAAGTTAGTAGGCAAATTAAGGAAATGCTAGAGCAACGAATTATTAGAGACAGCAACTCGCCATATAACTCTCCTCGCTACCTCCGTACCTAAAAATTGGATAGTTCAGGGATAAAGAAATGGAGAATTAGGTGGAGCCTAATATTTTTCAACTCTTCCCTTACCCAAGGGCTTTTACCAGGTACTAATCGGAGATCGAAATAAAACAGCATAAACGGCACTTTGCCGTTCGGCTTAAAAATGTTTCGGCTTCAAAATTCAGAAATGGACTCAAACTCTATTCAGAAAGTAAAACATACCGAAATTAGAACGCATTGTTCGAAGTATTGCCCATCCGAAGCTATGACTTTTTCAATGACAACTTTTTACAATGAAAGTAGATTTCCAACGCATGTTGCAATGGAAAAATACAATTTACGCCATCTCTTAGCGCACCGCACGAATAAAGTTGATGGAATGTCCCAAACACAAAGATTAGCTAACTTAAAATATTTAGGTGCTATTTTATGGTATTTCAAACAAACATTATTTTTTTAAGCCACTGCATATAATGGTAAGGAGAGATGATCAGACGTATCCTTGTCGAAGTCCAACACCCACGTTAAAAGTATTGATTTATTACCGTTAATCCGAGCAGTACAGTTTTTGTAGGGCCATGAATCCCAAGCTTCTGCAAAACACATTTCTCGAGGAACTCAGACGTATGCTTTTTCAAATCTACAAAGCAGCTCCTTATTGGTTTTGACTATTCCCAAAGTTTTTCGAGTACTATTCCTAGCGATTTAATGGCGAAATAATTTCTCCACACTTACAGTATACAGTTTTATTTCCCTCTTCATATTTCTAAATCAAATTTGGCGTTATTTCGATTTAGAAACGGAAGTAAAACCCATTTTCCCTTATTTCTATTTTCGTAAGTTCATTTTCAAATCATAACAAAAGTTGTAGACTCACCTCATCTTTAAATTTGTGTGCCTGACCAAAACCACCCACCCCAAACGGTGGAACGAAGTTGCGTGAGCGGGAACTGACGCTCCCGAAGGAGGCTGCTCGGGTTCTGTTCATTAAGGAAACGGTTGATAAAGGCGCCAATTCATTTATTCTATCTGAATGTCATTATAAATCAAAAGCGAAATAAGGCCGATTCAGATTTGTTTCCCTATGGAAATTAGGCGTCTGTGAACTACTTTGAGAAAGTAAAACCATAATCTTACAAAATAAAAAAAAAATACTTATTACTTATTTTATTTTTGTATTTATGTATATATTTAATTCTTTTTCTAGATGTCTGGAGGAAATGATTTGTTCATAAATACTATTGAAAACTTGGGTAAAGAGTTTCAGAAGCTATTGACTTTTCTTGAAGCTCTAAGAGAAGATGAACAAGGAATCGAAACACATATCAATGCATTGAAGAATTGTTCTAATGCCGACCGAGTAGCCAATGAAATATTAGAAATCAAATCCAATTGGGAAAACATTTGTAAAGTTACAGAAAATGTATGTAAAATAGTGAATAAATTACAAACCTCAGTCAGTACAGAAAAGGAAGTAACTGCTGAAAATGCTCATTCTCCAGACCTGAATTCGGAAGACATTACTCAAACTATAATTGAGTCCATAGATCAAGTAGAAAAAACAAAGAGAAATTTCGATATTGAAACTAATAAAACAAAGGAAAATAAAATGTCTGATGTTAAAGAAAATGGGAATGTATCACATTCTAACACCGAATTCAAAACTGAAAATATAGAAGAAAATCCCAAACTGTTAGATGACATTGAAGAAAACAAGAAATGTGGTATTCGTCTCGTCCCTCTTCAAAAACTGCTCTCGACAACAGGGGTCAATTCTCCGATATGCGAAGTAACTATAAGTGATAGTGACTGTCATTCGGACAAAAGCGATCAAGATAAAATATTTGAATTAAGTGATTCAGAAGGCGAGCTACTGCAAACTGATAGACAAAATGAGAAATCCACAGAAAAGCTGGGCAAGAAATGTTCACAGAAAGACGAACATGAGTCTACTCTCAATATTACAACCGCAGCTATTGACGCTAAAAAGTCTCAATCAGAATTCTGTGAATCTGATAAAAACAGTGAGATCAAAGTAAAAGGACAGATTGACAGTTCATCCAATACAGACGTTACCAGTCATAATGGAATTAATAGATCAAACAAAGATAGTACTAAAAATAACGTTAAAGCATTGAATGACAGCTCTGCAAGCTTATCTATTGGAGAAAAGGCAAACATTAATGAAAATATCCATCATAACGTTCTCAAAGAAATTAACAACTGTTTCCAAAAACGGTGTATGGTTCGTGTTAAACGATCATCACTGCTTACTGCCACCAACAATAAATTAGATGTATGTAAAAAAAAAGACTTTCAAAATAATGAACTTTTTGTGTACCGTTCCATTACAGAATACTATGAATGATCTAATACCTCAAATCCAGTACAAATTTATATATATACATATATATATATACAATCACAATTTTTTTCCAGGATTAGTCCGATTAGTCTGGACAAATTTGTTTAATTGTTTTCGTACCTTCATGGCTGATCATTATAATTCAGGCATTTTTTGATAAGGATTTCTGTGGACCGGGTCTATGAACTTTTTGGTCGAAAGCTCTGGTTTAGTTAATTAATTTGTTCTACATGGCTTTACAATTTTTGAAACATTTTAGTTTGTCTCTTATTAATTTCGTTTTTTTAAACAAAGATGTTTTTGTTTACCCTTCCACTAAACTGAAGAAGAAAACGGACTTCAGAATAAACACTTGGTACTTTGGTAAGTTTATTAGTACAACATATGTATACAGAGATAAAGGAGTACAGTTCAGAAACGAAATACATGAAAAGCGCTACTAAAAATCTTCGATTTGAGACAGTTTATTGTAAACCTAAGTTTTATTATACACTTTTCGAGTGGATAAGCGGTCTGCATTAATTTGTATCTATACTAAAATTCTATAGTTTTTAACGAATAATTCAATGTAATTTTTATAAATTTGCAGCAGGTCAAACAAAATATTAAACCCAGTGGTAAAAGTGCTAAAAATTCATTTGTAACTGAAAAACGTTCAAAAAGTATGAATAGTGATTCCGAATCTGAGATAGAAAATCCAGAGCAAATTAACAGCAATGCTAGTAATTCATCTAGTGAAAGTGAGATTGTTATTATGCGGAAAAAAAGAATTTTCCAAGAAAAGGCCGAAGCCAGTAGTGACAGTTCAAGTTCTGCTAAAAATACTAAAAACAAACGTGGCTCGGTGGTACGCAAAAAAAGAAAAATTATAAGTAAGTCGAATAATTCCTCTAGCGGTGATGACAGTAATGATAATGGAAGTGACGACGATGATGATAAGAATAGAAAGAGGAAAAAGATTCGTAAACTGATCAATGAAAAAAATCTCCACGATGGTACAAAAAAGGCAACAAAGGAGGAGGAAGAACGAAGAAAACGTATCGAAGAACGACAAAAAATGGTAATTCAATTAAATTACGAATAAAAATAATCATGGTTATAGTTTTATATTTCCTTATAGTATAATCAAATTTATATGAAACCAGAAAACGTGGAAGTCGATGAGTTGATTCTAGATTTCGATGAGAGCACAAAGAGACCATTGTTGAAAGTCGATGATGGTCTTTTGAAAAAACTAAAACCGCATCAGGTAAATGGTATAAAGTTCATGTGGGATGCATGTTTCGAAACAATAAAAGATTGCCAAGAGAAACCTGGTTCGGGTTGCATATTAGCTCATTGTATGGGTCTAGGTAAGACCATGCAAATTGTGACACTCGCTCATACTCTACTGACTAACTTTGAGGTCACACAAGTTGAACGTGTTCTCATAATTTCACCTCTTAGCACTTTAAATAATTGGGCTAGAGAATTTCATCATTGGATGAATTTTGCAAAGAAAAAAGATGTCGAAGTATATGACATGTCTAAATTTAAGGACAAAAATACGAGAGTATTTAAACTAAATGAGTGGTTTACTGAAGGTGGTGTGTGTATTGTTGGCTATGATATGTATCGAATTTTGTCGAACGAGAAGACAAAAGGATTGCGAAAAAAACAAAAAGAGTCGCTACAAAAAAGCCTTGTGGATCCTGGACCAGATGTCGTCGTTTGTGATGAAGGTCACTTGCTTAAAAACGAAAAAACAAGCCTGAGTCAAGCAGTTACAAAAATGCGTACAAAACGGCGTATAGTTTTAACTGGAACACCCTTACAAAATAACTTAAAAGAATGTAAGTAAATCTTGTATTCAAATGAAAGCAATGTGTTGTTAATTGTTCATCTTCTTTTTTTTCAGACTACTGTATGATTCAATTTATAAAACCGAATCTATTGGGTACATACAAGGAGTATTTAAATAGGTTTGTTAATCCTATTTCTAATGGTCAGTACACAGACTCCACAGAACGAGACATTCGTTTGATGAAACATCGTTCTCACATTCTTCACAAAATGTTGGAAGCATGCATACAGCGCCGAGATTATTCAGTTTTGGCCCCTTATTTGCCACCAAAACATGAATACGTTGTTTTTCTAACACTTTCGGAAGTACAGAAGCAATTGTACGAATATTATATGACAACTCAAAGAGAAATCATAGGTGAAATGAGCGGAAACCCTGGAAAAGGAGCAAAACTTTTTCAAGATTTTCAAGACCTTCGCAGAATTTGGACCCACCCAATGAATTTAAGAATGAACAGCGATACTGTGATTAGGAAAAAGGTTCAGATCCACTAATGGGTATATGTTGTGAATGGTTAATACTATTATATTTGTTCTAGCTGGCACGATACGACTCAGATGAGTCTATAAAAGATTTCATCGACGACAATTCCGAGGAATCATCTGCAGCAGATTCAGATAGTTCTTCATCAATTGAAGCTGAAGTCTGTAAAACTGTTACACGTAACACTCGCGCGACAAGAAATATTTCGGAAAATGGTAAGTTTGATGATATTGTTACGTTTTACGAATTACTATTTTAACGTATTCACAAAAAAATTGTTCAATAAAAGGGTTCGATCACTGGATTGTGACGAAATGAAACTCAACACTGCACTTTGAGACTTTGATCAAATATCCATAATTTTCTAAGTTAACCTCGGTCTAACTCTTACAAATTTCTATGTCTGACTTATGGAGGGTCCATTGTGATACCCATAGTAGACTACTCCGACTGTTTGACAACTTCAGTGATAGTGAATTTAAACTGATCCCTAAGGCAAAGGTAATCTGGAAAATATTTGAAAACCAGGTGAAAGTATACATATTAACTTTGCCATCACTGGGATTCGAACCCCACTAACCAAAACGCAGGCACTGAACCAAGTGCGCCATCCATCCGTGTCAAACCCGGGATAAAATATCAAACAATTTCAAATATGCAAAATTTACGATAAAAGAAATATAATTAGAAAAAAGTTTGTAGGATCGAACGGCTAAGTTTGAGAAGCTTTTTCTAGACAGAAATACTCTAAGTATTGTCCAAACCATGAACCGAACCTACGACCTCGAGGTTCAAGTGCGTTGGGGTCGATCCACATACCATCAACGCCACGGGTCATCACCAGTTTTAGTTATATTACCTTTTTATTTTCAGAGAAGCTCTTATAAAAGCTTTGCTTTTTCTTAATGGTAACGTAATACACGTTCTCTTAAAACTAACAAAGTCGATTTAATTTTTGATATGTGTATCAAGATCAGGCATATTTATACAAAATATTTTGACTTCATTCTCACCTATAAAGTGGCAATCGAAAATCTACAATCTTCAAATTAAAATAATTACCTACATCTTGCAATTTTCTTTGAAGGTAAATAAAGTACAATCCGTTTTTTATTTAAAAATAAAAATCAAAGCGACAGTTTCCGACTAGCTCTCAAGCCAACAGCATCGATGAACAGCCCGTCTGCAAATCGCTCATGTTTGTCGTCGATGAATTTTCCCATTATTCTCGCATTTATTTTCTGTACGGAATTCGTTTTTTTAGTGGCGTGTTTTCAAGAAATAAGTGAATAGAGTAAGAACTATTTATAATGGTCGCAAGGCCAACCGCAATCGTTACAGTGCTAATTTTTTATTTATTTATTTTAATTTATTGTAATATCTTCAACAAATTGTGTTTTCTATATACATATGTATATATAGCGTTTTCTTAATAAAAAAAAGCGATTTATAATATAAGCACATCCTATGAGCAGTTCAAACAACTTCAATCAAAATCTCAAACACTATGACACCGAACCTCTCAGCTAATAATTCCAATCGTCTCACCTCCCACACTTATCAACAATCAACTAACAAAATCTCAAACCTATGTCTTTCTCACTCTTCATGTCCATCTTAACTATCAAACCAATTAATACTCTTCTACTCGAATCCCACTCTTCCCCACACAAATATCACACACTAATTCACCCTCTATACCCACCTACATGCAACACCTGCCACGGATGGTATGATGTCAACCACATACTGGGGTCCGCCCACAATAATCAAAATTGCACTAACCCACCAGTCCATCTGCTGCTTAAATCCCCAACCCAAGAAAACATTACTACCATTTTCAATTATATAAAAAAACTAAATATTGATATTTAAATTTTTCTTAAGAGCCGAAAGCCTCGGCAGCTAGTGCTCTTTTCTATGTTAGTATATAATTTAAATTATATCCTAATAAATTATAATAATAATAATAATAATACATTCTAGTACTTCGCCTATTTCTGCCGTTACTGAATCTCTTATCAATTCCAAGTGAATAATACATAGAGATGAACGATGACGGTACTGACTGTTCTTAATGATAAGGAAATAAACAAAAACAGATTCTGCTGATCGGAGGTAGAGCTGCTTGAGTTCAAACAATAAACCCAGCATCAACATACTCCACTTTCGGGGGTAGTCGAATCAGTTCCGACTCACAGACTGCGACAGCACGTAATATAGTCATAAGTAGCACTAGGTTCCCTCGCAAAAAAATCCGACAATCAGCCGACAAAGAGAACTTTTGACATTGGACGCCTAAGCACACCGGAGATTGCCAGAGTCTACGAAGAGCAATTAAGTGAGATACGCTCCGGTATGCCTACGTCAAGTGCCAACGAGATGTGGTTGCATTGCCGCCCGCCCCTATGAGAGGTGTAGCGGAAACTACCTTAGGCTACCTACCACCCCCGACAAGAAACCCGTGGTATGATGGCGAGTGTGAGCAGAAAAAACGTGCAACCGACGAGGCATACCAAAAAGCGCTGCAACGGAAAACAAGAGGAGTGCTGGGCTAGAAGACGGAAGGAGAAAAAGCTTCTACGCTTAAAAAAAAGGTCTCTCGCCACCTCCCAGCTCAAGGATATCGAAGAGTCTAGGGACAAACAAAAAATACTGGCCTTTTACAAAAAAGCCAAAAGTCACAGGCTTTAGGCTTTAGGAAAGGCACCCAGGCTCTTCGAAATTGCGAGGGTAACCTAGTTACGGACCCACAGGGAATAGTGGATGTGTTTAAGCAACACTTCCAACAGTTGCTTAGCGGGTCTGACCAGGAGAGAGGGATAGGGAACCAGGAAAACCCAACCCCAGTCGACGAAGTCGTCCTCCCACCTAGCTTTGAAGAAGTCGGTGCAGCCATTAAAAGGCTGAAGACCAACAAAGGCGCAGGCTCAGATGGCTTACCATCGGAGTTTTTCAAAACTGGGGACAATGTAATGGTAGGGAGCATGTATCAGATCGTTTGCCGAATTTGGGAAGATGGAAGTATGCCCGACGACTGGAATATCGAGATTGAAAATTCAAAAACGCCATTCTGCAAGAACTGTAGGGGTATATCCCTGCTCAATGTCGCCTACAAGATCCTATCCAGCGTACTGTGTGAACGTCTAAAGCCGTTTTGCACCGCACTAATCGGCACGTACCAGTGCTGCTTCCGGCCCAGCAAATCGACTATAGACCAAAATCACCCACACCAATTCACACTAAGGCAGATCCTGGAGAAGACTAGCGAGTTTCAAATCGATACACACCATCTCTTCCTCGATTTTAAAGCCGCATACAACGGCATTCATCGCAAGGAGCTATTCAAAGCGTTGGCCGAATTCGGGATCCCTAGAAAATTGATCCGGCTGTATCGCAACGCGCTAACACATACGCGATGCACCATGCAGTTCGGTTCAAAAACCTCTGAACCGTTCGAAACCTGCACTGGATTTCGGCAAGGAGATGCGCTGTCGTGTGATTTCTTCAATTTGGTACAGGAGAAGATAGTGCGGCGGGCAAAAGTCAACACGGAAGGCACTATCTTCTACAAGTCAGTCCAGCTGTTGGGATACGCTGATGACATCGACAGTATCGCGCGGGCCCAACGCGCCGTAGTGGAAGCTTTCACGGCAATTGAGGATCAGGCAAAACGAGCTGGTCTAAAGATCAACGAGGACAAGACAAAATATATGCTGTCGAGCAAAAAACGATCCGCCGCACACCACCTAGGCCAAAACGTTACAATCGACAGCTACAATTTCGAGGTAGTAAAGGAGTTTGTCTACCTCGGGGCAAACTTAAACTCCACGAATGACATCGTATCTTTGATCCTACGTAGAATCGCCCTTGGTATGATACTTCGGTCGGTCAAAACAATTGGTCTCGAAACTCCTGACTCGAAGGACCAAAGTCATGCTCTTCAAAACCCTTATTCTGCCAGTCCTACTTTATGGAGCCGAAAACTGGACATTAAGTGCGAGGAAGGCAAATGGAGGAGAAGACTGCGAACTCTACTAGGTGTACAAGGATGTGGATGTAGTCCGGAAAGCAAAAATCCATGGACTACACTAGCTCGGCCACATCGAGCGAATGGACAACAACGCTCCAGCAAAGAGGTTCTTCGAATCCGAGCCTCCTGGTTCGAGAAGGAGAGAAAGACCGAACCTCCGGTACAAAGACCAAGTCATCGCGGATGTAAGATAGCTTGGCTTTGATGACTGGAAGCAGCGTGCCCAGGACCGTCACCGATGAAAGGCAGCAATTGCTCAGGCTCAGACCCTTCATGGTTCATCTGCCAGATAAGTAAATAAGTTAGTGCTCATACTTCACAAATTTAAATATTAGAGCAGACGAATATCTAAAAAGACATTATAATGGAAAAACTATACATATGTAAATGTATGAAGGAAAATTAATTCAATTGAATGTCACATGGGAAAACTTTCCATTATTCAAGCTATTGTAATATGAACATACTTCGCAAAAATTAGATTTGACAAACAAATTTAAGCACAACAACTTTTTAATCCTGCTACATGGAATAAAATGGTGTAAAAAAACTAAGAATATTTTATTTTCAAACCGTGTTATATCAAAACCGTGTAAAAACAGAATTAGGTGTATATATAGTACATACAAAATTGCTTTTGAACAAGAAGTCGAGTTCGAATTTTGTTCTGTTACTGCCGATATTATACTAATATATCTCTCTAACTAGCGCGATCTCTTGCTGCTGTTACCAGATTCGCACACCAAGTTCGTTGAGGTCCTTCTCCACTTGGGTGCGCCACCTTAAACGCGAGCGTCCTCTGTTGCGTTAGCACACAGGTTCGGATGGCTACGCTTGATCTCGATACTAAACGATTTCAACTATCGAATAGTTTTTTTTCATTCATGCATTAATATACTGCGTTCTTAGGCAGGTTTGACCAGAGGTAAGGGAGGAATTGGTTTCCACATTACCCATTTTGTTTTTTTTTTTATGTAGGAAGTCCAGTACCATTTTTTAGAGGTTTCCGTAGGAGACCTAATTCTCGGTATATAAATATCACAAACAAAAAATCACGAAAACCAAAAATAGCATAAACCTAAAAAAACCACGTCGCTTACTCTAAGGATACTTTTTTAATGTGTGTTCCTTTTGCCTCATTCCAGTACTTGGCTATTCGTCCATCATTCATTCGAACATTTTCCACAATGCAAGTGAAAGAATCGTGCAATGAAAAAATCATCATAACATTTTACAAGTGAAGGAATCATTCATTCAGTAAAAAAACATTCGAACATTTTTCCAACTGAGTCGACAGTCCAACCAAACCATACACGTGAGCAATATGTCATGCAAATATTTTGACAATGTGTGTATGCATACACAAAATTCTCTCTCAAATCTTAGTGCATACTCATTCTAGCTCAGAGCAGAAATAAGAGAGCACAGAGATATCCATCTTTTTGCAGTCTTGCGGATTGATTTTATCTGACAGCGTTTTTCGCGCCGTCTCTGTGAATACGTGTGAACTCTTGAAAACAGCTGATTCCCTTCTCCAACCGTTTTTTTTGGTGAATTGACGAATCAGCCGCCATTATGGGGTGAATTGACGAATTTGTAAAAGTATAAGTGAAAAAGTGTAAAATACACTCTTCTCTCTTGTGGACTACTGCCAAAAATGGGCGAAGATGGATATATCTTTGCTCCCTTATGACTCCAATTGTCGAGTCCACCAATACCAGCCAGCTCGATAGTTCCCATCACTACATTATATGCAGTGGGTTTTTGTATAAGTTGTATGTGCAAAATTCCTACTTCACTATTTACCATATAATAAAAATAATAATATGGTTGGCGCTACAGCCCATAGAGGGCCAGGGCCTAGCTTCTCAGCAACCACTCGTGTTGTGCGTGCTATTGTTCGCACACGAGTGGAAGTGACCCTACAGTTTTATGCTGACTCCGAACGGCCAAGTTTGAGAAGCTTTTTGTTTCTAGACAGGAAATACTCTTTGAACATCAGTGACTCGAAAGAGGTGGGGTCGTGAACATTATTTTTGTAGCTCAGAGCTGGAAACGAACCTACGACGTTGAGGTTAGGGTCAACGCACATACCCACAACGCCACGGGCCACCACTTCACTTTTTATAAATTTGAAAAATAAAACACGGCTATTTTAAAGAATTATAAATATAGGCCCCGTAAGTACCAAATTGCAAATCTATGTCTATCGCTTTCCATAATTCGATAATTTCGGCCGGTACTGATTGATACGGTGTTGATTTATAAGTAGCGATTTTATACAATTTCTCTGAAATACAAGTTCGAGTTTTTTTGTTGGAAACAATTCATTTTATTGATGTGTAATTTATTTATGTGATTATTCGGTTTTTTCTTTATTTATAGAAACCGATGTCCCTGAAATCCCGGCAAATGATGATCCATCCGAGTGGTGGGTAAAATTCGTGAATGAAACAGAACTGAACAACATTAATCATTCGCCAAAGATCGTACTCCTTATGACATTACTACAGCGATGCGAAGAAATTGGAGACAAAGTACTAGTCTTCTCGCAGTCGCTACAATCATTGGACGTAATTGAACATTTCCTCTCAATGATTGATAGAAAGACCAGAGGCGAGGAAATAGAGGGTGATGTTGGTAATTTCAAGGGATATTGGGTTCCAGGAGTGAATTATTTTCGCCTGGACGGTTCACGGACAGTAGAAAACCGTGAGAGCATGTGCAAAAGCTTCAATAATGTAACCAATTTGAGCGCACGGCTTTTTCTTATCTCAACTCGAGCCGGTGGTTTGGGTATAAACTTGGTAGCAGCAAATCGAGTCGTTATATTTGATGTCTCTTGGAACCCATCTCATGACACTCAGAGTATTTTCCGGGTTTACCGATTTGGCCAGACGAAACCTTGCTACATTTATCGCCTAATAGGTTTGGTATGTTTCCACTTTTATGATGAGTGTTTTTATTTATTTAAATTTCATCATTGCAGGGCACTATGGAGCAAAAGGTGTACGAAAGACAAGTTGCGAAGCAGGCGACAGCAAAACGCGTTATAGACGAGCAACAGATCAGCAGGCATTATAATCAAAGTGATCTTCAAGAACTATACACTTATGAATTAGAATCATCTACACCAAGAGAGATTCCTATTTTACCAAAGGATAGACTGTTTGCAGAACTTCTCAGCAATTATGAAAAGGTACACATTCATATACATATGTATTTATACCATTTTAATGTAACATTTACTGCATTTAACATCAGTCCATCATCATCATTTTCTGACTCGCATAATCCACTAAAGGCGTTGCGGGGGTAAAGAACGTATTAGAGATCTTTAGGCCACTTGATTCTTCGCCATCGACTCTAAATCATCAAAACTTATGCCCAGTCGCAACCAAGCGATTTTTTGGGCTTGGTCTAACTACCTTGTCCTGAGTCTGCCCAGGGGTCGCCTTCCTAATGAAGTTGCATTTCTGTCAAGCCTAGGAAGACATGCCACGTGTCAAAGCATAGCTTTTTTCCGTTCTGAGAAGTAGCTGCTCGACATTGATATCTTCGCATACTGCCTCACCCAATCCCTGGGATTAACTCCCACGAAAGCATGAAAAAATCCCATATCGGCAGATTGTATTCGAGATCTTATTATTTCGGCCATTACCCAAATTTCATGACTATGAGTAAGAGTTGGAACAATTATTGACTTGAACACCGCAAACTTAATTTTGACCTCAAGCTCGACCTTTCTGTTTACAGTTCGTCCAAGCTGTTTTAATATTTATCCAGCTTGGCCAAATCTATAGGAAGGCACAGCATTACTGCTCCCATCAGAGGTGAAAAAAACCCGATATACTTGAACTTGTAGAGTGCATTGATTTGTTCATGTTGACCTTCATCACAGCATCTTCACATACTGTCACAAACCTATCGAGTGCGTGGTGGAGTTCCGTCTGGGAAGATGTGGGCCCAATGTGAAGCATTCCTCACCTCGGTTGCGATGTAGCAAGAGGGGTGAAAAGACTCACCTTAGGCTTAGGCCGAACGCCCGCTGTGATTAAGCAAATTAGCACCGTTAACCCAACACAGCTGCTACAGTTTGTGTATAGTAACTGCTGGCTCTCAGAAGAGGACAATCAATCTCATACTACTGCAGAACACTCTAGTTCTTACCTCGAGGTACTCAGTCGTATGTCTTCTCCAAATCGACAAAACAGCTGTAGATTGGTTTCGCATTCTCCCAAACATTCTCGAGCACTATTCTTAGAGTGAAAAGCTAGTCGGTTGTGCTTCCGCCTAACTAAAGCCTAAAAAACTAAAGCCACACTGTTCATCCTCCATCCCGTATTCGATCATGGCCGAGGAGACTTAAAGTGCCATGCCCCTGTAGTTGAAGTAATCTCTTATGTTAACCTTTTTGAAACGAAAAATCGCTAGGTGTCTCACTGCGCTCCCATAATATCTGCGTATTGTAATCTGTGCAGATAAACAAGTCCCCAAACTTAACAGTGCGGCCCAAAGCAAGCTCTTTCAGCGTTGGACAATTCTCCGCCCTATTCAAGATCATGCATGCTATTTGCGCAGCAACACCTTATCTCCGTTCGCGTGATGATGGGGATCACCGTTCCTCCCAATCACACTCCCCCATGTCGTTATATCCCACGTGAGCACTGAAGTCACCCAACAGGATATAGAAATCTATCTCAGCTACACTATCTAGGGCCGCATCAATTTTATTCAGGAAAGCCGCGTACTCTGACCTGACACACCAGGGTACATGGTATCTGAAACCTGTTTTCTTCTCCTTGTAATGCGGGGGTTGCGCTTCGTTAGTAAGGTTAATTTTTTTGAAGATAAGTTCGTACACCCTAAAACTGTTGCTGCACCCAAGTCAGTTTTCACTCGTTGATCTCTTCGAATGCTAAAACTCCATATGAATGAATTGTTTATACTTCGATGAAACCTTAATCTAACGTTCCCAAATACTCATTTATAATTTTACGTATTTCTCTTTCAGTTAATTTTTAAATATCATGAACATGACTCTCTTCTGGAAAATGAGGATAGCGAAAATCTTACTGAAGAAGAACGTAAAGCAGCCTGGGATGAATATGAAGCAGAAAAGACTCGGCCGGCACAAATTGCAATGCAGTATACGCCGTACGATCGCCAAGCTTTCATGTCTCATTATGGCACCCCATCGGGTTCTGTTACATCAAACAAAATCTTTGGGTTTAGGTCTGATATTCTTTTGCGTCTACTCAATATGAAGGGCGCTCAAGACCACCCGGAACTAACAAGTCCGCAGGTTGTCCAATTGGTACCGGAATATTTACAGCGTCTATATCTTGAAATGAACAATGGCGATCCAACGGTAAGTTGTTAAATAATTGAAAACATTTGAATCTATAAAACAATTCACGACGATTTTTAAAGAAAACAAAGCGAACGTAGATATGTTTGCATAAGTTGTTTTGATTACGCATATTATCTAAGCGTGTATTATCAGGTTCCCTATCCTCTTAAGCCCAAATTCACAGTGACGATTTAAACTTAACTTCTGCTGAACCTTGAACCGAGTTCAAGATTTTGGTTTCACAGTCAAATGTGAAATTTAGTTCATCACCAGTTGAACTTCTTTTTTATAAACCGATCAACAAAAAATGGCAACACAATTGGTTCGTGTATTTAGTGAGTAAATATTTCTATTTGAGTAATTGCACTCATCTTTGTATGGGCTCACAAAAAGTAAGAAAGACAGAAAATGAATAGCGAAGAGCGAAACAAAATGGCTGATGAACGAAATTTCACACATTGATGAAAATTGAATTTTTTCGAATGTACTGAGCGCTGAACCAAAAATTTACTAAGAACACCAAATACTACTGGGCACTGGACTCTTTTAAATGGATGCAAACACACACACAGATTCAAAAATAAAATGTATATATTAACAAAAAGCAAAAACAACTCATTTGTTGTATGCAAATATTAAAGTAATATAAATACAAATAAGTTGCATTAGCATAGCTAAATAAATCTCAAACTATTCAAAATTGTACTCAAAATGTCAAAGATGAGCAGTACAGCTTAGTTATTCGAATGCAACATCGGAAGCCAAGGGACGTCACTAATCCGAAGGCGCATGGTCAATTCCGGAAAAAACCAGTTCCTTAAAACGAGAAATCAGAAGCTTCTTGAGTTAACAATCTAAACACATGTATACGTTATTACTCATAATTCGTGTATGCCTATCCACATAAACATTTAAAATTTTGTTCTGAATTTATGGTTCAGTTAAGAAAGCCAGTTTTTTAAATGTCGTCAACAAGCAAAATAAGGCGGATCATTTTATTAATCGGAACAAAGTAGAAGTGATTGGGAATGTGGATCTTCGCTGGAGAACATTTTTGAAATTAGAAAAATCTACAGTGTGCCAAAAGTAAAGGGCCGACTATACGACTGACTTTTATTCGATTGCCTTACGTGGCCGATTATCCGAATATTTTGATCAAATTTGATTATCCGAACCACCCTCGGTCCCAATTAGTTGATAATCGACGGTCTACTGTCAGAGAATCCTAAATTGTACTGAATTCAGTACAGTCAAAAAGTCTCAACAACTTGTAGAAGGCAACACTAAGTATAGATGAATATAAATATAGAACTACAAATAAATCTCAGTTCAAGGCTTGGCCTAAATCGTGAAACTGAATAAATCGCTGAGCTGAAGTTCAAACCAAATATGGAGCTTAACAACCACTTTGGAACTGGGCATTAGACTTGTGTTACGTGACTTAATATAATTTTATATTTGTGTACGTTCTTGTGGTGAGATACATTTTTGGGATTTATTTTTAAAATTTTGAAATATAGTTTTGGTGAACATGGAAAATCTTTTGGGTTTGGTCTTATTTGTGTCTTTTAAATTGAGCAACGCTCAGTGGACACGTTGCGTACACATAATAGTCAATATCCATTAAGTTTTGCAAGAAATAATGAAAAAAATGAACACCTTTTTACGGAATTCTGAACCAAGTTGTGAAGATATCAGTGCTCTATCTTATAAATAACGTTCAGACTCGACTCGATTTCTATGATTTGTTACATTTTGAGCGAGTCGCCTTTCATAGCGTGATGCATCTTCGAATAGACACCAAAAATGTGCATGATTTACTGTTACAGT
Organism: Eristalis arbustorum; assembly: GCA_916610145.1. Classification (NCBI taxonomy): domain Eukaryota; kingdom Metazoa; phylum Arthropoda; class Insecta; order Diptera; family Syrphidae; genus Eristalis; species Eristalis arbustorum. The sequence continues at coordinate 57,254,270 of OU744320.1, read as the reverse complement.
ATCACCACCATAGACATTATTAAAATTTCTGAGGTGCACTCAAATTCATCTGTTGATTAAATATATATTTGAATTTTATCTGGCTTCATGTCATGAAATTACAGTATTTCACGCTTTAACCAAAACAGCATTGTCCCTTTTGTAAGGGCCGAATAATAACTAAGAAATAAAACATTGATAATCTTTTTCCCAATATTTTTAAGCGTCTATCCGTCTCTAAACTTAGAATCAATAGTTTGGGTACAAGTGGTGAACTTCTTTCTACAGAATGACATTTGGAAAAGCTTGAGATAATCTTTTTAGTTACCATATTTTATTCTATAGTTATACTTATGTAGAATTATTCGCATTCATGATGAGTCCCGTTCGCTGAGTTATTTTTGCAAGTGGGCCCCCAGCCGAACTGATCCTCTTCACGGGTCGCATGCCACTTGAAAGGTAGAGAAGGGATTATTACATCTTTAGCTTCGGGTAGAGAATAAATTCCCTTGTGTCATTGACCTTTACTAAGCCTTCGCACCGCGTAAAGGTGTGCAACCACGCGAAGGAGATACAAAATGTAAATATATACGTAGTGTTACTTCGTACGTTTTCTTACAAACGTATAAGATGTTGTTTTCATTTGCATGCATCATAAAGCCTACAGCCGGTGCTCGTTGCAAAGCTTAAAAAAAAATTAAAATTAATACTAAATAATAAACTAAATATTAAAAACAAAAAAAAATTCAAAAATGTTGATAAAAATATAAAAAAATCGTTCCCTGCGCGCGTTACTACGCATTTGAAAAGATAAACAAAAGTGGTATCAAAGACCAGACAATTATGAACAAAGTTGCCAAAGACATCAGTACTCTATCTCTTTTCATAAAGGGCAAACAAACGTTGATTTTTATTTATAGACCCATATAAAATACATAATATACATATTTTAACATTATATGTTTAAAATTCTATAGTTATACAAAGAACTCCTTGAATTGCACAAAACCCTGGAAGCACCCGGTGGGATGTACATGAACCCATTGCTGTTTGCAAATCAAACTCCAGCACCTACTGCTATAACTCCGTTTGGGGCTCCAATTGGACATTACAACCAGGTACTTAAAATGTTCATTTAAAGTTAATAGTTGATATAATTAAAACAATTTTAGGTTCATCCGGGAACATCAACCTTAAATAGTAACGAAGTGTATGAAGTTGACTGATTTCACACAGCGAATGGATGGAGCAGCAGGAAATAAAATTTATATTAACTATGGCTATTATAATATTTAATTATACAATTTATTTAAAATATGTTTTAAATTTTGATTTTGAATAGTATAAAGCAAATCATTTTGGCACTTAAAAAAACAATACAATTTATTAAAAATAGGTAAAAGTTAATAGAGAATTAAGGTAAGCCAACAAAATATTATAAATAAAAACTCAATACATACTCTCATACATTTATTACAAAACGTTGTGTCTATTGTGTTTAATTTCGAAAAAAATATTGAGAGCAGGTAATTGTATGTATATACACGCACGCCATTTTATACATTGAAAGCATAATTTCCATTTTTTAAATTTTTGACCCACCTCGATTCAAGCACTACTCAGAAGTCTTAATGATGGGGACATTTATGGCACATGACCCGGCTTAACAAATGACTCAATAGAATCGAATTTCGAAATAATAATATTATTATTAATTTTATTAAACCGTAAATAAATTTCTGTGTGGTGGCCCGTGGCGTTGTCGGTATGTGCGTCGACTCCAACCTCGACGTAGTAGGTTCGATTCCTGTTCTGTGCGACAAAAACAATTTTCACGACCCCACTTATTTCGAGTTACGGACAATGCTCAAAGAGTATTTCCTGTCTAGAGAAAGTTCCCAAACTTGGCCGTTCGTATTCGGCATAAAACTGTAGGTCCCTTCCACTCGCGAGAGAAAAATAGCACGCACAACACGAGTGGTTGCTGAGAAGTTAGGCCCAGGCCCTCTATGGGCTGTAGCGCCATCCATATTATATTATTATTAAATAAATTATAAGCTGGGGCTGGATAGTTCAGGGAATGTTGAAGCGAGCTTGGGACAGGCAATAAGATGAGTCGTTGTGAGAGTAGCATTTTTGTCTTCACTAAGGTAGCTCCTTTTCAAACCGATGTCTACGTGTGATGAATGCATGGCCTAAGCTCAGTTTCGTGTATATTGTAAGCTTCTTTAGAGATATGTTGTTCACTTTGTATGGGTGGTTGTATTCTCTGAAACTTCCCGCATGCAAGAAGATATTTCAAAATACAATACTAATATAATATGCGTGGCGCTACAGCCCATAGAGGGCTAGGCCCTAGCTTCTCAGCAACCACTCGTTGTGCTATTGTTCTCTCACAGTGGAAGGGACCTACAGTTTAATGCCGAATCCGAACGACATTGTTTGGGAAGCGTTTTCTAGACAGGAAATACTCTTTGAGCATTATCAGTGACTCAAAAAAAGTGAGGCCGTGAACATTGTTTCTGTCGTACAGAGCAGGAATCGAGCCTACGACGTCGAGTTTGGGGTCGACGCACATACCCACAACGCCACGGGTCCCACATTTCAAAATAAGTATCTCTTTTATTGTGCTGGAAGGAAAATTGTGAAGGTTTCTTTTTGGCTAATTGAAATCCGGGAGCCGAGCACCTTCGACTGAAGATGGGGTACCCAACCCCCATGGGACGTCATTGGCGGCTGCAAACGAGAGAGGGGGAGAGTGGATGAGTCTGTATCAGGGCTCATCTTCTTTACGGATGGCGGCGGAGGAGCTTATCATCAGATTAGCCAACGGCGACATCCAGAGCTACCTGGTACACCTCCTTTTAGAGCTACTCTGGCATATTCGGAGCTCAGATCTAAAAGGTTGCATTCAAGGACATATCGGGATTTTGGAGTAGAGTTGGCGGCGGAGGAACCCTATCATGTAGGGTCAACGGCGGCACTCACAACCTCAGCGAGGTTACCGATACCGGAGTCATCCGGACCCTTCGCCCAAGGGTAAAATAAATGAGCCTGGCCTCCCAGCGTGGGTGTAACGCCCTCACCACGTAAAAAGCAATTTGCTCAGAAACGACTAATTGCCTCGGATACTGACCGATCTACTGTTGACGACCCCAGCAAACTGAGATATCTGGAAAGATCATTTCTGCAGACTGTTAAACGGCGATGAGGACCAAAACACCGCTGTCAGGCAGAATGTTCCACTCAATCTGGACGATGACAGACGCGAATACCGTCCCCCAGACTTAGACGAGGTCAAGGTAGCAATATCAAGACTGAAGTCTAACAAAGCTGATGGAGCGGACGGTTAGCCCGCTGAAATATTTAAGGCAGCTGGAGATGATCTGGTAGGGCGCATGCACCAGCTCATCTGCAAGATATGGTCTGAGGAAGGCATGCCCGACGAGTGGAATCTCAGTATCGTTTGCCCGATCCACAAGAAAGGAGACCCCTTCAACTGCGCCAACTATCGAGGGATCAGTCTTCTTAACATCGCGTATAAGATCTCTGCCGTTTTGTGTACCCGCCTGAAGCCGTTCATTAATAATCTGATAGGTCCATATCAGTGTGGCTTCAGGCCAGGAAAGTCCACAACAGACCAAATCTTCACACTACGGCAGATCCATAGAAAAGACCCTAGAAATGCAAATCGACACTCACCATCTGTTCCTCGATTTCAAGGCCGCATATGACAGCGTGCATAGAGACGAGCTATACAACGCCATGTCTAGTTTTGACATTCCTGCCAAACTGGTCAGGCTGTGCAGGATGACGATGGAGAACTCTCGCTGCTCCATCAAAGTCGGTAACGAACTCACCGAGACCTTCAATGTCAAAAAAGGTTTTAGACAAGGCGACGCGCTGTCATGTGATTTCTTTAACATCGTCCTGGAGAAGATCGTGCGAAACTCACACGCCAACACTAGAGGCACGATCTTCCAGAAGTCCGTGCAATTGTTAGCATACGCCGATGACATTGACGTGATTGGCAGAACTCAACGAGCCGTCAGTGAGGCTTTTGCTAACATTGAGACGGAAGCGGCTAAAATGGGTCTGGCGGTGAATGAGGGCAAAACGAAGTATGTGCTGTCCTCAAAAAAGGACATACAACATCGACGTCTTGGACAGAGCGTCACAATGGGCAGCTATAAGTAGTCAAGGTAGTCAAGGACTTCACTTACCTCGGCTCCGGAGTAAACTGTACAAATAACATCAGTACCGAGATTAAGCGTAGGATAAATCTGGCCAACCACTGTTTCTTTGGGCTCAAGAGTCAATTGTAGTAGAGCCATGTCACGAAGGACCAACTTGACTCTATATAAGACCCTGACCATCCCAGTCCTGCTATACGGCGCGGAGGCATGGATAATCTCGAAAGCGGATGAAGAAGTCCTTAGTCTCTTTGAGAGAAAATTTCTACGCACGATCTTTGGTCCTGTTTGCGTTGACGCGTTCTGGAGGAGAAGATTCAATCACGAACTGTACGGGTTGTACAGTGACATGAGCCTACGGTGGCTAGGTCATGTAGAGCGTATGGACACCACAGCTCCGGCCCGAAGAATCTTCGAATCCGAACCTGTCGGGCAACTGTCGGGCAACGCAACAGAGGACGCCCGGGTTTAAGTTGGCGCACCCAAGTGGAAAAGGACCTCAACCAACTTGGTGTGCGAAACTGGAGACAGCTAGCCAGGGATCGAGATAGTTGGAGAGGCATGTTGGTTGAAGCCCAGGTCCACCCCGGACTGTAGCACCACACAAAGAAGAAGAAGAAGATGGAGGAGAATATTCAGTGCGTCTGACGGAGTACTTCTCAGTGCCCGTTTTTTGTGGGTTGACGCCGAGTCCGCATGTTTGTGTCCATGCTTCTAGCTTGTCGAAGGAATTCTGCATTATGTCTCTTAGAGTAGAGACGAATTTGCCGGATGCCGCTATGGCAATATCATCCGCATAGGCAATAACTTTGCATCCTACCTCTTCCAGTATTAATAACAGTTCATTTACCGCTACGTTCCAAAGAAGGGGTGAGAGAACACCTCCTTGTGGGATGCCCCTATTAACTCCTTTATAGATCTTAGCGTCTCCCATCTGAGAGTGTCTCTGGTGAGTGGCTGATGAATGAAAGCCACTACGCTTTCCGATCCCGAGGTGAAATTGCTTCCGGTTTGCTATTGTTGAAAGCACCTTCGATGTCGAGAAATGTCACAAATGTATATTCTTTGAACCCGAGAACCCGAGATGCAGGGCTGTCTCTATATATTATGATATATTGGTCTATAAGTTTCTTCAGGGCTTTCATGAGAAATGAGGAGAGACTTATCGGCCTGAGGTCCTTCGGTTTGGCATGGGAGTACTTACCCGCTTTGGGAATAAACACTACATTAAATCTTTTCCAGGAGCTGGGGACATGACTGAGACTCTTACAGCCTTTGAATATGTTGAGAATCCAAGGCATGATGAGGTCAGCTGTTCTTTGAAGCTCCTTAGGGATGATGCCGTCAGGTCCCGCTGACTTGAAGGGTTTGAAATTTGTCAGTGCCCACATGATAGTAGTGTGGCTGACATTTATAAGATCACATGGAGTTTTTGCAAGAGATACGACTTCCTTATTGGCTCTAATCGAGAAGTTGCCCGGAACGTGCGTATCGACAAGGAGACTGAGGGTTTCCTCACTGGATGAGTTCCAGGTGCCGTCAGGTTTTTGTAGGAAGCTAGATGATTTAGGGGATAATGCTAGAATCTTTCTTAGCCTGGAAGCCTTGGAGACTTCTTCGATCTTACCACAAAAAAGTGTGCAAGAGGTTCGTTTGGCCTTCCTCAATTCCGTTTTTAAAGGTACTGGGGTGTTCCTTATAGGAGCCCCAGTCCTTAGCATCACGAGATCTCTTCGCCTTGTTAAATAGCTTCCTACAACTCTTGCGCAGATGGTCTATTTCATGGTTCCACCAGGGAGGTTTAGACTTGCCTCTTTGCCTGCTGATTGGACATGACATTGCCATTGCGTTGTTGAGAGTTCTTGTGAGGTTGTCCAATGGTTGAGATCAATGGGTTTGCTCGGGATATAGATGTTGGTACTCGACATTGTTGCCGCAACAATCTCTCTATATCTGTCTCAGTTGGTTCTTTTAGGATTCCTAAGTACTCTTTAGGATGGGGGGGGGGACTCGTAATGCTTAACATTATGGTCAGTGGTCAGAGAAAGAGTGATCGGATGATACCCTCCAATTGCTTGATTCTATCCGCTATATGGTCAGACACGAGTGTAAGGTCGAGGACTTCCTGTCTGTTCCTAGTTACGAAGGTAGGTGTATTCCTTGGTTACACAAATCTAACCTGCTACTTATAAGATAGTTAAAAAATTACTCACCTCTTTCGTTGATGTCCGTTCTTCCCCATATTGTGTGATATGCGTTTGCATCACAGCCCAGGATTAGCGCGGTTCTGGTTCCTTGCGCCTCAGCAATCGTCAGCGTCTCTAACAGACATTCCCCATCATGGGCCATGGAGGAGGAGACTAGCCATAATTTAGTTTTGCCTGCCTCCAGACATACGGTGACTGAGTCTCGATCGCTAAGGTGGGAGAGAATATGAGTATTCAAAGAACTCTTTGTAAGTATGCAGGCTCTTGGCTTACCTTCTATCCTTACATAATAGAGGTTGAATTGCTGAGTCAAGAGTCCACGAACTAGGTAGTTGACAACCCAGTATTCCTGGGCTAGGACGATATCATCTCCGCAGTTGGTACGGAGAAGAAGCGCGGCCGTGGACGCGATGGAGTGGTGGAGATTAATCTGTGTGACCCGGAGCATGGCTGTCGGGTAACATGTCCGTCTCAATTCCAGACACAATCTTCACCAGTGTTAAGTTGGCCTCATCGTCGGTGTCTGACTCCAGAAGAGAGTCTTCTTGACTATTTGACGGTATGCTGGTTAGCTCTAGGTCAGAGAGGCCGATATCGTCAGCTTCCTGACCATGGCTACCTAGGATAGGGGTCTGTGCCTGCGTGCCACAGCCCTTCTCCTCCACCTCCATCGGTACTGGCTATGGGGGTTACTCTCTCGATAGAGCCTGAAGTAGAGGGTTGAGGCTCGCTTGAAGCAGGACGGTATTTTTCCTCATCTACTACCGCCGTCAGTATATTACCGACAGATGGAGCAGAAGAGGTGGAGGGTGGCTTGTGGGTAGGAAGGTTTGGGTTGCAAACTTGGATGAACTTGAGAGTTGTGGCCGTATCTGAGGGGCGGCAAGTGCGGGTTCTTGGTCTACTGGGGATCTGATCCCTGGCTATAACCTCGAGCCGCGACCCCTTCCACACCTCTCCCAGCCTGCTAATAGGTTTTTTAAAGAGATCAGTCGATCTCTGGCACGTGAAAGTCACGAGCTTTATATGACCCTGGTGCCATCCTCCGTCACGCCCTAAAGGTGTAAGGCATCCGTTTTCCAGCACCAGGCTCAGATAGATTTCGTTGATTGCTGACTCTACCTTCTTCCAATTCAATGGTGAGATCTCTATTCAATACGGCGTAAGTGATGTCGCCTTTCAGCACTTCACTATACGACCTGTTGAGCCCACTGGCAATATTTGGTGTTTCACCACTTGGTTTCAGCCTTTAAGGCTCCGAGGATAACGCCTACAGTGACATGGCGCGTTTGGACGTAGTGCCGTTAGTAGTGTCCGCCTGTGGTTGGCTTTTCACTACTTTAGTCGCCAAGCTAACGATCGCTTGCTGCTATCAGTAAGTTCATATATGCTGGAGGTCATTTGCGTACTCTTTCACGTTTATATTGAATGGAGATGACTGCGGAACAGATTTGTGATTTGGTGATTGGCTTACTTCACGAATTGCATTTATCACTTTACTCACTCAACGTACCGTCCGCGCACTGTAGGAATCAGAGACTAAATGTCAAACATTCTAAAAAAATCAAAAAAATAGATTTTCAAAAAGTTCAAATGTTGTTTCCGACGCAGACTCCTTTCCTTTTCCAGACAATTCTGAACAAGTTCTTCACAACATCAGTGCACTATCTCTTATCGTTAAAGAGTCCTCAAAGGACTGGAAAAGGTACTAATGAAATAAAAAGCCACTACTGCACATTCTCGGTCGCAACTCATGTTTGATTTTATCAGGCGGGTCTTTACTTTTGTTCAGACAAATTTGCAATTCGTCGAAATTGTTTTCCTTCGAAATTCGGTTTTATATAGTGTGGGCAACCTGCACGCTTTTAGGGGTTTTATTCCATTCTGTAAATGCTCTGTTTTTTCCTTTAACTACTCACTCATAACACCCATTTCTAAGTTTATTTGTTTTCTTCATTGTTAGAGCCATCCTTCATAGTCGTTAAGACTATAATCAGAGGATTTTTAAATCTTTAAATTTAAATTTTTCAATTCAATTCAATTAAATTTATTTGAACAAAAACTGTACAATTGGTCTTACATGCTAAAAGCTTAAGCTGGGGAAATAGGGGTTGGCTCAACAAAAGGGGCCAACGGATGTACCATGCTTAAAAGGTATACAATGTTGTCAATTATACTATTTAACATTGCTTATTTATTAATGAAGATCTTTAACATCGGCGTGTTCAATTTCATGTCTCCTTTTTGCTCCTCTACGGATGGGGTCGCGGCATCCAATCCACATATATGATAAGGACATAATGAAAAGGAGAAATGACCAGAAGCACTCCTGGCGAAGTCCAACGCCCACCGTGAAGGGTTTTGCTTTAGCACCGTTAACCCGGACACAGCTGCTAGAGTTTGTGTATAGCGACTGAACGGCCCTCGAAAGAAGACCATCAATCACTCCTGCGGAACATTCCAGAGTTTAACTTGATGTCGTATACCTTCTTCAAATCTACAAAACAGCTGTAGATTGGTTTGGCATACTTTCAAGCCTTTTCGAGAATGAGTCTTCGAGCTGGTGCTTCAGCCCGGACGAAAGCCGCACTGTTCATACCCCAGCTTGGCATCGACAACAGCACTAGAGCGCACTGCCGTAGACTTTACCGGGGAGCCTTAAAGTGAGTATGCCCCTGTATAGGGAGGAAACTCTTTTATACTCCTTTTTGAAAAGCAGAACAATCAACAATCCCAGGCCACTTCAATGAACGAGAGAGCCATAAAACTCCATCTTTACCCATTGCCTTTAGCATTTCTGACGGGATTTCATCGACACCAGCAAATTTGCCCACGTTTAGCTATTCAATCGCCAAAAATTTGATATGATTTACCAGAATACTCACTTTCCAGCTTCTCGCCGAACTCGTTCCAAGACTACTCTGCACAACCAATTTGCAAATTCTTCGCGTACCGGTCAGAGTACCGGTCACGCGAAGCAGAGTACCCGTAGAGAATTCAATCTTTGTAGGTACTTTTTCTTTCTGAACTCCGAAATCAACCAACACTCAAATCGTTTCACTCCACAACCATCCTGTGCAAAGGTAATCACAGCTGTTGAAAACAGTCCGCATTCTTCCTGTACATGTGATGGAACAGTTGGAACTCGTTATGTGTACAAAACTTTGCGATATATGTACAAAGTTTTGCTTCACCTCACTGTTCTTTAGTTTACTCTATCAGTGCGGTTCAGCGTACGCAACACCAGGTGATGATGAGTTGACAGAAGGTGTTCATTATGAACATTTGCACAGTAGTAGTCCAACACCTTCTCTCCGTTAGCGTTGTGACCATCACACTTTTCCATGTCGTTACATCCACACCAACGTGAGCATTGAAGTCACCCATCAGGATATAGGAATCTATCTCAGCTACCCTATCTATGGTCCATTAGTTTTATCCAGAAAAGATGCGTACCGACTCTAGATTTGACTTTACCTGCCAGCTTAGGACTTGTGAGTATCCATAATTGGCAGTCTCATCCAATAGGTCAAGAGGCAATTCGGCCATCTCATCGCTTTTCCTGTGAGCGATGAGACGTTCCATGTGCCTATCCTAAGTTGATGCCCTTGTATAATACTTTCGGCTGTGAAGGAATCCATTTTGTATAACCTGGAGACAATAAGCTTACAGATTGTTGGCGCGCCAATTTTAAAACTCGAATGAACATACCGAAGTTATGAGCGCAAGGGAGCTATTAGCACCAAATAGTGCTATATTGATTGTCTAATTTAAGTCGAAATTGTCAGTTTTGTATATAGTGTGCATTTGAAATGAATATGATGCTCACCTGTTTCCAACACGCCCAACTTCATAAATGTAATTTTTCATTTCTCAATTTCTTTTCTCTTTTCCGTGAAAAAATTAATAACATCTATCAAGATAATGTCTGCAGACACAATCTGATAACAAGATTGTGTCCGATACTATAGCAATACAAAAAAGGCCCATGTATCTCATTAAAAAAAGTGGTTACATATTTCGGGAAAATGTTACTCCTCCTAATCCTGTTAAATGATTTAGATCTTGTCCAAGAGATTATAAAGCAAACATGGTGCTGGGATTTCAGGCTGAACTAATTTCTCCGAACTATTTCTGGTAATTTTTTTTGCTTGGCCCTAACATTGGGATTTCTGAGCTAGTTTATTTTTACTTTTTTTGAATAAACAAAACCGACTTGAGAAGTGAAATATTTGCCCTCCTCTGATATATCAGAATAGTTTTTACTACTTTTATTGGATACATAAGTTAATAAATATGCATACATGTATGTATATTATATACATACATACACATATGAATTTTTCCTGAATCTGAACATATCAAATAGATTTTCTTTCTGTTTAACATTGAAAATAAAAACAAAACAATGTTTACATTTATTCTCTCGGTATTAGGTGGCTACTCCATTTTTATACGTAAGTATATATACTACTTTTGTGTTAATAATTTGTAATAAAATACACAATATTAACAATTACTTCTATTCAATGAAGGAAATTACCATACTTTAATCTACGCCCACACCTGAAAAAAAGACAACAATGAGTTTTAGTCTCTTTACAGTTTAAAGATTCCTTACTCTAATCGTATAATCCCAGCTCCCTGTAGATAAAGCGGTCCCATCGGGAGACACTTGAACACAAGAAACTTTGTTCTCATGTCCATATAGAAGACAAACTCGCTCTGCTTTCAATGTGTCCCAAATATTTACAGTGTAGTCATTGTATCCAGCAAAAAGTAAACGTCCGCTTACTGAAAAGTCTACAGAATTCGCTCCAAAGATAATACTTTCTTTTGAAAAAACGGCGACCTCTTTATCCGCTCTCATATCAAATAAGCGACACTAGAATAAGTTAATGTGCATATGCATAAAAACGGCTTTTTTAGGTTTCGGTCAAATTTGTTCACTCACAGTGCTGTCGTCTGATCCAGTTGCTATAGCATCCCCACTTGGGTGAAATTTGACACTATTAACATCCGACTGATGCCCTTCAAACGACTGCACAACATGACCAGAGCGCATATCCCATATAAATGCCATACGATCACAGCTCTAAGATAACAGTATGTTATAATAGTTAATAAGAATTTATCATACGTACTCCAGAAACAAATGTATTTCCTGTTTCATTTGGAGCTAAATCAATTGCCATAACATCACCAGAATGTCCATGGAAACTTTGTAGCAGTTGGCCAGACTCCACATCCCACAATGCACAAGTAGAATCTCCGCTTCCAGTAAGAATTTGTTGATCAGAATTTGGATATATACAGCATGACATATAACTCGTGTGAGTTCCAACAGTTCTTTTTTTAGCGGCCATATCATCATCTGAAGTAACTGGATATACAGTCACTTTATTGTCAAGACCTCTATTGGAAAAAATACAGATTAATTTTATTTCTATTTAAACTGTCAATGTTTTTTAACTTACCCACATGCCACGAAATTTCCCGAAGGTGCATATGCACATGCCATAACCCAAGTTGTAGGCATTGTAACTGCATGTTCCTTATTCGTAGTAAATGCGTCCCAAACAATAAGTTTCCCATCTTGTGACGATGATACTATATGCCTCTTATCAGGACTCCAGCCAGTACATAAGACTTTGGCCTGATGGCCTTTTAAAACTCGCCTTGGTTTTATATTTACAAAGGGTATACCTTCAAGCCTTTCAGCCACTGTTGCCACTAGTAATGCAATTAAATAAAAATAAACATTATTCGCGTAATTAATGATCAATCAAATACGTATTATGTTCAATGTATACACTAATCTGTATACATATTTATATGTGCATATTTGCACTTACAATTTACATCATTTAACTTCTGTCGCTCTTCTTCTAATCTTGCTTTTAGATTTTCGGCCTCTTTAATGAGATAAGTCATTTTATCTACAGAATTGTTAACTTGTCCAACTTCACTCATTATATGAAAATACTATTTTCTTTGCCTTTTCACAAATAACTTTTATCCAGTACTGCAATATGTACACAAAAATCAATATTTCTACTTGTGACTGAGAAAAATGCTTTTCTAAAGCTTTGGTACATTCTCAAATAAAAGCTATGTGCATATATTTTAGACAGAAAGCTTTTGACATTAAACTAACAAAATTTTATAAAAAAAGCTTACTAAGGGTACATTGTTATTAGTAAAATTGTTGACTATTTTGGTTAGAAATGCATTGAATCCTTTTTGGTAGAAAAAAATTATTCCTATAGCTCACAGTGGAGAGAAGCAAAGAAGAATAAAAATATCTCATTTTGTGCTTAATTTTTCATCAAAAAAATTCTTCACATAGTTTACATTTCGATATATTCAGCATGTTTTCCGGCAACCGTATATTTATAGACTCGCTTAGTATGGTGTACAAACAGCCGCTATAGAAGCTAAAAAGTATATTCAATTTTAAGAATGAGAAAATAATTTTGACGTAATTCAAATTACAAAAATAATTACTAAATTACTAAATATAATTATTTAAAATAAAAAAAATTAAAACCATCGGCAACACTTGCATTATACCGGTTTTTGAAACTAAATTTAAATTAATTTTAAAATTTGCCGGAAAACTATTTTTTTAATTTGTTGCAACTTTTTAAACATGTAATTCTGAATAGAATGAGCAGAACATTGTCATTAGTGTAAACTTTGCAATTTTGCGATGAGCACCGGTCACATATTCAGGAAAAGGAAAAGCGAAAACTTACAAAAATAAAAAGAAAGAAAGTAAGCAATAATTTTTGTCTGGAACGCATTTTTTAAAAATATATTTTTGGCTTTTTTGCGTAGTCAATGTGTGAAATATTCACAACGCTTAATTGATGGAACACGATTTTCGGTACTGTATAAAACATAGTATTACAACCTTTATAAGTGTTACTTCAAGAAAATGGCCTCAATTATTGCAACTCCCTGTGATGCTTGACAGTAAATAAGCACACAATAGTTGTTTTTGCTTATGCCCACAATCCCGGACTGGCTTACAAATAGCATGTACCACAACAACAAGCGAATTAGGATTATTCTTTGAGATCCCGATAGCTGACTACTCATGTTAACCCTATTTATCGCCAGATGAAAGGTTCATTTGTGATCGTAACTGCCTGATAGGTGTATTGAAATATAGTTGTGAAGTGAACTCGGTTAAATAAATTGGGCATTCGTAAGCGATCCACAAGAAAGGAGACCCCTTCAACTGCCACAACTATCAAGGTGTAAGTCTCCTAATCTTCGCCTATCAGATATTTTCTGCCGTTTTTGTGAGCGTCATCAACCTGATCTTGGTCTTTATCAGTGCTTGGGCAGTGCTTACGGCAGATCCTCGAAAAAACCTAAGAGAGGCAGATTGACACCATGACAGCGTGCATAGAGATTAGCTATACAACGCCATATCTATTTTTGACATTCCTGCCAAACTCGTCAGGTTGTGCAGGATGACGATGGAGAACTCTCACTGCTCTATCAAAGTCGGTAACGAGACCTTTAATGTGAAAAAAAGTTTTAGGCAAGGCGACGCGACTATAATTATTTGTTGAAAAGAAATGAAACCCAATTATTTTTACAGCACCACAAGTATTTATTTAATTTTATTCTGAGTACCGCTGTCTATAGCTTGGCCGCACACTCTTTCAATCCAACAAATAATCACCGATTTGGTGACATTCGGTCGGTTTTATATCATAAAATTGATTAGCTAAGCACTTCTCATATTCCAATTCGGAGGTAGGCGATTTTGCTAACTTAACACTTTTATGTATTTTTCGTTCCATCGCATTCTATTAATGCAAAAAGAATGTCGTGCAAAACTTACACGCCAATACTAGAGGCACAAGCTTCCAAAAATCCTGTCCTTTTGCAAGCATCCGCGGACGACATTGACGTTATTGGTCGAATACAGCGAGCCGTCAATGAAACGTTTGCTGGTATTGAAACCGAGGCGGCAAAAATGGGTTTAGCGGTGAATGAGGGCAAAACGAAGTATATGCTGTCATCAAGAAAAAGCACACAGCATGGACAAATCGGTCAGAACGTTATCATAGGCAGCTACAACTTCAAGATGGTAAAAGACTTCATCTACCTTGGTTCCCAAGTTAATAGTACGAACAACATCAGTACCGCGATTAAGCGCAGAATAACTTTTGCCAACCGCTGTTTTTTTGGCTCTAGAGTAAATCGAGTAATAAAGACCTGACACGAAGGGCCAAGCTAACATTATAAAAGACCCTGATCATCTCGGTCCTGCTCTATGGCGCGGAAGCCTGAATTATTTCAAGAGCGGATGAAGACGCGCTTGGTCTCTTCGACAGAAAAGTTCTGCGTTCAATCTTTGGTCCTGTTTGCGTTGAAGGTTTCTGGAGAAGAAGATTAAACCACGAACTGTATGGGCTGTACAGCGACATGAGTCTACGGATTCAATGCCTAAGATGGCTAGACCATGTTGGACGCATGGACACCACAGCTCCGGCCCCACGAATCTTCGACTCCGAACCAGTTTGACAACGAAATAGATAGTTTCAGGATGACTACGAAGCCAATGACGAACTCAAGTGGAGAAGGACCTCAACCAACTTGGATTTCGAAATTGGACGCAGCTGGCTAAGGATTGTGCCAGCTGGAGAGGTTCATTGGCTGAGGCCCAGGTTCATCCCGGAGTATAACGCCATAAGAAGAAGAAGAAGATTAATATTGTAGCTAATAGCAGCCATTGGCACCGAATATTCGACATGCAGCTAGACCGGATAGCCGATTAGTCGGCGGTCAGCTCAATTCTGACACAATTTGGTGGTCTGATACTCAATTCAGACCGGTTATGTTCTTAAAAAAGGAAGAAACATGTTTTTTACTTCTCCTTCACGAGATATTCTTAATGTTGCTGTTCTCCTTCCGAAGATCAAAATAAAATATATAGGCTGCAGAACGCATAAGGGCAATAGTTATCTTGAGTTTTCCGCCAAAAAAGAAATACCGCCAACTAGTAGCTTGACTTAGATCTAAAAGCAGGTAGTCTCGCATACTACAGAAAAATACATACAGAAAAAATAAGGCTCATTCACCATACTTCGATTTTCATAAGACTCCAATATTAAATTGCTTGAAGAAAGGGGGCTTCGGCCGGATATTGTAAAGGAAGAGTCCGGATATTCCGAATATCGAGTACTTACCGGATATCCGTCACATCTCTAATACTTAACGACAAATGTTTCACTAAGAAAATATACTCTCATGTTTTGCCAACGCTCAACTGCGTAGATTTAATATAAATTTCTCAACTTATTTTCTCTTTTCGGTGAAAAAATAATTACATCCGTCAAAATAATTTTTGCAGACACAATCCCATTTTGACATACAATTTCGAAACACAAAACAATAAGTTCCCGATATTATAGCAATATAAAATAAGGCCTCTGCGAACAGAACAGCAGAACATTTTTAATAAAAATATTAAAATATTAAACTTCATTAGGCCAAAGAAAAACACACATATATGTGAATAATTATTTATAAATTGAATTTAAGGATCATATCATATTACACGCGTTTTGTATTAACCAATGTCGAATATTTAGACGGCAAAATATTTGAATTAAAATGTAACGTTTCAATGGTCAATGCATTCCAATATGCTTCCAGTGGTATGAACATACCTTCTGAACACAATCAGTTATTGAAGCTCCTCCTTCTTTTGGTGGTGGAGAGTAGTGATGGGAACTATCGAATAAATTGCACTATCGGTAGTTAGTAACTATCGAATAATTTTATTCATTCATTCATTCACCGACTGGGTTGTTAAAACAATACACGGTGGTGGTTAAAGAGGGGGGGGGGGGGTGCCATTTAGTGGACTCGATAGTCCAAAGTCCAAACGAACGAAAAAAAACATTCATTCAACTAAAACCATTCGAACATTTTTCCATTATACTAATGAACGAACTCATCTCTTAACTGAGTCGAACTTTCGACTCGAACCAAACCATAGAACAATCCGTCATGCAAATAATTTGGCAATGTGCGTATGCACACACAAAATTCTCTCTCAGAGAAGCTGCCATGCCAACCATTTGACTGTCCAACCAGCCATACAAGGCCCCTTTTACACGAGCTAAATTTGACAGCAAGCATTTCCATATTTTAGGCAGAAAGGTGAAACTTGCTGTCAAAATTAGCGCGTGTAAAAGTAAAAAAAGTAAAAACTATTGAATATTTTTTTCATTCAATTTGATGAATAAATGATTTTCGACTATCGAATAAATGAATAGTTTGCAACTATCGAATAACTAGATAGTTTTTATTCGATAGTTCCCATCACTAGTGGTTTAAAATAACGCCCAAATAATACGTTTTTTTAAATAAATACTCTTTCACCTCATTATTTTGGAGGGAAGTCTTTCAGCGTTCGTAATGGCTCTCATGTAACAAGCTGTCCAAAAGGGTTAAGAGGCAAGAGACGAGGGAGTTGGATATCTCTAATTAATTTATGATGCATTTTACGCCATTCCAGTTAAAACGCAGAGAAGTCACTTTTGACTTGTTTTTGCAATAAAGTTCCCAAATTCAAATGGCTTGTCGCGTTACTTGGTGTTTTGTTACAGTAGCTCGACTTTTAGAATACCCATACATACATACTTACCGACGATCGTAATACCAACATCACAGAGACGTTTCGACTTAATTCGAAGGAGTTCAAGAGATGATTCCAATCCTTTGGAGTTACATGAAGCATTCTAAGACTAATATTTTTCCTAATTGAGAAAATAATTACTAACACCAGCATTACCGATTAAATAAACCAGCATTAACAAATTTACTGGGGTGTTAACCAACTCACTGTTTGTTTTTTGCAGAGGGCGGATGTCAAAAGCGAGTTGGTAAGGACTACAAGGTTCGCTTGGCACAATCATCTTTTAGCCAAGTAGTTGTAGACATTTTTGAATGTTTTTGTTTGCGTAGAATGGATAGCTTGACCAACGCAAGATAAAAATGTCTACTCCAAATATAAGAAACCTGTCGTTGTACAAACCTTCAACAAACAAACATCATGTTCTATAACAGGAAGTGATATTTACGTTACGCGTTTATTTTTTAATTGTGTTAATTTAGAAAAGAAAACAGCATCTAAATCTCTTTCCCTTCACCTTCGTTTTGCTTAGTGGGTCTGCGCTCAAAACTCAGCCATTTTCTCCCAATTTTTCTCACAAATACCCTTGTAATATACGGTTTTCAGTCATTCTGTTCAGCAAAATATCACATTGTTTCTTATTTAGAGTTTTGCTCTTGTTTAATTTATAATATGTTAAAACTGTTTTGCGTTCAAATAAGCAAACTATTTACATTCTCCGCTTTGTTGCTCTTATTCACATACAGGTATCAAGTGAAAATTTTGCATGCGAAAAGGGTTATATTCCATGCGAAATCTAAACTGACAAAGGGGAATCCTTCGAAGATAACTTGAGCTCAATTTCATACCTTGACTGAGGTCACTTCACGGACCGTATAAACCTATATGAAAATATTAATAACATATGTGTTAATTTAAAGTAATGGTGGAAATAAATATTAATTTATTCTGTATATATAGTTCTAATTAATGATTTTTCTTTTATATCTATATTATCGATAAAATATATACCATTTATTACTTTATATAACTTATAAATTTATTGTAATAAAATGCTTGAAGAGCCGCTAATAAATAATGTAAGGTAAATAAAATAAAACCTTAACAGGCAGTAAAATATATTTATGTTGTATGCAGCAAAATAACGTCCACTGATGTTTTTATATGTGCATTGAAGTAAATTGACTGCATGCATCGGTAGCATATATGTATGCATATAACAGACATTTATAGACTTATATACACATATCTACTTGTGTATGCATAAAAAATTACTTTTTAATTTAATTATTTTTTCTTAAGGGTAAAAAAAGACCGTCGTTTTGGCTCATCTTTTTGTGAAGTTGCTGGCAGGGTTTGGGATCGTCCTTCAGCAACCGCAATTTGATCACTCTGTGCCTTAAGTGCGTTTACCCACTGCCCCATTTCTGAATCATCATGTGCTTGTAACAAGAACTCTCCGCCATTTGAAAGTCTGAAAAAACAGTTTTGTTCACATTTTTACATGTGTTTATGGGTATATCAAATATGTATAATTTACTTTATTCTCAAAACATGCTTCTTCTTTGTATAGTCGTTGGCGATTTCCACTGAGGCTCCTTGAAGATCCATACTTGGTTCACCGCGGAAGGTTAGTTCAGGATTTGTTTTATAACCTTTTTGTTCCTTATAAAAGGTTAAACGTCCAGCTCGTGCTACCAAATATATCTTTAAAATATACATATGTTAGTATTTTATATGTAACACGTCAATTAAAAAAAAAACTAAGCTCGCCCGTCGTCGAAATTCGCCGATTACTTATGTACATTTATAGTGCCACATGCGCAGAAACGATATGACCATTCGCTTATCGCTAGCATCTTTCCTTTCTTACTATTTAACTTTTAAAGCGAGCAGACTGAACCAAATTGCAGCAAAGTTTCGAATGGACAAACGTCGGGAAGGTGCTGCCGATACTGCTGGTCTACAAGCAGAGTTGATGACATGGTCCGAGGAACTACTAAGTTGCATTAAGGACATTATCCAGACTTATTGCAATAGACAGCGTAGCAACAAAACCAACAACAGGCTTGCGAAAAACACACCAAACAACTATTCAGCACGGAACAAGGTCCCAAAATTGTGACGCTGTCATTGCCTTCCTGGGAAAATATCCCCAAGTAATGAATGATTTAATACAACATGGTGGCGAAACGCTTTTCTAGATTTGATGAAAATGTTATTATCCTCTCATAATTGTTCTGGTGGACTTTCTTTTGTCCTCGGCTTTTTCTTTTACAGCTATAAAATTATAGCACTTTATAAACTGTATACACACAATTGTCTTCACCAGGTGCAACTTTGATAGAGGGAATATGCATGGTAGTTGGCATTACTTTACATTTATTGTTCATTCCAATGTACAAAACATTTTTCGTATGGTGCCAACCAATGTAATGCCTTGTTCATTGTCATTTTCATTATGCATTATTATTGAATTCGCAATATACATATATGTAACTACGAAGCTCACTTGCAAAAAAACTATTACATGTGTTAAAATATTCACAAGAGGGTAGACGAATTATGGCGATAAAACCTTTTTTTCTAAAGAGATATAATTTTTCGTAATAAGTAATAGAGACAAACATGTAGTGTTTGTGAATGTATCAGCACAGGTTAAGTGGAAATGCTGCTATTCCAAGCGCATACAACTTTTCCAATATGATTCATGCAGATAACATAAAGACAAAGGTACGGAAGGACGAAGTTTTATACATAAGTCGGTTTAGCTTTTTGCTGACGGAATATGACGAACAAAATTAATTCTGTATCTTATAAAAACATACAATTTTACATAGCATTTTACACTTTTCAATAGTTTGTACGAACCTTATCCCAAGATCGGTTAGTTGCCTTTTTGGTTGTTGATTCCCATTCATGTTTCCGAGTTAAATAGCCTTCGACGCCTTCTTCAAATGCAGAGCTCGTTCGTTCTTAATTGACAAACAAAATAATAAATTAATATAAATTTCAAATGTAATATTTACTACTATGCTTTTAGGGTTCTATTTTAAATTTAATTTCCAAACTTAACTCACAGGAGAAAACTAATATTTTCAAATACAATGAAATAAAAGATATGTAAACGAAGATTTTTAATGAACTACACTAGAACGCCAAAAAATATCTACTTAGTCTTCTTCCTATCGAAAAGAACGTTTAAGATCGCGCATGTAAGTAAATACAATTTGGTGATAACCTTGATAACGTTGTTTTTAATTAAAAGCAAATACCTTCATCATCTGAATCAAGCTTTGAGGAATTACGTTTCCATCTAAAACTTCTAAACGGACTTTTTGAGCGTGAACGATTTCCAATTCTAATGGTCCCCCCAAGACTATGACGTCCTGTATGCAGTTTGGTATCCGAATGAATTTCTGTTTGAATAATTTGTTCGTATTTTTGAATTATGAAAAAAAACGCTTCCAATTGCTTTAATTATAGTTAACTACCACCGTATACCATTAAACATTTTAATTTTAGTTCTTGCTGTTAAATATGTACCTAAGTACACACATTTATATATATCGTTCTATTATATTCTTGCTTTTAGAAATCTTTTGCCGACACCAAAAGCGATAGTTTTTGTATGTATAGCTTCATAGAAAATATGTAATGAAATTGACTTTATATACCTAGTATAATAAAATAAACCGATATTTTATTTGTATTTACAAAAAATTTTTGACGAATAGCCTATAACTAAATATGTACATAAATATTTTAATTGCTATTGTTTTGTTGTTTGCATATTTAAATGTTAGTGTCAATCATCAACCTCATCCATATTTTGAGATTGACTTTCATTCGAAAAGAATTCGCATGAATTGCATTTTCAGATTCGAACGATTCGAAACAATGTTTACTCTTTCATTCGAAAAATTCGAATGATTCGCATCAAATGTCATTTTGTTTACGTTATTTTTTCCTGGCATTATATCATGGTTAATTCATGTATTTTTGTTTAAATAAAAGAAATTTATAAATTATATGTTGGCTTATTTGATATAGGTCAGAATTGCATTCCAATTGGTGCAGTTAGGAGCAAAACAAATTGCGAACAGATTGATGGATGAAAATGCCGAGTTGGCAAAGGGATTTTCAACAAAACGGATAGATTCGTCGTGATCGCATGTTAGCTACTGACCCGCCTTCTGTCAATAAGTAGGCCACATCTTTTCTTTTGGTCAGTTTTTATATTTGTATTGCTACACAATTAATTGCAGAATTTAAGTGGATCAGAAAAAAAAAAGTTTTTCTAAAACAAACTCTACAGTCAATCGAAAATGTGTGGCGTCAGCATGGAAATAAATCATAAGATATGTACATGCAAATGTATGCATCAGGCAATCATAGGGAATCTGATTTTACAGAAATTGTATGACCTATGCACTTGTTACATTTAAATGGATTTAATGCATCGATCATACCTACTCCTATCTCTCCTACACACTTTCTCTTCCTCGTCTAGAGTATTCACCAATAAAACAATTACTGTTTTATGTGTCACAGAGTTTTGTTTTAAATTATTTGAATATTTGTGTGAAATAAAATTCCCATTCGTAGTCGGCTTGAATCTAATTACTCCTTCCATTCGTTCATAACACCCCCAATTTATTGCTCTTTTTTTATTTTATAAAAATAAAACTATCAATAAGAAAATTAATGCAAGAAAAAGGATACAATTTTAATTTTTTTTCAATAGAAGACGGGTCATTACCGAAAGTAGTACGAAAATATGCAGTATTTAATCTGTATACATGAAATTTTGTACGAAAATGATCTGTACGAAAAGAGCAAACTGCTACATCTCCTGTCAGTTTACTTATTGGGAACGACAATAGAAAATGCAGTAATCACCAACCGTAATTGAACTCTATCTCCATTGGCAACAATAAGTATCCCTTGCGTGGTGCCCTCGCAAATATTATAACCCTAGTCACAATCACATCTCAAATTGTTTTTTATGTTAACAACTAAAGATATAGAAAGCCGAAATGGATACCCTTTCAAAGATACAGTTATACATTATTTCAGTATTCAAACTCAATAATAGAGGCCGACCGAACATTCAGATTCGGCCACCTGCGGATAACATTGCGCTTGGGCCAAATGAGACCGAAAATTTCGTGTTGAATTCTGTCTGTTTTCAGTATAGTTTGCTTGGTTTTCAAAATTTTCTAATGTGCCAGCTATTGGCGGTGTGTTTTTTGTTTTGTTATTGTGATTTGGTTACTGTAGTTTGCTACCAAAAAAAACAAAAAAAAGACTTTTGTAGTGTAGGTGTAGTGTAGTGTAGGTGTAGAAATCACGCGGTACCATTCTTGTACATCATAATGTAGATCTGATTAACTTGCAGTACAGTCTGTTAGCTATTATTATGTTTAGAAAGAACCAACCATCTGATCAGGTGAATGACCCGAAGTCCACATAACAAAGCATAAATACACTAGTCGTGGTAGTGAGTGTACTCAGTATGCAGAATGTAAATAAACGAAATTGTTCTTTACATACAGTTGTCTTTTACTTGCCTCTTACAGTAGATTTCTTAGTATTTCTAATAATGCCATAATAGCCGCCGTCTTCGACCGAAGTTGTTTAAAAAAATTCAATTTAATATTGATATGTGTGTACTATTTTTATAAAATGTGCGCTTAGAAAACAATAATGTTCGTAATCAAGGCCATTTCATATTAATGTTATACGACGTTACTACACTTCAACGATAAATTTCTAACAAAAAGCTTACAAATGTTCTGTATATAATACTTATCTAGTTCTAGAATCACTCAATCAAATGAGATTCAATTGCGAAAGCGACAATTTAAGGAATCGACTGCTTTTGGTATTCGAGGGAATCAAGCAGTAACAATACTTTTTGTTAACTATTTCATATTATTGAACTTACTATGTCCAGAACCAAGAACCCCCCCTTTCTGAAATCTTGGACATTTATGTGGCTTATATGCTGTCCCAGCTTATGAATTTAAAGTAAATAATTGTACATTATTAAAAAATGTTTATCCAACATGTATCGTAACTAAATAACCAAACCTAATTAATTTACCTTTGATATCAAGTAATTTGTTTTTTTATGAATGTAAATAAAAAATAAATGCGAGATTCTAAGTTTTAAATGTACTACTTCAGAGGAGAAGAGATAAATATCAAATTATTATTATCATATAGTTTATATACTATTAAGCATTCATTACATTCTCCTTCGTAATCGTGTTATTTCAAATCAATCGTATTACAGTAAAACATGCTATTTACAAAAAAGGTATTAGCACATACAGTAAAAGGCGTAAATTGTGTAATTAAATCAACAACATTCATTCACAATAATGTTAGTACATGCAGTAAATCGAAGACAATTGTTTCAATTTATTTTCAACGCATCCTCCATGCAGTTTAAATAAAAATATTGTTATATTTGAATGCTTTGTTAGTTCAAAAACCATAAGGTACACGTAAGGAAATGTGTGCGTTGTAATGTATGTAATTAAAGTTGAATGCATTTTATTCGCATTACCTGATTGAGTCGCGATTGGACCTTCTTTTTCCAGAGTTGGCGATGATCTCAAAACGACTAAGTGATTTCGATTTATTTATCCAGACATGCGTATTAATTTACAAGATTCGTAGAGAAATTAATGTTTAATACAAATTTTTGTTAACATACACTCGATAACGAACATTTTTAACATATGCGTTTATGTTAAAGTCAGTACATTTACAAAACAGTATGTTGCATATTGTTTAAACTTACCGTTATCTTGTTCAGGTGAAGCTGTATCAACAGCATCTTGTTCAGCCTCACGTTTGGCTTGTTCAGCTGCTTCCGCTGCAATCTTAGCCTCTAGTTCTTCGCGTTGACGCTGACGTTCGGCTTCTTCCGCTAGTTCTTGCCGACGCTTCATTTCTTTGAGCTCAAACTAACCGATTTGAATATATATGAATTAACAAATGTTTATAGAATAATGAACACAATAAAGTTCTACCGTTGTTAATCGCTCAAGTGCGCTGAATCGCTCTTCTTGCGCAGCTGCCGACTTCTCGAATGCTTCATGTTTCTTAATAAGATTTTCGACTTCGTCTATTGTATGACCCAATTCGCCAGATAAAAGGTATGGTTCTTGTGCAATTAACCATGCTTCAGCCACGGCAGCGTCACGGGCAAATTGATATACTTCCAAAACTATAAGGAAATTAAAGTAATTTAGTAAATCATATAAATTGCTATTGAGATAATTTATTTGCATTATTTCTACTAAAATATTCTGAAGGCAATAATAAAGTCGCACGGTTTCAGTAATCTATATCTCGCATTTTATACTTCCCATTGGACCAAACTAACATACTCTCAGATCCGACTAATCCCTACACTCTTTTTATTCCCTTTCACGTATTCGTGCCATTACTGAATCCGACGAATGCACTTTATTATCGACATCACTTCTCCTTCTTTTCGAAATCAGGCGTTTGATTTGAAATTTAAACATTGAATAACATAATGCTTAGTATTATTGCTCACATTTTGATGACAAGTAGTGAATGCGTGTTGTTCACCTCAGACAATTTTTTACGCATTTCTGGTTAACTATGTTAACTCTTAAGAGACTGTTAAGAAAAAGCTGTTGATGGAAGGGAGGGAAACCACCCAGAGACTGAAAGTGAGCAGGCCGACAAAAAAACTCAAGATATGCATCTTCTTTTTTTAAAAAAAATGCAAATTCCCTTTTTAAGAACGACAAAAAAAATTAACTTCTTAGAGTCTTTCAGTCTATCGGAATATTTTATCATTTTCTCGACAACCACTTAGCATTCTTATTTGAATTTTGTCTTATTCCTACAATGTCATTTGTTAAATCATGCTAAGCACACAACAAATAACTTTCATTTTCACTACGCCAACGAACGAATGATGGCAGAAAGAGTTGATGGATAAAAAAACTTAGAGGGCAGTTTTGTGATTGAATGACCAAGGACTTAGTAAAGAGAAAATACGCTCGCTCCATAAAGCATTTGGAACCATTTGAACAAGGCTGAATCTTCTGAAGGAAGCTCTCAGTAGCGGCGGCTTTGGCGTATGGGAAAGACTAAGGTAAGTATTACCAACATTTAGTCCAGTTCCAGTCCTGGCAAAACGATTCTTCTGGTGAAAAGTTCGCCTCAAAACAGTTCTATGTGTGAAAAGACCTGTATTACCTAGATTACCGGTAGGAACACGATGTTTTTCATGAAAGACATAGCTTATTACAGTACTACCTCGGTAAATAGAACTCAGTTGATACATTTTCGCTGTCAAGGTTGTCATTCGCTGCATCAACTGGAAACTGCACACAAACCCTCAATATTATTGTCTGAAAAAACTCACAACCTGCCGAACTGGAATGGACACGTAAAAATGTTTGAACCTAAGGAAAAACTCCGCAAAGAAGCAACGGAAAAAATTATAGAATTTGAATTACAGAGTACACATTTTGGCAAGGATTCGAATTCCAAGTACATAATATAAAAACATATGTGTTCGAATCAGTGGAGCGTTCGAAATAGAAAGGCAGTACTGTGCCTTCAAAATAGCAACAATTAAATTGTTTTATCTAAATCGGACCATTTTATACTATGGTAACTGCAGTCTTAAATTGTAAGCAAAATAATTAATTTCATTTAAATGCACTTAATATTAGTTTCGGCTTGTGGGATCCGAGATAAATCCGTACGAGATTAATTTTAACACACAAATTGAATAATGGGATAGATGAAATGTCCGTAATTTCAATCACGGTTATATATAAAACAGAATTGCACATGACTACTGATCGAAGTAAATTATAAAAAAAATAACTAATAATATTCTTAATAATGTAGTACTTACTCAATTGCAAATTTTCCCATCGTTCTTCCCACCGGTGAAGTAAAGCGTTTCGGCTATTGGTTAGTTGCAATAGGCGATCTTTGATATCAGCCGATGCGTAGTGATTTCTCGACAACAACTCTTTACCTAATGATAAACAAGTCGAGAAATTGTCCTCTCTTGTATCGATTTCTGCCTTAAGACTTTGATGATTGTTCATTAATAACTCAACGCCTGAAACATCGCGTGGTTTTTCAGACGTATTCATTTGTCGAACTACATCTTCCATCCAAATCATTAATATTCGAACCATATTGAAGAAACGGAATAGATCTCCAGTGTCAGCTAACTTCATTTTCCTAGCTTCACACATAGCCTGTAAATTGGACCAGGCTTGCAGGACTTCTTGTTCTCGATTGGTGATTTCTTTTGCTTTGTCACCAGCATACGAATCTTGAAGTTTAGCTGATTCTTCTTGTATTTGTTGTACTTGTGAATACAGTGTCATCAAATCTTGCATAAAGTTGTGATGCTTACGTTGAAGTGCTGACACCGAACCAGCATCACGACCCAATTCATCTGATACACCATGTTGTTTCTCAACAATTCTGCTAAGAACGTCTTTACAATCGTGGAAAAATTTGTGCAACTCTCTCGAAGCAGCCAACATTTGTGTACGAGTTTCAATAAGTTCCAACAAATCTTGCCATGATTCGTTTAAACTGTCCTTCCATTCAGCAATAGTGGCAGCATCAGAGTGGCCTGCCTTAATAAGGTCATCAGCTATGCCATTTGCTTTTGCAACTCTCTCTCCGCCAACAGATTCAGTGTCACGAGCAAATTCTTTAAAACGTTCAGACAAAAGTGTAACATGGTCATAATCTTGTCCTAGTTCAGATGAACCTGCAACAACTTCACGGTCTGTAATCCATTGCTCTAAATCATCGACTTCCCTATTCAGCATAAATAGTTGAAGAGCCTCATTCAACCTTGCTCGTCTTTCACCGGCCAAATCCTTTAGTCCCGCATACAATTTATCTAACTGTGATTGTTTTACTGCAACACTGTCGCCAAATGGAATATCTTCAATAGTTAATTGGCGAGCAACTTCTCCTAATTGTCGAATGGTATTTGCATAATCTTCCACGGACTGTTCAAGGCTCTCGTGCTTTTTCATGAAATTTTGGGCACTGATTTCGTCTTTGCCACGATCCTCAACCATCATATAAAGTTCCTGCTCACTCATCCATGATTCAGCTTCTTGGGCATCAAAGAAGTACTGCTGCACGCGTTCGGATTGGTCCAATTGCTTGCGACGATTATCAATCGCATCTTTGAGTTCTTGCCATTTCTGGGTGAGCTCCTTAATAAGGTTCTCAAACTTATTGGCGTCTTCATGACCTTCATCGATAAGTTTTCTTCCATTTGTGCATATTGCCATTATTCTTGGTTCGTGGTTGTCGATTTCTGTAGCTAGAGATTGATTTTTTTTCTTCAGAACATGTACATTGAACAAAGAATTTCCATAGTCCGACGAATTTGCCACAGGTAATTTTTCGTCGATCCATAATTTTTCATCTTCAATATCGCGACAAAATTGGAAAGCTTCTTTTTTCTTTTCCAATTGAACTTGACGCTCAACCAGAGGGGCTTTTATTCGCTCGAATCTCTCTAAAACAGCAGTTTTCTTCGTTATGATAGGTTCAATCTTTTCTTCTGGCACTGTCTTTTGAAGATATTCTGTCTGTTTGTCTATTTCCTCGACCTGCCGGGCTTTGACTGCCATCTGAGTTTGGATAACTTGTTGCTTCTGCATTAAAATATTCACTGATGTTAAGTCATTTCCTGTATCAGCATTAACGATTTGTTTTTCCAAATCCGTAATGTAAGAATCAATATCATCACATGTTTGTTGGACAAGGACTTCCCGATTAGCATCGAAAAGCATAGCTCCTTTTTCCTTAGTATGAGTTTCCAGATCTTCAAACTGTTTGGAAAGTTCTTTTAGTTTTGGTTCAATTACTTCCTTGAATTCCGGCTTCTCCTTCATTAAATCTTGAGCTGATTTTTCAGCTTCAAACAGGCGCTCCTTGTTAGCTGCAATCTCGGCTTCAAATGCTTGATGTCTCGTCCACTTCGAGTGAATTGTTTTAGCACTACGATAAGTTTCATCTTGTGATGTAACATATTTCTCCTGAACCCATTCTGTAAGCTCTTCCAAGTCTTGAAGAAATTCGTGTAGCTTAACCTGGTTTCGCAATCTTTCATGCTGATCAATAGCGCGGACACGATTTCCATCTCTCCTTTCACCAATAACTTCTGCTCGTTTGTGAATTTTATCTGCGTCGAAATGTTCTTTATCTACTAGCGTGTCTGCTACTTGTATAAGTGTATTTATCTTATCATCATTTGCATCCATTGTGGTCAAGAACGCTTCATGACGCTTAAGCTGATTTTCAGCTTGTTCTAAATTCACTGGGGTATCATCCTTACTAAGGAAGTGTTCCTGTTGACTCAATAAAACTTCTGTTTGTCTAGCATCCCTGTTGAACAATTGCTGATCCAAGCTCTGAGACAGTAAAACTTGCCTGTTTTCCCACATTTGGTGAAGTTCCTCCCATCCTTCCTTCAGTGCATTCAATCGTTCTCTCAAAAACATGTACTGTGGGTCTTCTGTTGTACCAGGTTCTGATGTTAATCTTTCTCCATATTCCATCATATTTTTGTAATCTTCAGTGTAATTATCTATTTCTTCTCTGATTGATTGATGTTGGTTCAAAAGTTTTTCAGCTTCTGGAAGAGATGCAGGAGTGTCTTCGGAGGCAACATCGGTCTGAGTCTTAGTTAACCATGTCTGGAAGTGATCCAAGTCTCGTAAGAAGCGATGTAGGTCTCCGGCTTCTTCGAGTTTGGAGTCACGGTCTTTAAGCATCTGTGTTAGTTGTTCCCAAATGAGCTGTATTTGAGCAATTCGCTCACGGATTATTTTTGCTTCTTCTGGGTGTTCTCCCTCAATGCTATCCGCTTCCTTACTCAAACTGGTTAATTTGGCTTGTATAGCAGCTAAGTCTCGCTCCATGCCACTCAAACGCCTTTGTAGAGTCATCACACCAGTCAAATCCATTTCAAGCGAATCTGTTTCAGTTAAAATTCTCTTCTTATCTTCTATCCATGAAATAGTCTCTCTACATTCAATATAGAAGGTTTGCACGCCATGGGCAGATTTAAGATCATCTCGTTTAGATTCCGCCTTCTCTCTCAAACTTGACCATTCTTGGTTTAGGTGGTTTTGACGATCTAAAATTTCGTTTGAGTTTGGATGCTCAACATGCAATAATTGTCGTGCCAATTGATTGACAACAGCAACTCTTGATGCATTTGCGTTCATTTCTTTATCGAAGCCGTCATAACGGTGCTTCATAATTTCCACATCTTCAATATCTTTACCAGGAGTCATTGTGTCCAACATTTTTGTCTTTTCGTTGATCCACTGTTCTACGCCATCCGCTTCCGACATAAGCTTGTACAAGCTGAGAGCATCTAACAACCGCTGTTTCCTCAACTTGGCTAATTCTGACAATTCGGCAAATCTGGAGTCAATGGCTTTAGTGCGCTCATCGACTTTTCCCTTTTCTGGTTCATTAAGTGCGAGTTTATTGGCGTTTTTATGCAACGATTGAATAGCTTCTTCATAATTAGCCAATTCATCAGCGACAACCTTGTGCTTTTTCAAGAGCGATTGCACATTGGCCTCATCGCGACCAACGTCTTCACTAGATACCAGCCTAAGAGTATCCAACATACAATTATCAATATCATCTGCATCAGCAAATAGTTGGAAGAATTCTACAGCGTCTTCCAACCGTTGGCGCCTGTATTTCGTAAGATCTAATAAATGATCCCATTTTGAGAGAATTTCCTTTAAACGATCCTTGATGCGGTCCGCACCAAAATGACCTTCTGTTATCAATTCAGCCCCAACTTTAGCAACATTTTGTAATTGATTGTCGTGTGATGTTATCTCCGATTCTAAAGCCTTGTGTTTGCTTAAGAGTAGATTGACAGTAGTGAGGTCATGTCCCACTTCGTCGTTACTGACAATTTGTTCTTTTTCCTTTATCCAGTTCTCTTCATCAGCAGTGTCCCAATAGAATTGCCATAACTTACGGCTCTCCTCTAAACGGCTTCGTCTCTCAACTGCTAACCGCACTAACTCTGCATAAGCGTCTTCTAATTGTTGTACGCGACTAACAATTATTTCAGGATCACATGGTTTATATGAATCTGGGTCGTCACTAAGGAATTTTTGGGAATTTTGTACTACGACTTTTACGCGTTCTCCCAAAACGTTAATATCAGCTTCCACTAAAGCATGTTTTTGTAGTAGATCTTCTACACCCATTAAATGCTTTCCATAATCATCTGTCAAAAGCAATTGCTTAATCTCTTCCATGTTATCCAAAATATACAACATCTCTTGGAAGTTCTGTTGCAGTTGTAGGGATATTTCTAGTCGGATTCGACGGGCACGCAACAATTCTAGTAAATAATTCCAAAGTCGCATGACATTTTCCTTTCTTAAGAGAATGCGTTTGATATCATGATATCTTTCGGTCTCAAGTTCGTCGCAAACCGCTACTACAGCTTGAACTCGTTCTTCATAGGCAAATATGTCTGTTTCAATAGCCTCATGTTTCTTAGCTGCCGCTTCAACTGCCGCTAGATCAAATCCAAAGTTGTCCTGACTTACCAATCTTTGATTTTCTGAAAGCCATGTTTCACGCATAGATGCCTTGCGATCGAACCGAGCAGCCAGTTGTTCTAATTTCTCTTGGCGGATAAGTTCTTCACGTAATGCCAATTCTCTTTCATGTTCAGCTTTTTCTAATCGTTCCCAAGCTTTATTGATATCAGAAATCATTTTGCCTTCTTTAGGCGTATACGGTTTTTGATTATTGGCTCTCATTTTCGATTGCAACGTGAAAAGTAAAACTTCTAAGTTGCCCTTTTCTACAAACTTTGGTGGTTTTTCCACCGTTCTGTAATTGGAAAATTGCGATAGCTGGCTCTGAACACCCGTTAGAGAATTTTCGAATTCCCGATCACCTAAAGAAACGATTGTCGTTTCGATCCATTTCAAAAGATCACTGGTAAAGCGTTCATAGTCAGTTATCATTTTATCGTTTTCCATAGCTATGCCCACGACCTTGCCAATACGTTTTCCTTGAACGGTCTCTTGTTTCAGCTTGCTAAAGTAATGATAATATGTAACTACGTACGTTATTATTGATTTTTCATCGGGATGTTCAACAAATACATCCTCTGCATCAAGCAACTTAGCCAAACCAAGTTTATCCTCAGCTACATTGAAAGCATTATTTAAATTGTGAATTGGATTTGATTTAGAAAGTTTTTCAAACTGAATTAAATCCGGACGATGTTTATGAATTATTGCATTAAATGCTAAACCATCGCGCCAGGAAGTCGTGAAATTGCGTACATTCACGTTATGGTAACCAGCTGTTTTCATTTGACACCACAGTAGAAGAGCATCTTTAGCAGACTTGGTCTCCTTATTATCAACCTCTTCAATTGTGATATCTTGGATCTAACATAGAAACAAAAATATGATTTAAATTGGAATGTAATTGAATGAGGATAGTAATGCGATCAAATGCATTTCTTGAAATATAATTTTTAATTATATATAATATATAACTTATTTCAAGCGCATATTAATTTTCAAATGCCAAAGACTTTATATGTTCGATTCGTAGAAATATAACCAACTTGTGATCGGACAATCTCTTACTTACACATATACTTTCAAAAAATTGGTACTATATATTTCTATGTCGTAACAAATTAGCATACCACCAATTATCATCTTGTTTGTTTTTATTTCTAAATATCGAACATATTTTAGTTTATGCTACTACGTTTGAATTACCTGGAATCTCAAAATGATGGTCCAAATCAATCCCAAGTTTAAAGATGCGTTACCATCTACAATATCATGCGATCCGATATTCTCTAAATGCACACGTTGATCTCTCAAAAATTGCAATGCTTTGTCCACATTTTCCAAGCAGTGAATCCTCATTTTTCCTTTTGTTGGTTTCGGAAGTCGCTCACCAGATAACACCTCAAGAAGTTTTATTAAACTTTTGCCATCTCGCATATCAACATAAAGGTCGGCTATTCGACAGTTGACTCGACATAAATGGGAATTTACCCATTTGGTGAATGTCTTTTTTTGAACTGTTTCTCGCTCAACGGCAAGAGCCTTAATACGAGAACGCTCGAAGAGCCGTGAACTGGAATTTCCTCCGTCATACTCGTATTCGTCAATATACTCCGCGCCAGGACCTTGGCTAGGATCCCAACGAACAATTGATATGTCCGTAGTCATTTTCGTTTTTTTCGAAATTTATTCGAATCCAATTTTTTCGTTTTATATTATTCTTTGTCCCTTCTATGGTTTTGTGTGTCGTCCTCTATTATTCCGATATTTCCTTTGCTACCTGTAGTGTAAAAAAAAATTAATTATATATGGTAATAATAATAATAATGAAGTTGTACTGCAACCACTAGTGTTGTGTCCAATTATTCTCTCAAAAGTTGTATGATCACTACAAACGGTGAGATTATATAGAGCACTTTTTTCTACCTCCTTATGGGATGATAGCCCCTAAGTTCAACCATTGATATATAAGGTACATCGCAGTAATAAATGCATTTGCACTTTTTAAAACAAAAAATAGTAAGCTCTTAGCTTCTATCTGTGTGCAAAAAATTTAGACAATCCATGTGCTACTTCGCGCGTAAAAACATGGCTGGGTACAGTTTTTAGAAGTTTAAGTGAATTTAAAAATGATACAATTATGGATATACGGAAGATATATACATTTTATGACCATTATGTTACTAACACCATTTACTCTTTCTAAGTCAAATTTTCATAGGATACCATGATTTGTTTCTAGTTAGAACGAGTTCTGGAAAAATTCTAGTTAGAGAGAAATATTTGTTTGTGTTTTATTTAATAAAAAAAATAAAAACAAGACTTTTGACCACACCGTTTCACGGTTTCACATGCAACTTCGAGTATTGTTAGTTGATCTTTATACCAAATTGAACAGAGCAAAACTGAATATTTGAATTATGTGTATTAAAAATTAAAAAAAAAAATGTTCTTAAAGAATCGACAGAATTTGTATTGGATCTTTTTGGAGACAAAATTCATTTCCACAGCTGACTCTCGAAGCTTTTGTAGAGCTGATATGTTACTGAGTGAAGCAGCATTTTCAAATGTTTAGTGCTTGAATTGTAATCCCTGCTTTAATTTAGGGCAGCGGAGTTTCCTCAATTGGTTTTCAGTCATCACTTCCGATTTTTTTAGCGCTCTGATTGCTGCACGCCTCTTTTAGGCTGGTCCCATTTTCGGCCATCCAATCGCTCATATCCGAAGAATAACCAATAGGAGCCCTTGTAACAGTTCATTAATCGACGATATTATTTCGCAGTATCATCGCGGTTTAGAAGATGGTCTTTACGACAATCAACGGTAGCATGTCATCTTCATCGTAAAGCCACTAATGCATGTATAGTTATGTCTACTTTACAAAACACACGCACTCATTTGTATAAGTACAACAAATAGCAATAAACATACACATAGAGAACGTAATAAGAGTTCATGCAACAATAGTTGCTCCTATCAAGTAACCATTTTTTTAGAAATTGCAATCACCGAATCAGATTAACATTTTATGTCAAGAAGCAATATAGATCCTTAAGTCGAATTTCTCTCTAACTCGAACGTTTTCGCAATATTTCAGCATTCCACTCAATAGACCATACGAAAACACTGGTCGAGTTCATAATTGTAAACAGCTTGCTGTAAATCTGCTGTACAACTTCTTTCCATACATTTATGAACACAAACAATGCGTCATTCCTTGCGGCAGCTATACTTTTGCAAAAAAGCGAGTTCATAAATGTAAATTTGGAAGAAAGTATCCTGTCAAAAGTGTGTAAATTGGTTGTTTGTGGTGTTGGACAAGGCTTATTACAAAAAAAAATTATAATTTTCAAAATCGACAGGATATTTTCTATCATCTTATCATAAAACTATTATTTATGCTGAGAAAATATTTGTATATATAGATAATGGTTAGACTCCGCTAAAGCATGGAGTAGCAATGAATTGTGCCTGCCAAGAAACATAATTTGCAGAAAATTTGCAAAAAAAAAAAACTGCATATAGATAGATTTACAATTATGAAGTCGCCTCATATCTATTTCATATAAATCACCCTTTGATCAAAAAAAAAACCTTAAATAATGTATTCCTATATATATATATATTCATATACATATATAGTATATATATATATATATATATATTTAAAACACTTCGTTCTAAACACCTCTTAAGATATGGATTGCATATATATGTACACTTGCATATTTTGTTGAACTTAATTCAGATTAATAACACTATTTACATGTACATCTTTGTATAAAACTAATTGTTTTCACTAAATACATGTACCTACATATTCATAATATAGATTAAAACCACTTTCTGTACTGTCATGTACAATGAATATTTGACCTCCCACAATTATATTCATATCAATCTTCAATCAATTGTATAAAAAATGATTAAGGAGTGGTTATTTTGAATAATTAGTTCAAATAGTTCTATTAACACAAATATACCTAAGGAAGTGAGCGATATACAATGTCTAAGCCGACTGAGATCTTAATATATGTGTATATGAAAATAAAAATGAGTAAACTGGTAAATATGTACATACATAGATGTATACACGCCGATGACCTAATGGTAATTAAACCCAATTTAAGCTTTTGCCCCCGTTTACATTAGAACTAACTGCCTGTATTTTAATTATAATATACTTAATGCGGATAACTTTATTAATTTTTGAAAATTTCAACAAGATTTGTTAGTCAGCTACAGCCGGAGAAGAATGATGATATAATACTTTATCCAAATGGCTTTTCACTGTTCCATTTACGAAATTCCGTTTACAGTGCTGGTACTGATGAATGTATATACATCCATACATGTGTATGATAGAATAGCATGACTACAAGCATTTTTTTTTTTTTGAAGAATTCATTGAATGCTAACGCAACGTAAAACCAAACAAACCATAATAAAAAAATGTATTACATGTTTTACAATTAAAAAAAGCCCCCCCACAATTATGAATTGCAACTCTTTTTTTTAGTCAGAATTTGTACCTACAATGATGTCATCAATTCATGTTTTTTTTTGTTTTCTTTGCAATTCCTATTTTTATTTCCCAATTGTTCCTCTTCAATTAGAATAGGGCGTTGTCCAATGAATATTGTTTTCTTGTTGCACTTTTTAACTATAACTCACCGTTATAAGTAGGTATATTTTTTTTACTATTAGTTATCTCTATTAATATTTACATATATGTACATAAATATGCATGCCTTTTTCAAAGGTTCAGGACTTCTTTCCCAAAAATGTATTCTAGCTCTTTAGGTTTTAATCTCAGGTACAGTTTAGTAAAACACATAACACAACATTTTATATGTAGATACATACATAAATAGACAAATATATATCTATTTACGGCCACCGTCCAAAATTATATATATGTATGCTACGTAATTAAGAATCAGAAAATGCGTTATTACCACTGAAAAAAGCTTTCCGGCGATGACTCGATTATATTAACACATTTAAATTGTGTACAACACCGCGAACTACTGAAAACAGGTCATCTTCTTTGGACTGCCGTACCATTATTGAATATTGGACGAAACATGAATAATGAAACAATACACGCATGCGTTCCATTTATAGGAATGGAACGATTTGTAAGAAACAGTAGGTAATGGGGTACGTTAGTAAGTTGAGTCATTTCAGATTCAGTGCATACTATATGAAAAGCATTTATAAGAATGGGTATCATATAAAAACGTAATAGTGCGTTTACACCGCACCCAAATTCAACAATTCGGAAATAAAATTCCGTAGTCCGATTTTGCGTTCACACTGGGAATCCAACAAAACCAGTGATAGCTAGTGTCAGGATTGAATAGCTATAATTTTTTTCTGACTAAATATATCAGGAGTGGTTTATCTGGATATATTAATTTAAATAATAATTTGAGTCGTATATCAGACATGTTCAATATATTGCATGTATTGTACTACTTGGAATTGATGATTGTTTTCTAGACAGCTGTTTTTTGTTTATTTAGGCGGGTTGAAATGTCATTAAGTGAATTGAGAAAGAGGTTTGTTCGATTTGACGAACTCGCAACTGCAACGACAAAATTCAACATATCGCTGAAATTCAACTTTTTAAAATGCTGAATGCTGAAATGCTAAAATCATCCGAAAGGTTTTATTTCGGCGCGGTGTGTATTATAAAATATATTCGTGGTATCCGAAACATCCCTCGAATTGTATATTTCTAATTGAAATCTATACTCGTATAATTGGCTGGACTCCGAATCCCGTTGCGTCAAGATCTTGACGAAACAAGCACAAAATATTATGACCAAAATATTGATTAATCGCTTGACAGAGATACAAGTGTAAGTACCAATTTGTTTCCCAATTGAAATTATTTAACTCCGTGCAAGTGTTGCATACTTCTCTGTGCTCATTGAATATTTTAAGTAAAAAGTCTGGGGACTAATTTCGCAGTGCGTCTCGTCTCGTGTTGGCGTTTCAGCGACAGCTTCGTTTCATGTAACATTAAAAAAATCGTTTTCGTCTGAAAGATATCGTTTTACTGCTTCACGTAAGCAGAAAACTGTCATTAACTATTGTCTCGACGACTGATTTTCAACGACAGCATTTTCAATATCAATATTAAATGAGAATAATTTTGTTTACATATTTTGTTCTGCACTTTTGCGATGGTAGTGATAGGACGCATATGAATTAGTTTGAAGCTGAACTCAGAATGTGTTGGTGAAATTTGAGAGGAATGAGAGCACAGATGTTATTTTTACGTGAGAGACAGTGCTGCCACAAGCTAAATTATTTATGAGTCCCAGAAGCTTAAAAAAACGAGTAATTTTGAAAAGAAATGAGTCCCAACAAAGGATTTGAAAAGAGATGAGTCCCAACAAAGGTTCTTGATAACACAACGCCTCCTAATGTGAAAAAAGAAACTAGTGTGTTCTTTGGAGGACTGGTCTATTGTAAAGGCAGCAACCTACAATTCCTTCGGTGAACCAGCAGGAGCTTCTATGAAGAAGTGGCTACAGAATCAGCTCTCACTACATCAATGCAGAAGTCCTGCCACCTAATCCAAACAAAGGTGGGAAAGTGACAGAGGAAGGGTATTGCCGTCGTGCTCTCCACAGGCGTTTCTTCGCTCAAACCAAGCACATTTAGGTGTTTGGCAAAGGTGTAGTGGCCCGGTATTTCGTCTGCAATATTTTCTGTCAAGAGACAGCAAGAATGCCGCGGATTTCTTGCAGATGTTTAGCAGCAAATTCTTGATCTGTCTGCGTTGTGCAACGTAAAGGGAAGCACTTACCACAGACGCAGGTGGTCCGATCGTAGGTTCAGGTCTTGAGAAAGGTTCCTCTGATTCTTGTTTGACAAGTTCATCGGCGATATCATTTCGAGCGATTCCATGGTGTTCTGGGACCTAGATGAGTTCCAATGCATTTTGACTGCCAATCAAAGGCAGATATGATTTGCATTCCTGAACTTTGTACCTTGGAAGTCGTTAAAGGGTTGAGTAACGCATGAAGCATATGCCTGTCACAAGAGACTCAGAAACGTCGTCCACATCCACATTTCCGCTTGGAAAACGGACGCAAATTTACCTAATGAGGTATACAGGCTGATCTTGTCGTCCTCCTTGAAAACACCGCTGGAGCCATCTTCGGTTTTGAAGTCATCCATGAAGATACGACTGCATTCCTTGTCTGGCTCGAAGTCTAACCAGAACCATATCTGGGTGCAGTACTACGATGTTCTCAGGCATTTTAAATGCAATCTTTCAGGTAATATTAAAGCGTATTTCACACCTTGCAAAGTTATGAAAATGGAAACGTGAAACAAAATTACGGTAGGTGTTTATTTAATTTTGCTCTTGAAAAAATGAGTTAAATCTAATAGTTATGAGTCCCCGAGTCAGACTATAAAAAATGAGTCCTTTTGACTCTATAGAGTTACTGTGGTAACACTGGAGAGATATAGTCCACAGAGTTCCCAAAACAGAAATAATAGAGCAAAGAGATATCCATCTTTTGCCTCTCTTGCCCCTTGATTTCAACTGACAGCGTTTTGTATAAGCTTTTCGCGCCGTGTCTGTGAATACGTGTGAGCTCTTGAGAACAGCTGATCCTCTTCCCCAACCATAGTATTGGGGTGGATTGAAGGTCTTATTTGAAAACTCGCTCAATTACCAGAAATTTTTTAAATTTTCCGTGTTAAGTATTCAACACATTGAGGAGGGGTAAGCAAACCAACAAAAAGTATGTTCACGCGGTAAATTAATTAAGCTTCTAGATAGACAAGATAGTGATGGTCTCTAAAACTATAGACGATATCACTGAAGAGAATCGAATACATGATAGTCGTCACTAGTAGATCTAGTTTCCATGTTGGTTTAGTGAATAGCATAGGTTCCATTGACTGAGGCAACCCCGAGCAAATTCTATAAGGCTGCTTGTACACACGCTTATTTCGACAGCAAATTCAATTGGATTCTTTTTTGTGATTCCAAGCTGCTCTTACGCACGGGATTCTACAATTCCAATGCATCCTCAGCATACATTTCAATAACCTTAGCCGTCTGTCATTGTCCAACAACATTTAAAACGTCTATTTGAAATGTCTCCATAACAACAAAATTCTCTCCTCCCAGTACCAATCCCTGTGTAAAAGCGGCAACTATTATAAACGCGACCAATGGGACTTACTGTCAAATTAAGTGTGTGTAAAAGCAGCGTTAGGACGAAAAATAAGTGGTCTGATCGGGGTAATGGATTTTGCCAGGCGTATTTTTTAGATGGTCAGTACTCAGCTTAGTACGATTTTACTCGTGAAGCAACAATAAAACAACTTACTGAAAAATAAAATATCAAATCATTTACATTACTTGTTTGGCTATCCATTATCTGTGTATTTTCTTCGCTTTTGCTTAGACACATTTTGAAATTAGAGTATTTTGACATCTAATGCAATGGACCACGCAAATGAAAAACAAATCCCCTCCTGCACCCAATTGACCTCAAGACACGAAATTGTGTGTCTAGGATATTAATATTAGCAAAATTATTAACAATTAACATTATTAATAAAATTTTAGATTTGAAAATCTTAAAATGCCTTTTTCCAGTATTTCGACATACAAAAATACATACTTTTTTAGTTTTATGCTTTGACATTATCTTCGTAAATTAAACTAAATTTGTATTCCAAAAATGTAAAAATATAACAAAAAAAGAATTTTAATTTGATATATATTTTTAATTGCACTCCACACCAACACCTAGAAGTAGGTACTACTTTTTTATACATGTGTTACCAATACCAATTACCAATGCCAATGCGAAATAAACCAACCCTAAAAGTATAATACAAATTTAGCAACTTTTGCAGCAATTACATACAATTCTGAAACAGGAAAATTTAGCCTGTAACACATTTAAAGCAGGAAATGGGTAGAAAAATGCTCAACTCTCAACATAATTCTCCAGTTTTTATTTTTCTCGTTTTTGCTCAGCAAATGCGTTTATATTTCCTCATTATGTATTGCGGCGTTCATCACAATTTACATGATGACATTTACTGTGATGCTCATAAATTGTGTGGTTTTGATTAGAAATACGAAAACCTTACAGTTTGGTACTCACCTTGCTCTTGTGAGGCAGTTGTGACACAGAGGAGGAGATATGCAACTTCTACCTCCTTTGGCAATCAGAATCATCTCACACCGTTTTTATAATATATCACAATTGTTTCACAAATAGAATGCGTGAAAACATGTAAAGCTTGGGAACAGCTGACGTATGAAGTAATTGATGAAGTACGAGCGTGCGTCAAAATCTGAGGTGAACTGCTGTGGACCTGTGGTAGACTAGAGTTTTTCCAATAATAAGTTGAATATGTCTTTATTGCGATTATCTCTGTATACAGGCGTTAAAACACTGTCTCACTTATTTCGTCGAGATCTGTAAGATGGCGTTTTTGAAAATTGGTGCTCCGGGGACGGTAGTCGTGCCGATATTTTTATTGAAGAACGACAAAACAGCAATAAACAAAACAACAAGGCCAATAGAGATAATTTTGTTGTGAAATATTTGTGTATTTTAGTTGTTTATATTTTCGAGTTTTTATTGAGAATAGATTAGCGGCAACACTGAATTGCCACGATGAAATATTCCACTGGAAAGATGCACCACTTCTTATCTAGATGACTTATGCCTGAAATTGGCAAATGCATTTTATTCCTCATTATTAGATTGCGAAGTGCATAGTTATTCTTTACAATAAATTGTGCGAATTATAGGAGTACTTAAAATGTTTCGTTCCACAAGTACTGAACTTGGTCTTTTCATTAAGCACTTAAAAAAGGTTATAACTGTGAAATAAAGAAAGCATTTATACTTTATGCTCATTCTATTTTTCAGAGCTTTGTGAGGGCTAAGGCAAATAATTATGCAACTGAAGCAACTGTAGAAGTTAAAGTAAGATGATTTTATGCGCTATGGTTTTTCTATTTGTATTTATTGTATATCATATAAACAATAATTCGATCATAGTTATAAAATTGTGTGCTTTTGACATTTGGGCTCTGCTTTACAATTTTTCAGCATCAAAACAAAAAAAAACTCTGGAGACTGAAAGTGTAGCTTCTGTGCCACTATTATTAGCACAAATAACACTTAGGATTCCCTTATTTAAAATTTCGTGACCTTGAATTAATTTTTGTGAGTGTTGGTGTGTATAGTGTTCAACTACCGTCGAAAACGGATAAGTGCAATACTATGTTGTCTTCGAAAACTGGGCAGTTTTAGTAGAGGTTCTAGTAAGGTCATAGTAATTGTAATCGCGATGTTTTTGTAGGTTAGAAATAGTTTTACATTGCTTATGTACGCAATCTACATTGTATATACATACAGTCGAGAACGAATATGTGCACAAAAACGTTGTTTATCGGTTTTAAAAAATTAGAGGCCCTGAAAAGTTGTTATTTTATAGCGAATTGGAACTTATGCGTTTTGCACTTATGTATCCGTTCTCGACTATAATCTGATAATCTAAAAGGTAGGCTGATTCGGAGTTGTTCCGAGTAAATACCGGTATTAGACCCGCATATGTAGATCCATGGATTGTGTAATTGTACAATACCTGGCTACCATACCACTATACTATTTTGTAATATGGGTCTTATAATTGCTGTGTAAAGCCATCTCAGTATCTGGAGGTTGATTCCCAAATTTCTACCTATGGGTAGAGTGCGGTGGTTGCCTTTTTTATTGTCTGTAGCGAATTTTGTTTCCAACTAAGCTTTCTGTTCAGTATGACTCCAAGCCTGATCCGAGCGAGTTAGTAGGGTTCCGCTGCGCTTTGATGGTGTAATTTGGGTCATCTAATGATTTCTCGAAAAGAATACCATTTCAGTTTTTGCTGAATTCACATCCACGCCACATCTACTGGTCCATCTCGATAACACTTTAAGAGCGTTTTTCACGACATTCCCTTTGAGCCTACGGGAATTTGCCACTGACGATTACAGCAATGTCGTCGGCGTAGGCGATGACCGCACATTTCTAGTCAAAGTAGTTTATTTACGGTAATAAGCCACACTTACTAACTTGCTAGACATAAAGGCTTAAAACTAGCTTAAATAACTTACCACAAAAATAATTTTGGAATTAATCCTAACCTACTGACCCTCGGATACTCAAAACTAATCTAATAATATTATATGTACACTACGTTTTTTATAGTCTTGACAGACAATCGATTATTACATTTTTAATCACCAAGAAAACTTCGAAAAATTTGGAAATAACTAACTAACTTAAACTACAATAATCCTTATAACTAAATTAACCTAATATAACCTTTAAACTGACTTAACTATGATTAACTATGCCCGTTGATACAGACACGTTCACCAGGGTATATATTTTATGTGTATATATGTATAACATATATATTCTACACGCCGTGGTGCACCTGTTTCTGAATTTTGTTGTTTTATTTTCTAACTTAAAACAAGCTATGTAAGTTAGCCACCAATGTCAACTGTCTCATGGTTTCGTTTAGCCAGCGGAGGCCGAGATCTGTTTCAACCACCAGCAAAACTGCCGCTATACACACCATTTAGTATCCCGCGCAGAGATCGCTCTACTAAACCGGAAGAGATCCTCATGTCTGCGAACGACATTCCGTTCGTATCGGAATCGTCTCTGCACTGTTCGGCGTACAACATAGTAAATAATAGGATATCCTACGTCATCCTATATCAGGCCAATGGTATCGAGGTAGAGGAATGCTTCCGGAGGAATTAAGCCGTCGCACTTTTTCATGGTACATGGTACTAGGATAATAAGCCCCAAAGATTAGGCTGTTGCTACCTCGTGTAATATGACTTCTGATCAAGCTTGATAATCAAATCTTGCTCAAGCTTGCCTCGTTGTACAGAACCTCGTCAAGATAGTACTTTTTGTACTCCGATTCGGTTGTACGATACAGACGGACACATGTCCGAAATCATTGTCTCTCGAACAACCTCATCTTTTCCATCTGGGAAGGATTAGCGTTGAACCACAGTGGATAACCGTACACCATAGTTGGTCGTATGATGTATCAAATTGCCTTCATCATAGTGTCAAGTTAGCTGCTGAAAAACAACCTTCTTGCCGCTGCAAAGGCTTTCTGGCTTTATATGTTTTCAGCTAAATGCCGAGGTATCTTACCACACTCCCTGTAACAAACCATTTTTAATTTTAAAGAACGTGTTAGAAGTTACGTCGCCAGTATTCACGACGAACTTTCTACCTGTTATCATGTCATAGATCATGTACAGCAATGACTTACTTATGCCACGTCTGACTAGTTTGAGGAAGAGGCTCTTCAACCAAACGGTGTCAAAGTTGTGGGAAGAGTGTGCCTACTTGTCAAGTACACTGTTTTACTCTTCTTATTCTTTTCGAATACTACCGAATTTCGCTTGGATTTGTAAGCTTTAACTTTAACCAGCGTATGAAATCATCGTGAATATCAAATGGATATTAGCAAAAACAATATAATACCAGGGTAGTGCATCATCAGAGAGTGGTCACCCTTCACCAGACGACCAAAAAACAACACATGCACAACACATATATGCATGTAACATATGGAGCTATGAAATATTGCTGTGAGCACACCCATCCCCAACCAACATATTCAACCCAAAATCTGCTAATGGCGTT
Organism: Eristalis arbustorum; assembly: GCA_916610145.1. Taxonomy (NCBI): domain Eukaryota; kingdom Metazoa; phylum Arthropoda; class Insecta; order Diptera; family Syrphidae; genus Eristalis; species Eristalis arbustorum. The sequence continues at coordinate 57,210,851 of OU744320.1, read as the reverse complement.
TAATATGGATTCCGATGTTATGTTATGTTCATACTAAGGAAAGCTGTAGGCTAGTGATTTGTACTTGCAGGACGCACGCTAAGCTGCTGACAGCCTGCAAGCCGATACATAGCTCTTTATGTAAAGATCTTTTAGTCTTTCCATGGTCTTTAGAAGGAATGAGAAGGAATTGATTTTTTTCCCGGCTGTTGTAGTCAAGACTAATTTCATTTTGCTGCTTCTAACTCTTTGATATGTAATTATAGTCAAGGGTGACACTGTAGAGTTCTACCAACCATGGCTTCAGCAGAAGTTTTTCCAACATGTCCCAGTCACTTATATTCCTCTTTGGTTAGGTAGTTTTGATTATTCTGCTTAGGGGACGTATTAGGCGCTGAATCCGTAGACGGTTGGCTGGACTCATGTTGCTGTACAGCGCGTACAGTATGTGGTTGAATCTTTTCCAAAAACAATTAACGCAAACAGAACCTCTTCTTCCGAGGGAGGGTTCTACTACACCGTCTTGAGCCCAAAGAAACAGCGATTGGAGAGAAATATTCTGCGTTTAATCTCATAAATAATGGTACGTATTATAAATTACGTAATATTAACATGGGGGCCAAGGTAAATGAACTCCTTAACCACTTTGAAGTTGTAGCTGCCTATGGTGACGTTCCGACCGAGTCGTCAATGTTGTGTTACCACGAATAAATGATTCTTCCAGATTCTACTGCGTATATACTACGAGTTCTCCCTCTTCATACCGACAGGTTTTCATCCGATGATTATACCATTTTGATAGTTGTTCAACCTTTGAAAGGACATTCGGACATCATTTCTGGTGTAACACATGTAGATGTGCTCCATCGCGTGCTTCTCATGCTCTTTGTTCTTCTTTTTGAGAAGCGTTGCTCTTCCTTTTTGAGTTCACAGAGATAACGAACCATTTTCGCCTTACATGCTGCCAGCTTCGCTGAATGCGCCTGCCGGCACTCGTCAAACCAAGGTTTTTTTCTGGGCGGCGTTTTAGAACCCAACACATTAGAGGCAGCTTCTCTGATAGCTGTGGTATTAATCGTATGTTCTGTCTAGGAGCTCATAGAAGCCGTCCTTGCTATATTATGTCAAAGTTTTTCGTGCTCTTTTTGCTCCTCCTGAATGGTGGTTATGTCTGCCTTATATGTTTCTATCGGATGCACGTGGTTTGTTAAGGGACCTCTCATCCACGTGCAGAACCGAAATGAGGACTGGGCCATGGTTTAAATCCCTGGACAATGGGTCGCTGCATACATTGGTAAACCTCTAAGCGGTTGCAGTAAGAGCTGTCCAGAGGGCGCCACGAGGCACCTGTATGTCAACTTGACTTGTGCATTTACAGGAATCGTTTCTGGAATCTCGCCAAGTTGAGAGCAATCAAAAACTTTGACTTGGATGCACAGGCCAGTGGCCTCGTGTCATCATTAAACACTTCTTCAAAATATTCCATAAGTGTTGCTGCTTTGTCATAGTCCGAGCCCAATCATTATCCGTTTTTTAATGGCGGTTCCTATTTTTAATTTGTTTGTTGCTTTCCAAAGCGTAAAGTAAAAAATTAGCCCTGGACAATTGATTGTGATTATGTGTTTTCGTAACTTGTCCCAGTCCGCTTTGTTTGTTATATACATAGTTGGGGAGCTTGTGTTGTTTTCACAGTGTTCAAGTAGTCTATTTGAATTGGTTATTGGTCCGGTGAGACTTCGGGATCTTACTTTCCAAGTCAGATGCTGTTGACCATGCAGAAGTCAACTAAGTCAGGTATTTTGTCGAGATTGGTTCGCCCGTGCTTAGATACTTGTAGTTGTTTAGCTGAATACAACAGCTGCGTGCTTTTTTTGTTGCCAGTATCGATCCTCAGTCTGTGAGCATTTAGGTCACCGGCTGCTTTAAATCTGGTTCCCAGTGATTCTTGTGTATTTTGGAGGTAAACTGCGATGGTTTGAATATATTGCATTTGATCAAAAGCCCCGTGTCCTATGTGTTGTTCTGTCGGAATGATTGGTATTATGTATGTATCTAATATTTAGCGTCTAAATTTTGGAACGATTTTTGTTTAAAAATTGTAGGTCAGACTTACAAACTTTTTGCTTTATAATATATTGCATTTTGATATGTTTACTAAATTTCGTATTTTTTTGAAGCCTTTCAAACTGCATCGCCTTGATGATGGCCCTAGCACTAGTGTCAACGTAACAAAGGAGCAAGCCGAAAAATATTATACGCAAATGCAAACAATTCGACGCATTGAAACTGCTGCCGGCAATCTATACAAAGAAAAAATCATTCGTGGGTTCTGCCATTTATACTCAGGGCAGGAAGCGTGTGCTGTGGGTACGTCTTTAAAACAGTTGTCCTTGGAAATTACTTATTTACATGTAACAAAAAGGAATGCGAGCAGCAATGCGTGATGTAGACAATATAATATCAGCTTATCGTGTACATGGATGGACTTATTTGATGGGAGTGCCTCCAGTTGGTATTTTAGCTGAATTAACCGGAAATCAGAGCGGTTGTGCACGTGGTAAAGGAGGCTCGATGCACATGTATGCTCCTAATTTCTATGGTGGTAATGGAATTGTGGGCGCTCAGGTTCCACTCGGAGCAGGAGTGGCGTTTGCTTGTAAATATAAAGGAAACGGAGGAATGTGTTTAGCGTTGTATGGTGACGGTGCTGCTAATCAAGGGCAAGTATTTGAGGCGTACAATATGGCTTATCTTTTGAAACTGCCCTGTATCTTTGTGTGTGAAAATAATGGATATGGTAAGAATAGCGTTGTAGTTTTTTATGTATATATTACATAATTGTTTATTCCTAGGAATGGGTACGAGCTCAGATCGTGCATCGTGCAATACAGATTACTATACACGTGGAGATGCATTACCTGGTATCTGGGTCGATGGTATGGATGTACTTGCCGTTCGCAGTGCAACCGAATTTGCCATTGATTATGTTAACAAAGAGGGCCCGTTGGTAATGGAAGTGTTCACCTACCGTTATTCGGGACATTCTATGTCTGATCCCGGTACTAGTTACAGAACTAGGGAGGAAATTCAAGAAGTTCGTCAAAAACGTGATCCGATAACATCATTCAAAGAGCGTTGCATTGACTTAGGTCTTTTAACCGCCGAAGAAATTAAAGTTGGTTGTTTTTTATATGTATTTGCTTTAATTTTAAACAATAAATCTTTATTCCAGGAAATTGATGGTAAAGTTCGTAAAGAAGTCGATGAGGCTACTGCCATTGCAAAAGCAGACAAAGAAATTCCCCTTGAAGAACTTTGGGCAGATGTATATTCTAAAAACCTTGAACCAATGATTCGCAATACGACCGGCTTTAATTTAAAACATAAAGTTGTGGGTAAAGGTGGTGTTAATGTTTGAAGTTAATAAAATAATATGATATTTAAAATGGAATTTTTAAAAGATTTTGTAATATGCTTATTATGAAAGCATTTCCCATGAACTATTTCAATGAATTTTCCCCCGAGTGTGTTGAGCGTTGTGTTAACTTTCAGCGGAAAATAATACCGATCGAAATTGACGATAAAACTTTTCATTATCGATATTCGACAAATTTATTGATTGGTATCACTTTCCGTATTCTGTAAAGTGTCATTCATATGAGGTTGCAACGAATTGACAACTTCGCGAACTGATAATTCATTCATATGAAGTTTTCTCAGTTGCAGAGAAGTACGAGTTGAAAATGCGAATTTTTTTCTCGTGGTGGTTGGTGAGTGCGTGTTCGTCTTTATGAAAAAAAACTATTAAATCAACAAACTTTAACTTTTATTGAAATTTGTGTGGATGAAAAAACTCGAAAAATCTGCGCCAATCTTTTTGCATACCAAAAACAAACGTTAAAGCATAAAAAGAATATTATTTGCAATCTATTGTCTCCATGACCGACCACGGTAGCTGATCGGTCTTGGAGTCAAGCTAGAATCTTATAAGTATTCAAATGCAATTGCGTGAGTCAGGAAAAAGACGCCACTCAATCATCAAATCACATTGATATATTTAAGAAAGCCGTCTAAAAACGTATCGCAAATAACATTGATATTACATCTGCAAATCTTAATATGTATTCCTTAACTATGAGATATTATCTCTGTACTATAATTGTCCTAGCGATGAACTTGAAACTCCTTGGTTCGATTCAATTTTTGGTTTCTTCGGCAGAGTCGCAGCTCGCAAATAAGGATTGTCAATATTTGGATTATTCAGAATCGCATTATTTGTTGCCGAGTTGGGCTTAATCTCAGCTTCAACTTTGGGTTCCTTTTCTTGTTTATCGGATTTGCCATCTTCACCGTCATCTTCATTGCCACTTTCGGTCTCATTATCTGTGAATTGAGTGATCGTCATAAGTAAGTGTTTCAGCAGTATACGATTTACCTTTACTCGAAACGTCTTCAGTTCGATTCGCAACTAAATAGTGATATTCTAATTCCTCAAAGTCAAACACTTGGTCTGTGGGATTCAGTGCAGCCAGATATGGTGGGAAGGCTGGCTTGCATGCTATTACTAAAAAAAAAACACTATTCACATCAGAAATAAACAACAAATATATATTGACGTACATGGAAACATATTATCTTCAGTATCAAAAAGGCTATGAGTCTCCGAAGTTTTTGAAAGAAATTTCGTTAATGCCTTTTCAATATCCCTCTTCTGATTTGCTGCCTTTTCACGTATCGCTTCGTATTCTGTTACAGGTTGTTTGTGAGTCTAAAAGAAATAAGTATTATGTTATTAGAGTGCATTTTTACAAGTTGATTGAATATTTTGTTACCGGAGTACGAATATATGCATGTGGATCCGGTAGAACAGGGAAGTAACTTGGTATATGCGCGGGGTGAGAGTTTTTTGTTCCGGCCTGAAGAAGATTGAGTTGTTTCTGTTGCGAAGCTTGTGCTGGCAACGGAATCACTTGGCGATTTTCACGTTTTGCAAAGGCTTCCAGACCTTGTAGTGAGATTCCCATATTTATTAAAGCGACGACCACATCGCCAAGTACTGGTATTGTCCGCCCAGATAATTCACAGTAACTCTTTGATGAATTTCCAATTTCCACGATTACTATTAATTAAAGCGTTATTATTTGTTTTCACACATTGTTTACGTTTTCATGTTTTAGCTTACAGCTCTGTATCATTTCTGTAAGAGTTTCCAAGCAATCTTTGTCAACACTATCGAAACCCTTTTCCAGGAGAATACCGGACACAGCGATGTTTAGAATTTTTCGGCGAGGATTCCCTGTTGGGCCGGTTGATTCAGGTTTTTCCATTTTTAATTCTAATTAAATAAATTGAAACAAATTTCCTCGCAATAAATGCAAGAGTTGTATATGAATCTTCTGACCAGAAATAAATGAGTAAAAAGATATTCTTCTTTGGCCATTTCATCCTTGCACCGTGATGACATTTTTGAAGTGTAGGCCGTACGAAATAAGAGTGTGTAGAAATTCATTTGCAAGTCACACACACTTTTACGCTTTTCCGGTATTCACGTATGAACAGACATGTGATAAAAACGCTGTCTTATGAAATCAGGGGAAAAGAGAGAAACAAGTTTCATATCGAGCGTACTCATTTTATTACTGGTTCTGACGATTGGATGTATTTTGACAAGTTGATATCATGCAAGTGATACCAAATCCCACATATAAAGGTGGGTGATAGATTGAGTTATTGGCTACCAGAATGTATGTATGCTGCTATTGCTCGCTATATTTTGCACTTTTTTGCTGTTTTATTATGCACACGATCAAAGCCGGGATTATGGGCATAGTTAAAAAAAACCTTATATTTAATCCAGATATGTTTGAAAGTATAAAATGTATCATATGGCAATAGTTGATAGTAGTATTTACTTTAAAAGTGTTAAACTGTGTTAAACTTTATGGAAATCGACAAAAATAACTCAATTGCCACCAATAGAACTCAATTAATTAAGGCAGATCTGTATACTTTGTGGAATACTTACTTTAGTTCAAGTACTTACATATCCTTGTTGTTTACTGCGAAACAGTGACGGCACTACCATTTCCTTGCATACTTTACTGCGAAATAGTGATGGAAATCGATTGTACTGAGAGTTGAAACAAACATTTATTGAAAAATACAAGATAGTACTGGGGTACTGGGCTCTTATGGATGCAAATTTAAAGATACATTTTATTTATTAACATAGAACAAAAAAAACTAAAACAATTTATGTTTTGTTTTTTTTTTTGTTTTCTGTTAATATATAAGTAACATAAATACACATAAGCTTCATTAATGTAGCTAAATCAATTACGCAAATCTATTTAGCACAAACAATTCAAATTTGTACTGAAGATAGCAAAAGTGAACTTGAGGAAATTATATTGTAGTGAAATCAGTACAATTATGCGCCACTGCTGCGAAGTATAATACTTTTATAAAACCATGAATTGGTACTACTGTTGAACATATGGTAAGTTAAGTGACAGCTGTTTATCAGCTTGGATTTGCCCAAAGGTGAAAAGTCGTGTTGCACCAAGAGAAAAAACAACTTATTTTTCAACTACTAACAAAAAATACGAAAAGTATCTGAAAGTAAATATTAAATTTTAAATTGAATACGCAAACATTACACTAGCTACATCGCACAAAGCAAACGAAATGAAATTAACACTCCAAAGAACTAACAAACAAAATTAGAAAGAACTGTTTTGAAAAGCGGCATATAGCACAGCAAATTTGCAATTATTTTTTTCAACATTTTCCTGCAATTCATTGTTGTTTTCGCATATTAGGCTCATTTACAATCGCTGTAAGGGCGGTCGGCAATGATTTGTAGTATAGATAGTGTTTGGGGGACTAAAATAAATGTTTCACCTTGGCAGTAGGACAAAATCACACTTGTCTTTTGTTGTTGCAACCAACGTTTTTAAAATACTTTTTTAATTTTTACAATTGGCAATTTATTTTTTCATCTTTTCCCACAAAGAACACCTACACGTACACGAAAGACATAATACGTTGCATAAAGATTCGGTTTTTTCAATCACTTACGATGATAAAAGTAAAAAATATCGCAAATCTGGTGAACATCTCAGCTCGGTAGGGTGATCATATTTATATTACAATGCAATGAATGTGTATACAAAGTTGGGTACTTTCAGTGGAATATCTACCTCACAGTATTTAGCGGACTCGGAATCATGGCTTAGTAAGTTATTAGTTCGTAGAATTGAGCCAACAAAGGAGCCCCACAGTCGCATGTTAAGTGATAAAGAAATTATTTACGCATTGCATACGCACAATGTCCGGACGGATTCCATGAAGAACTACCTGGACAATTAGTAAGTGTGAAATGGGTTTTGAACAATTTCTTTGTCATTTAAATGAGACTACTTTTGATGACGATCGACTTATGAATAGCAAAACTACTGTTCAGCTGGTTCACTCAAAGAAGGAAGATTTAAAGTGTGTCTTAGTTGCATCATGGACAGTACAGGTCGGAGATATGGATCAGTGTTTACATCTCTGGAGATACACAGGTGGTTTCGAAAAAATCGACCAGGCAAAGGAAGATTTATGGAATGATAAGGTAAGAATCAGGGGTGTGGAAGCATTGAATTTTATAATCTTTAATGATTCCGTTATCACAATGAGATTACAATTTTTTACAGGAGTATTTACGGCTAATGAACGAACGCGGTAAGTTTTTGAGATCTCGTCATTTGCAGTATTTATTAGCCTTCAGCTATTGGCCTCAAATTCAAAATCGCACTGGAAAGAATATTTACGAAATGCGGTAAGAGAATAAAAAATTACTTTTATACAGTTTTATTTAATTGTATATTCCACCAGTTCATATCGCTTAAAGCCTGGTACAATGATTGAATGGGGAAATAACTGGGCAAGAGCCATCAATTTTCGTCAAAATAACAATGAGGCATTTGCTGGATTCTTTTCACAAATAGGGAGACTGTATAATGTGCATCATATTTGGTGTATGGTTTTTGTTTAGGCAAGTAAAGGCATTTTTGGAAAAAATCTCCTTTTTACAGGTTACAAATCATTACAAGAGCGTAAAGAAACACGTGAGGCTGCATGGCGGTCACCGGGATGGGATGAATGCGTTGCATACACAGTTCCACTAATTAGAGAGAGCCACTGCCGTGTTTTGGCCCCTACAGAGTTCTCGCCGACTCAATAATGTTAACAACTGAATGTTGTCCCTTTTGATTACGGATTGATGATGATGCAGAAAAGTGAATGAATTCATAATTTAGCTATAAGCACAAAGCAATAATTTGATTCGGAATTTAATTTGCATAGTATACAAAAGTATTTATTTGTCGAAATTTTGTTTTTAAAATTCGGAAATTATTTATATTTGATTCTTTACAATTTTAAATTTATAATTTTTTAAAGAGATCATGAATTGTGTTTCGCCATTCATACAATGTTTATATATAAATTGTCAGTGTTTATATATTTAAATAAGAAATACAAAAGCATTTATAGAAAGAAGAAATAAAATAATGCGTCCTTTAAAATCATTGTTACTTATCCTTGAACTTCAGAACCTAATTACAAATATCTATAGACAAAATAGCGAGTTTTGAAATTTCACGCTTTTGATTTGAACAGTTCAAGTGCAATCTTCAAAATCGGCTAAAGGAACAGCATTGCACTTTAAAGGCAAGATCACGAAGCTATAAACAACTTCAGTAGGAATTTAACGACGAATTGGTTCCCTAACTGAGTTTCATACCATATGAACACTAGTCAAAAATAAATAGTCTATAGGTGGAATATGATTGAATATCTAAACATTGCTTCATTGATGTATTGATTCCTAATTACTACGCTTATTGCATTATAATAGTGATATTAGTTAATAGTAATATTAGTATAAGTCTTCTGACATAAAAAAAATTGTACATTTCTTATTATCGGGCGTTTCCCAGTTGAAAAAAAAAGACTGTCAGAAGTGGGATTCGAACCCACGCCCACAGAGTGGACTGCGACCTGAACGCAGCGCCTTAGACCACTCGGCCATCCTGACTTGTTGATTCCGTTTGTCAAAACACCAATTTGACATAAACTAAATTGAAGAATGAAAAAACAGTTGCAACTGGTTGATGCATTTTGGTTTACACTTCCTTTGTGGAAGCGTTAGTTACAGCAAGATTGAACACAATAAAAACTTTTATTTAATGTCAATGAAACATAATTATTTATTTTCTATAATGCTCTTTACAATTGGCAATATATGTTTTCTAGTGGCCCGTATGTTACCCTGCTGAAAAAATCTTCCTTGAAGAAAATCACAATTAAGGTGCTCCTCCAGGTGTAAGTTAGGACTATTTTGAAGGTTTTCAACAATTTGATTGAATAATTCTTCATTCGAAAAATGTATCACACCTATATCCCTAGCCACTATACCATCTGTTATTTTCATTCCAATTAACAAAACAACATTGCAATTGATTTCTTTAGAGAATTTTTGTATGGCTTCCTTAGCGTCACCCCTACATATAAATTCCTGGACAGATATTGGGTACCCAGGTATGCCCACTATAATGCTCTGATCACGATTTGAAATTACTTTCATATCTTTGTAAAGCAGCTGAAGTGCAGTGAGTTTACTAATGTCTTCCCTGGCTCTAACAAGTTCGTTGAAAAGGTTTTCTCTGAACTGTATTGGGTCGGCAATGCCTAAAATGCCTTCGATCTGTTCAGCAACTTTAAAATCTAGAACAGTTGCTCGACATGCTTGCGAAGAAAAGTTGACCGTATCAAGAACAATTGCTCCGTACAATAATTCAAATACGACGTTGAACTCATTATTATATTTAGTTGAGTTTAGAATTAGATCTCCAATAAGAGTAGCACACGAGCCAACTTCTTCTATGTTAATTTTACATGACTTCGAGAGTTTACTCGAGCTGTCGAATGGACGATGATCAAATACTGCTAAAACTTCTTTCAAAGGCGAAACATGATGGTCAACCAAAATAACTGGATTGTTTTCAATAAAGTCACTTTTCGCATCGTCATTAAAAATGAGGTCTTCTTCTGAAATATTGCACTTATTCAGATAATACACTACTTCAGTCTTGATTGGAAAACATTTTCGTGGTATGTTAAGCATAGGAATAAATTTACTTGCATCCGTTTCAAGAGTTGGTCTGCATTTAGAGTAAAAATAAGCCAGGGCTATTGCGGACACTGCAGAGTCAAGATCACAACTTTCATTGCCAATGACAACACAAAGTTTTCCCTATAAATGAATAAACAATTAAACACATCATATAACCATTATAAGTGTTGGTCACATACTGTACAACTCAAAATCTTTCTACCTTCTTTCAAAAAGGATAACATTCCGCAAATTTCTTTCGGTGCTAAAACTGAAGTTCAAATCCGAAAAATAACATAATTGTCATTAATGTAAACATTGCAATTGTACCAGAAGTCTGTTTAATATCTGTCAACTTGGTGATTGTAGTAGATTTTTCTTCTTTTAACAATATTTATATATACATTTATGTAGTTGAATTGTAGAATCGCGTGTGTTAAGGCATCTATCTTTTTGCATAACAAGAAATATAAGTTATTGCTCAAATTTGCTGGAAAAGGGTTTTCGTCGAAAGGTCGCGTTCGCAATTCGCCGCTCATATGAATGGGCATTTAGCATCACAAAAGAGAATCCGATCCGACATGAAAGTTCAATTTTTCTCTCATTCGTGGTGCATGTAGTACAGTCAACAGTGTGAACAGTAGTGATACGACATAGAGCACATACATTACATACATTTTCTATCTTGTTGGTAAGAGACGTGAGATATAGGAACAACTTCACCTCTCTTGCCTAAAAGATGGAAAAGCTTGCTGTCCAATTTAGCTCGTGAAAAGTACTCATATTTATTCGCGTTTTTCATTTCAATTAGTGACAATGATCAGTACAATGTGAACGCGAAGTATTTTTTTTTGTAGTTCAACCGGGTTGAACATTTTGTATAGACTCGATATTTTGGTACTCTGCATACATAATTCCATCGAGGCTAACGTACACTGCGTTTTCAAAGCATTACACCACTCGAATCGTAATCGTGCGATCAATTAACTTACTAAGCTTTTATATATAAAAAATAAAATTTCAATTTAGTTTTGGGTGAAATTTATCCAGTTCTGAAATTCATGCGATGCATCTTCTGTAATATGGAACCCAAACTATTAAATCGAACTGTGTGCGTCCATTCATTGGATTGACAGCTATCAGCTGTTGTCTTATGTTCTAAACTTGAGTACTATAAATAGACTGTGGCAGAGATAAATTTCGCGAACGACAATGTAAATTAAATTCTCCAAGTCTGACAAGTGAAAATTAAAAATACGCAATTTATTTTCCTCCTCCGTCATCCGAAAAAATAGACGAGGTAAAATATCGCTGTTTAATAAGAAATAATTCGAATCCTGAATAGCGTAATACACAATTCGTTACCTAACAGTAGTAACGGCATCTGCTACTAGGATAAATATAATATTCATAACAGATGTTAAGAAGTCAGCTCCCCTGAAGGGGACACTGCGATAAAAAAACAAGGTTCTAGGTGATATGCTTTTAAAATATTTCTTATTAAAAGTAAATTTACATATATTTTCTATTTTTATTGCATTTGAAGAAACAAGCTGTTCTAAGTCTGACGCTATAAAGAGGCAAATATTTTGATCAGGATCATGTCGTTCCGCTTGCTTAGCCATCGACTTGCTAAACATGGTCGGTATTTCTTACAAAGCTACTGTAAACGTGACATTTATACCAACATTTTTGAACACACGAAGAAACGTCGCGTTCCGGCATCAATAACAGGAGTGAGTAATTTGTTTTTTTTTTTTTTTACTAAATGTGTCTGCTTTTGTTTTTTATTTATTACTTTGTCATCAAAATCCACTTTTTGCTGGTACTAATGATGATGCATGCTTTTATACGGACAAAGTGTTGTTAATGAATATGTTTATTTTCTGTTCGTAATAATAATAATGATCTGAATATTGGAGGCATCGCTTTGCGAATATGTACAAATCTGCTATGCGTTTTCACGTAATGTATAGTTTGCCCGAGTACCTGAGGTGGACATGGGCCCAGCTTAGTAAATGTGTTAACATTATATAAATAGCCTTATATGTGAGATTAACAAGCAGTAATGGGAAGGCTATATATGTATGTTACAAATGTTACATATGTCACCAAATGCCTTCCTTTTTTTCATGTAATTTTGTTTTTATGTATATGATTACATACTGCCGAACAAAAATACTTAAAACTACCTGATTTAACTTATCAATAACGTATTGCCATTAATCTAAGTCTACTTACTCTCTTCGGGCTCTCTAAGCTAATCTAATAATATGTATTTGTGCTTTTGGACTTGCTCTACAACCAAATACCTTTGTAACCAATAATGTACATAGATTTACTACTATGTATAACGAGTGACAGTATGACTATAGAATTACGATAATAATATTTTATTTTTTTTATATACAGGCTGGAACCCAAAGTGTACAAAATGCTATAAACTCTCAAAGAAGTGGCATCTTTCGCTTTGGTCAACATGCAAGAAAACTTTTTGTCGATAACATCCTCAACCGAGTCTCATCTACTTATTCGGAGGAACTTCGCACACAGGCTACAAAGAAGCTATTTTACGGAGATTCTGCACCTTTCTTTGCATTAATTGGCTTAAGTTTAGCATCCGGTGCGGGGGTGCTGACAAAAGAAGATGAGCTGGAAGGAGTATGTTTGGAGATTCGTGAAGCTGCCAATCGGTTACAAAATTCCTGGAATTACGATGAAGTCTCTAAAACCTTAGACGATGATTTAAGCATTGATAAACTTGATGTTGGACCACCAATCGCAAAGGGTTGTGCTGCCGTTGTGTATGCTGCGTCATTCAAATCTGAAACTACTGAAGTGAAAAATGATTCGGACCCACCCACGACAAAGCCGGTCGATGAAATCAAAGGAAATCAATTATCTCAAGTGGATTTAGTACCTCGCCCTAGACAACTTCAACAGGTTTCACAATTGCCAGAAATGATGTCACCTATTCAGAACATTAGTCGTTTTGTTCACAATTTCGGTGGAAGCGTTGATAATTTGCATTTGTATAACGCTACAGCTGCAGTTGAAGTATATACTCGCGATGAGAGGGAAAGTAAGAAAGAAAATGAATTGGAACATTTGAAAAGAGATTTGGGAGATGGCGCATACGCGGCATCGGTTGGTGGAATACACGATTTGGTAAGTTTATGTTTTTATTTTATTTAAATAAATTGGATAATCATGTTTTTTTTTAGCAACCAATAGAAAATGTGACTGCTAACATAAATCGTTACCCGTTGGCAATGAAAATGATGTTCAATTACGATATACAGAGCAATGCAATGTCAATATTGCGGGCTATGTATAAGGAAACAGTTCCAGCTCGTCGCCGCGCCCTCAATCAAGCATCAGAAGAATGGGAGAAATTGATACATAACCAAACAAACGCTCTACCCCCACATCCGAATATTGTACTCATGTTTGGATATTTTTGTGGTGAAGTAGGTGACTTTCGTGATGGCCATATTCTCTATCCAATAGCTCAACCGCCCCGTATAAATCCACAAGGCTATGGAAGGAATATGAGCTTGTACCTTTTAATGAAGCGATATGACTATAGTCTAAGAAACCTTTTGGACACCAACGATCTGAATACTCGAACAAAAATTTTGCTTTTAACGCAATTACTGGAGGCGGTCACCCACATCAACCGTCATGGAATTGCACATCGTGATTTGAAATCAGACAATATTCTCATTGAATTGAATGATGACGGAACACCACCTGTGCTCGTTCTCTCTGATTTTGGATGTTGCGTGGCTGATAAAACGCATGGACTTCAAATGCCTTATACTTCGTTCGATATCGATAAAGGCGGTAATGCAGCCCTGATGGCTCCAGAGATAATAAACAAACGTCCAGGTCCGTTTTCTGTGTTAAATTACACAAAATCCGATCTTTGGGCATGTGGAGCAATTGCCTATGAAATATTTGGAATGAAGAATCCTTTCTATTCCGGAGGTGGTGTGCATATTGAAGGAAAAACTTCGTTGAAGAGTGTTAATTATAGAGAGGAAGATTTGCCGGAGTTGACAAATGAATGTCCATTTATTGTGCAGCAGTTAGTTTATAATATCTTGAATCCTAATCCTGCGAAACGAGTAAGTCCAGATGTGGCGGCAAATATCATGCAATTGTTTCTCTGGGCGCCATCAAATTGGTTAAAATCGGGTGGAATGCCATCAAGTCCGGAGGTTTGTATAGTTCTCCATCGATTTTAGCTTGAGATTAATTACATTTTTTCAAAGGTTCTTCAATGGCTTCTCTCATTAACTACTAAATGTATTTGTGAGGGACGCATTCAAAAGGATGACGTTATCTTCAAGAATGGTCGAAGAACTTACGTGGAATACTTGTTAATATGTAGTTTTCTAGCACGTGCACGATTACAAAGAATACGTGGAGCACTCACTTGGATACAGAGCATTGTTTAGGGAGGCGATCAAGGTTTATAGAAAAAAACATTTGCTGTCAATGGATCCGGCAACTTTAGATATTCTCTATAAGTCGAGCTTATACCAGAATTGTGAGAAAAGAAATATCGTGTGATAATCGAGCCTGGGTGTTTAGTTAGGATTGAGCGTTGGAAGCAGTGTTTGCATCCTTACTTACATATATTCGTTTTATTAAAATTAGTTTTGAATTAAGCTAACTTCTACTAAATACATACATACATACATTGTGTGCTTGAGCATAAAAATATTGAAATTTGATAAGGCCCCAACAGACTGAAATTGAATGTTTGTTTTGAAGTTTTTTTTTACACCTATTTGTATGTTTTGACGAATTGGTTTTCTATACGTTTCTGAACAAAAATGACAAGCATCCACTTTAATGAAAAAATAAATAAAAATTGAATTCTAATTAAAAAAGACAACCTTATTTAAACTGAATTTTAATAACCGGTGGTCGGTCACTGTTTTAAGGATCAAGACAGCTCTCAAAAAGAGAGAACTCTGTTCGAACGTGGGGTGGAAGGTAGCCGACGGCTTTCGGATGCTAAGGAAATACTTGAAAATTTCTTTGTAAAGGAATGTGTTTCCCAAATCGAATAAACTTTTGATCGGAGCATCAGACAAAATCCAAACAATTACTCTAATTGAGAGTATCCTGCTTATCAACTTTTCGGGATTTTGGTACTTTACCCCAGCCCTATATGTAGAATGGACAATGGAAACAGAATGGTGTACATATATCGATAACTTTACATCTGTATTTCTGTGTGCACGTCCATTCAACAAGACGAGAAATTGGCCAAGATACCCATTCTACCTAAAAACCTGTTAATAAATGTCTTGCGCAAGCATTAATCTAAAAGATGATTGTGCCAAGCCAACTTCGTAGTCCTTGCCAACTCGATTTTGCAAGCGCTTTCCAATTGGTGGTATTGCACACTTTTTTGCTGGGTAGTTGGTTAACACCTCCAGTAAATATTTGAATGCTGGTTTATTATGTTTGTATTACTGCTCAAATCTTAAACAAACAAGTGTGTTAGTAATTATTTTATCAATCAAAGATAACAGCCCTATTTTCAAATTCACTTTCATTCGAAAGTGAGTAGAATTCGAACGGTTCGAAAGACAATGAAATGATGAAAGTGCTTAAGTATTTCTGTTTTTGAAATATCAGTCAAATCTCTGGTAACACTGATATGCAAACGAGATTAAAAACTCAAATTTCCAAGTTCTTGCTGGGCAGGCGGGGTGGATTTTGAATTCGTAGAAAATATGTATCATACACGTCACACATTCCAAGAAATTCATTAGCATGAGTCGATCAAAAGTCACGTTCAAAATAACTCTTACATCCGACCCGAAAAATCCCTTTAAAGTGCTAAGTGTTCCCGAGATGACACCATTTACGGCTGTCTTGAAATTCGCTGCTGAAGAATTTAAAGTGGCATCAGCAACAAGTGCAATTATCACAGACGATGGCATTGGCATCAGTCCTCAACAAACAGCTGGCAATGTGTTCCTGAAGCATGGCGCACAATTGCGATTGATTCCCCGAGATCGTGTAGGACGTTAATTTTGAATTAAACTTTAAATTTTAAATGCTTTATCTACGTGAAATTTAAGCATAAGACAAATAAAAAAACAACATTTTCTGTCAAAATATACAAAAATGTAATTTTATTCTTGAGCTGGAAACGCGATTACAGTTGCTGCTACCCTGCTATTGCTGCTATCCAAAAAGGCAACGGAGCGACTCACGATCAGCCTAAAGCGTCAAATTACATATAAACACAGCTAAAATCGGAATGCACTGCCCAGGGTTGAACGAGAGTCAGGTGCACAGATATGGCGACAGAATTGAGTTTCTTAAATAATATATTCCTTCTTTTTTTAGAAATCTTGCATTGAATTCGATATACAATCGCTCTATAACCACTGTGGTCTTTTCAATGTCGTCATGAGTCAGTTCGCACATCAGTCTTCTACATACATTCGTCATCGCTGAAGTCCCTCAGCAGAAGTTTTGGTCCAGAACGCTGCAGTATGCATGTTTGGTTGTCGAAATTTAACTGAAAGTGTCGAATCATACGACTCCCACAAACCACGGGATTATATCTGTAATCATTTGGCTCCTTTAGAAAGTCAATGTTGAATAGTTGTTCGTTTTCTCTGCCAGCACTCAATTGAGAGGTTAACTATCATCTCCCAAGGGTAAGTGGTACTGCCTGAAATGGACAGCATCAATGCGGTGGGGAGGAAACTGTAATAATCAATCAAGTAAGGTGTTATTATGAAGCTGTTATACACTTTCGCTGTGCAAAGACGTTCAGCTCGAATTAAAACAAAAATTGCCAAAAATTGGCTTTCAACTTGACGAGATGCCAGCAACGATCCCTGTAAATGCACAGGTCAAGTTGACATACAGCCTCCTCGCGGCGCCCTCTGGTTAACCACTACTGCAGCCGCTTAGAGGTGAACCAATGTATGCATCGACCCTTTGTCCGGGGGCTTAAACCAGGACCCGGTACTGCAGGTTCGGGGGTTTCGCGTGGGGCTAACTTCCCCACCGCGTAAAACACACATTAGTTCAGAGACGGCAAAAAGCCTCGGATATTTATGACCCTACTGCTGACGACCATGGACAACGATTTTCGGTTCTGCACGTGGGATGTGAGGTCACTTAACAGACCACGTGCAACCGATGAACTTGCGGAGGCCCTAGAAGCCTATAAGGCTGACATCACCGCCATCTAGGAGGTGCGATGGGATGGGCCGGGCAAAAAGAGGATGAAAAACTGCGACATATATAACGGCGATTGCTACAAAGAGCGAAGACAGCGCTTGTTTAGATGCGGTTTTGTTGTTCGAGGCAGACCTAGGCAAGAAGTCTTAAGCTTTAGATACATAAGCGAACGCCTCAAACAATCCGCATCAAGGCAACATCAGCCTAATTTGCGCCCACGACCCAACGGGGGACAAAGACGATGATAGCAAGCTACGACACCAAGATCGTTCTAGGAGATTTTAATGCAAAGCTGGGCAAGGAAGAAATCTTTGTTAGATCTTACCTCAACATTCACAAAGGCACCTGGCGGTCCCCTGATCAATCAACAGTCAACCAAATTGATCACATTGCGATCGACGTCAGACACTCCTCCAGTGTCCTCTATGTCCGAACGTTCCGAGCTGCTAACATTGACTCGGCTCATTACCTTGTTGTAGCCAAGGTCAGAACTCGGATATCGATTGTACAACGGAGTAGAGCAATACCAAAACAGTTTGACGTTGGCAAGCTACAATCGCAATGGACCACTGGGAACTTTTCCGATCGAGTCTCCCTTAAGCTCGTGAGAAGGAGCGTAAGAAGCGCGTGATCGAGGAAATAGAGAGGTGGTACGGCAGAAATAATGTCCGAAAGTTTTACCAGCGGATGAAACAACTATGCAAAGGGTATAAGCATCGGACAGAAGCCTGTCGGAACGAAGAGCGACAACTAGTAGTAGAGTCGCAGTCGATACTGAGAATCTGGAAGGATCAGTTCTGCAGACTGCTTAACGGCGAAGAGAACACCAATACCGCTGTCAGGCAGAATGTTCCAATCTACGCAATGGACGACGATAGAAGAAAGTTCCGTCCCCCCGATCTAGACGAAGTCAAGGTAGCGATATCGAGACTGAAGTCGAACAAAGCTGCTGGAGGTACGGACTGTCCGCTGAACTGTTTAAAGTAGCTGGAGATGATCTGGTTGGGCGCATGCACCAGCTCATCTGCAAGATATTGTCGGAGGAAAGCATGCCCCATGTCGAGTGGAATCTTAGTATCGTTTTCCCGATCCACAAAAAAGGAGGGCCCTTTGACTGCGCCGACGAGCGACGAGCAGAACGGGCTGTACAGCGACCTGGTCAAACGAGTTCGAATCTCTTGTCTCAGATGGCTAGGTCACTTTGAGCAAATGGACACGAGAGACAACGCGGTAAAGGAGGAGGACGCCAACGGTGGCGCACGCAGCTAGAAGGAGATCTGCACAAGTTGAACGTGCGTGGGTGGAAGCAACTAGCACAAGACCGGGTTGGATGGAGAGGCATGTTGGCTGAGGCCCAGGTCCACCCCAGACTGTAGCGCCAGCCAAATAAGAAGAAGAACTGAAAAATGAAAAATATTCTCTTATCTTTTGTATACCAAAATGTTACATTGCTTCCATGTACCACATATGAATATAATACATATTATAAAAATATCCATTCTCAAAGCCATTGAGTCATAGTAATATAAAGGATTTTTCGGTTCTCTGTTACTAACATTTCACTGCATGCTTTTCCGATTGATAACGTTAGCCCCTTTTCAATTGTACAGTTGGGGAATTACTAGCGATAACAGTGGGAAATTTTTTTTCAATTTTAAACATATGATGTACAGCATATTTACAGTATGCTGTACACCATGTACAGCATCACTGTCATATAAGATAATAGCAAATCAGCCGTCGCAATGAGATAGTATGGTTGATGAAGTTAGTTTTTAAAGTAATTTTGATTGATTCTTATCAATATAATTTACATATTTGACTGTTTTCAACTGTTCCAATTTATTTGAAGTGATATTTGATGGTCAACATGTTGGTCCGATTCACAGTTCTCTGAAATTGTACACGCACTCCGTTGTTGCAACGAAGAAACTCCGGAAGATCAGCAGGCAATTCTGTGATGACCTACAGAATCAGCTGTATCGACTTCAGTGTCGATGACCTGTTACCTGATGCGAGCAAAGGCGGGACAGAGACAGAGGAAGTGCTCTGCTGTGTTGTTGTCCTCTCCACATTCGTCGCAGAGGACAAGAAATTGCCGCGGATTTCTGAGCAAAAGCTTGGTTTGTCTACATCCTAAAGAGTCATGCCATCTATGAAAGGTCGGACTATCCATGGAAGCCCTAACCACAGACCCAGGCAGTCCGAGTGCAGGTTCTGAGAACGTTTCCTCAGAGTCTAGCAATTTCATAGGCAATCTCATTTCCAGCGATTTCCTGGTGTCCTGCAACCCAAAGGAGTTTCAGTGAATTTTGACTGTCAATCAAATTCAAAGAGGATTTGCATTAGTGAACTATCTTGGTAGCGGTTAAAGGGTTGAGTAAGGACTTAAGCACAGCCTGGCTATCACTACAGGCACATATATGTTGACTCCTCCGCTTGTTATTCACAAATATAGCTTGTTGTTATTAGGATCGTATGTTTCCGCTTGGAAAACCGATGCAAATTTAGCTAGCACAGTACAGTGTAATGTTGTCGCCCTGCACGAGAACATCAGCGCCGAGTAATCGATGAAGGTACGACTACATTACTTTCCTGGCTCCAAGTCGGGCCATAGCCATTTATTGGTGCAACACTGGTATGTACTATTCTTAAATTGCAGACAAAAATACTTATAACTAGCTTAACTGTGTTAACAATCGTTCTTAAATCTAACCTACTGACCCTATACAGGTACACTAAGTTAATACTATCTTAATTTGATTGTGCTTTTCAGTGTAAGTACATTTTTTTGTGTCTTACTCTGGCTTCTCTTCAGTGTCGAATACATCTTTAAATTAATATACTCAATAATGATCGTTGCTACGTTTTTTCCCATTCATACTAGCTTGCTCTGAACTATCTTCTATAGAATCAATTAACTTACTCTGGCAAGTCATATTGTGCACTTCGTATTTATTACATTGCATTGCTCTTTATCTTTAAATTATAAGAGTATACCAAAATCAACGTCAAATGATATCATAATCATTTCATTTCAATAATTATCAAATAATGAAAATAATTAAATCACTTGAAACAAACGTCAAATGGAATTGAACGTCAAGGATGCCATATTCAACGGAAAACTCGACTCTAAAACTCCTTGAAGCCGGTAAATTAAATGAACAAAAATAATGGACGAAAGGATAATTAAATTCATGGGTATCTTTGTTAAGAGCTTGAGGGAAATGACGTGATGGTAGATTCGCATAGAACTGAAGAGTTGACATTCGAAACATTTTTTCACGATAGTTTTAGGGAAATAACGAGAGGAAAGTTTCATTTGCATTTCCCTTCATTGTGAAATTGTATTTAATCCGAACAATTATTTGAGTTTTTTTTTTTGTTTAAAAAGACATTTTTTAGTACTCCAACGAATATCTGCATTCTTAAGTGGTACACATAAAAAATTCTATGAGTGTCCTTGAGAACTTAATGTAACAGTTGAACGTTGAGACTTTTATGTTGGGGTTTTGTGGGAGAATAATAAAAAACGCTTAAATATAAAGGGCATGAATAGTACCTAAATGGAATACAATCGACAACTAAAGAGCTAAAGTAGATGATTCAAAAGTGCTTTTAAGATCTGCCGGACTAATCGGATAATTCTGAAATTTCCTCAATGTTATATCTTTAAAGACACATTTATCCTGGTTGGATAAGTTAGTAACATATTTGCACTACACCTACGTTTTGTTCTACATGACATATGTATGTACATAAGCACTTGAAGTGAATCATTACATAAAGAGGTGCAAAAACAATTCAAATCAAATATGCTTGTTATGTAAGTAAAATCACTTTACACCTATACCTTATCACTCAAAATATAGATCTTGAACGAAGGTATAATAGTGGTATTTAGACATTATAATTAAATTGCTTAAAAGTTCAAAACATGTAGGTTAATAGTTAATAATTTTGTTTATATAAGGCTGACTTACCACTATTATATTTTTTTCATGAGATATTTTATTCAAAACTAGTTTCGAACTGCGCGCGTTGCTACACATATTCTTCTTAATTGATTGGCGTTACAGTCCGGGGTGGACCTAGGCCGCAATCAGCACACATCTACAGCCAGCATGATCTTTCGCCAGCTGCCTCCAGCTACGCACATCAATTTGGTTGAGGTCTACTTTAGAGATGTGCAAACTCGAATCTTCTGATGCGAACCGAGTTGCGACTCGAGTTGACCAACTTGGTTCCAACCAATTCAAAATAGGTGTATTCCTTTTTACAACAGTCAAAAAATAAATGAGTCCCAATAAAGTTTTTTTAATAAAATCAATTTTAAGTTTTCATCTATCTCGCATGTCTCTCGTGAAACGCCTCCTTATGCCACCTAATATGAGTCCCCTTGTCAAGCTAAATAAAATTATTGACTCTATAGCGTTTTAGGTTAGGCGACACGCTGTCATGTGACTTCTTTAATATCATACTTGAAAAGATCGTGCGAAACTCAAACGTAAACACCCGAGGCACGATCTTCCAAAAGTCCGTTCAACTGCTTGCTTCTTCTTGATTGGCGCTACAGTCCGGGGTGGACCTGGGCCTCAACTAACATGCCTCTCCAGCCAGCACGATCTTTCGCCAGCTGCCTCCAGTTGCGCACACCAAGTTGGTTGAGGTCCTTTTCAACTTGCGTGCGCCATCTAGTGCGAGGACGTCCTCTGTTGCGCTGTCCCAATGGCTCGGTGTCGAAGACTCTTCGGGCCGGAGCTGTGGTGTCCATCCGCTCTACATGACCTAGCCATCTTAAGCGTTGGATCCGAAGACGCTTAACTAGGTGCATGCCGCTGTACAGCCCGTATAGTTCGTGGTTGAACCTTCTCCTCCAAACGCCATCAACGCAAACAGGACCAAAGATCGTACGCAGAACCTTTCTCTCAAAACAACCAAGCGCTTCTTCATCCGCTTTCAATAGCGTCCATGTCTCTGCGCCATAGAGCAGGACAGGGATGATCAGGGTTTTATACAAGCTCAATTTGGTGTTTCGAGAGATGGCTCTGTTACTCAATTGCCTCTTGAGCCCAAAGAAACAGCGATTGGCAAGAGTAATTCTGCGCTTGATGTCGGTACTGGTGTTGTTGTCCCTATTTACTCCGGAGCCTAGGTAGACGAAGTCCTTGACTACCTCAAAGTTCTGCTGCCCAATATGACGCTCTGTCCGAGACGTCGATGTTGTGCGTCCTTCCGTGATGACAGCATGTACTTTGTTTTGCCCTGGTTTACCGCTAGACCCATTTTAGCCGCTTCCGCTTCAATACTAGCAAACGCCTCATTGACGGCTCGCTGTGTTCGTCCAATCACGTCAATGTCGTCCGCGTAAGCAAGCAGTTGAACGGACTTTTGGAAGATCGTGCCTCGGGTGTTTACGTTTGAGTTTCGCACGATCTTCTCAAGTATGATGTTAAAGAAGTCACATGACAGCGTGTCGCCTTGCCTAAAACCTGTTTTGACATTGAAGGTCTCGGTGAGTTCGTTACCGACCTTGATGGAGCAGCGAGAGTTCTCCATCGTCATCCTGCACAACCTGACGAGTTTGGCAGGAATGTCAAAACTAGACATGGCGCTGTATAGCTCGTCTCTATGCACGCTGTCATATGCGGCCTTGAAATCGACAAATAGGTGGTGGGTGTCGATCTGCATATCTTGAGTCTTTTCCAGGATCTGCCGTAATGTGAAAATTTGATCGATAGTGGACTTTCCTGGCCTGAAACCGCACTGATAAGGACCTATCAGGTTGTTGACAAAGGGTTTCAGGCGTTCACACAGAACGGCAGAGAGTATCTTATAAGCGATGTTAAGGAGGCTGATCCCTCTATAGTTGGCGCAGTCAAAGGGGTCTCCTTTCTTGTGGACCGGACAAACGACGCTGAGATTCCACTCATCGGGCATGCTTTCCTCCGACCATATCTTACAGATGAGCTGGTGCATGCGCCCAACCAGGTCATCTCCAGCTGCCTTAAACAGTTCCGCGGACAATCGGTCCGCTCCAGCAGCTTTGTTCGACTTCAGTCTAGAAATCGCTTTCTTGATTTCGTCTAAGTCGGGGGGACGGAATTCGTGTTCATCATTGTCCAAATTGAGTGAAACATTCTGCCTGACAGCGGAATTTGTGTCGTCATCGCCGTTTAACAGTCTACAGAAATGATTTTTCCAAATTCTCAGCATCGACTGCGATTCTACTACTAGTTGTCCATTTTCGTCCATGCAGGCTTCGGTCCGAGGTCTATATCTTCCTGATACTTGTTTTACCTTTTGGTAAAACTTTCGGACCTCCTTCCTGTCGTAACACCTCTCCATCTCCACGACCGCGCGCTTCTCATGCTCTTTCTTTTTTCTTCTGAGAAGCCGGTGCTCTTCCCTTCTCTTCTGTTCGTAGAGCTCACGAACAGCTCTCGTTGTTCGATGCAGCGTTGCCTTGTAGGCCTCCTGCTTGGCTGCATGTACCTGCCTGCACTCGTCGTCAAACCATGGGTTCCTTCTGGGTGGTGTCGTGAAACCCAGCACATCAGTGGCAGCTTCTTTGATGGCTTTTTGACAACGTTTCCATTCTTCTTCTATTGAAAGTGCAGGCAGCGTCGAACTTTCAGAGAGTTTCAGGGAGACTCGGTCGGCAAGGTTCCTAGCGGTCGATTGCGATTGTAGCTTTCCGACGTCAAACCGTAGTGTTCTTTCTCGACTCCGTACTTCTCTCGATATCCTCAACCTTGGCTACAACAAGGAAATGGTCCGAGTCGATGTTGGCTCCTCGGAACGTGCGGACATCGAGAATATTGGAGGACTGTCTGACGTCGATCGCAACGTGATCAATCTGGTTGACGGTTGATTGATCAGGAGACCGCCAGGTCCCCTTATGGATGTTGAGGTGTGGGAACCGCGTGCTCATCACAGAGAGGTTACGCCCCGAGGCGAAATCTACCAGCCTGAGTCCGTT
Source organism: Eristalis arbustorum (assembly GCA_916610145.1). Classification (NCBI taxonomy): domain Eukaryota; kingdom Metazoa; phylum Arthropoda; class Insecta; order Diptera; family Syrphidae; genus Eristalis; species Eristalis arbustorum. Next base: position 57,186,498 of record OU744320.1, on the reverse strand, counting down.
TCCGGATGTGTTGTCGTGCAGGCTGTGTTTTCCGATGACTCTAGCAAAGATTTCTTCCTTGCCCAGCTGTGCGTTGAAATCTTCTAGAACGATCTTTGTGTCATAGCTGGGGCATCGATCGTATGTTCTTTCTAGGAGATCATAGAAGTCATCCTTGATATCGTCATCCTTCTCCTCCGTCGGGGCGTGTGCGCAGATCAGGCTGATGTTCCCGAATTTAGCCTTGATGCGGATTGTTATGAGGCGCTCGCTGATATAATCAAAGCTTAAGACTTTTTGCCTAAGTCTGCATCGAACAACGAATCCGCATCCAAATAAGCGCTGCCTTCCCTCTTTGTAGCAATCACCGTAGTAGATGTCGCAGTTTCTCATCTTCCTTTTGCCCGGCCCATCCCATCGCATCTCCTGGATGGCGGTGACGTCTGCTTTGTAGCAGTCCAGGGCCTCCGCGAGTTCATCGGCTGCACGTGGTCTGTTCAGGGACCTCACATTCCACGTGCAGAACCGAAAATCATTGTCCTTTGATCGTTTGCTGGGGTCGTCAACTTTGAATCCGTCCATATCCGAGGCCTGTTGTCGGTTCGTAACCGTTGGTTTTTTGTGTGGTGAGGGAGTTAACCTCACGCACAACCTACAACTGGTAGGCCAGGCCCATTATTTGACCCTCGGGCAGAGGGGGATCGCTGCATACATTGGTTCACCACACAACGGTTGTTGTGATGGCTATCCAGGGGCGCCACTAGGAGGCTGTATGTCAACTTGACTTATGGACAAGCAGGGATCGCGCTGGCATCCTACCAGGTTGGGTGCAGTCAGCAACTTTGCCCTGTGTACATAAGCCCATGCCCCCCAACTGCTTCCTTACGCGGACGATATTGACGTGATTGGACGAACACAGCGAGCCGTCAATGAGGCGTTTGCTGGCATCGAAGCGGAAGCGGCTAAAATGGGTCTAGCGATAAACCAGGGCAAAACATAGTACATGCTGTCATCACGGAAGGACGCACAACATCGAAGTCTCGGACAGAAAGAGCGTCATATTGGGCAGCAGAAACTTTAAGGTAGTCAAGGACTTCGTCTACCTAGGCTCTGGAGTAAATAGGGACAACAACACCAGTACCGAGATCAAGCGCAGAATTTCTTTTTTTCGGGAGCCATCTTTCGAAACACCAAATTGACCTTGTATAAAACCCTGATCATCCCAGTCCTGCTCTATAGCGCAGAGACATGGACGGTATTGAAATCGGATGAAGAAGCGCTTGGTTGTTTTGAGAGAAAAGTCCTGCGTACGATCTTTGGTCCTGTTTGCGTTGATGGCGTTTGGAGGAGAAGGTTCAACCACGAACTATACGGTCTGTACAGCGGCATGCACCTAGTGAGGCGTCTTCGGATCCCACGCTTAAGATGGCTAGGTCATGTAGAGCGGATGGACACCACAGCTCCGGCCCGAAGAGTCTTCAACACCGAGCCATTGGGACAGCGCAACAGAGGACGTCCTCGCACTAGATGGCGCACACAAGTGGAAAAGGACCTCAACCAACTTGGTGTGCGCAACTGGAGGCAGCTGGCGAAAGATCGTGCTGGCTGGAGAGGCATGTTGGTTGAGGCCCAGGTCCACCCCGGACTGTAGCGCCAATCAAAGAAGAAGAAGAAGACTCTATAGCGTGAATGTGGTAACACTGCTTGATATATCATAGAAAAACAAAAACAGCCGCGCACAAGTATAAAAGGAAACAACCAGAGAAGAGCAGGAAGACTAGACAAAGTGCCACATCACTCATGGCTCCGTCCATACGCGTCTCATAAGAAACAGAAGTGAGTACAAGCCGGTTTCTATGTACTAACCAGCCAAAGCGTTGTTCCAACTCTCACCTATGATCATGAAAATTAAAAATCACTTACTCGCCGGGATAAGGTGAGAAACACTGCAGTACGCGGGGAACTCAGTGTTGAACAGCTACTTCTCCGTGTGGAAATAACTATGCTTCGATGGTTTGAACGCGTGGCATAAATGTCTTCATAATTACGTCCTTAGGCATGCCTTAAAAGCGAATGCATCAGAATGGCGCAGACCGAGGACGAGGTGGTTGGTGACGGAGGATCGAGAGGCCTTAGAGAACTCTAGGACGTGTTTTACGGGTGTAGTCGATTTTATCAAAACAGATACTTTTGCACGTCACTGTTCTCAGCACACAAACACCAATTTGTACTGCATAAAGTATCGGTTAATCTGATCGGATGATCTATCCAAAAAGTCTCCACTTCTATATATGACATGTTACTTATTATGTATTTAACACTAAGCAGTAACAGAAATAAAGCAGACCTTGTAACGAGTGGACGACGTGTTTTTTTCTTAAGTAGTGAACTGAGTTTTCTCAATTCTACCCCTACAATTTTCAGAAGTGGGATAAAGTGTCCATAAAATTAACGAATTATAGTCAAACTCTCTTTTCGTCGCGATTGCGAAAGTCGGAATATTAAAGCCAGTGTTCGTGAACAAATAATCCATTGTGATGGATGAGTGGTCAATTTTCTTAGAATCAGCAACTGTATTAAAGCTGAAAGAAGTGCTACGTTTGTTGAAGGTGCTTACATCTGGAACAAAGGCGGAATTAAAAATCCGAGCAAATGAAGCGGTGAAAGATTTGGTGGAAGACGACATTCGGAAATTAATTCAAGATGCTTCAAGCGGTCGAGAAAATGGGGTAGACGAGTCTCACCTAACAGAAGAACACTCATCTGCATCTGATAGCCAGTTAAACTGTTCAGAGGAGGAACAGCTCGACAAGGAACTGGAAAAGTTGCAAAGGATCTTGGAAAAGAAAAATAGAATTGAACAGCTAAGGCGGCAAATTCGAGAACTTCAGGTGGAGGAGCCATCCAGCTCGAGGTCTACAGTACCGTGCAGCTTTCAAGATATTGAAGGTTCCATATGCCCATTTAGTGCTGATGATAATTTTCCAGTGGATCGATGGATCGAGCAATTCGAGGAATGTGCAGAAATAATTCATCTAAATGATAAAGCCAAACTCATTTATTGTAAGAGACTTTTAACGGGAACAGCCAAATTATTCGTGCGTACATTAAATCCTAAAAGTTGGACAGAACTGAAAACATCATTAAAAAGCGAATTCCGAAAGGTTGTGTCAAAATCGGACATATTTAATGAACTCCGTGAACGGAAAAAACATCGTGATGAGTTCACCCAACAATATTTATTGCATATGCAGGAAATAGCATCACATGGCGATGTTGACGAAGAGGATCTAATCCAGTTCGTGATAAAAGGAATTATCGACACAGAGGTAAATAAAACCATATTGTACAGTGCAAATAAAGTATGTGAATTTAAAATGGCTTTGCGAAAATATGAGAAACAAAAAAATAATACTCGTCGGGCATATCCAATAAAAACATTCAATGCCATTGCAACACCTAAGACACGAACCGATCCATAAGAGAACTTTACCACAAAAGATCGCAATATTCACCACTAGAAGGATTCAACGAAAGTTTTAACGTGTTTCAAGTGTGGTAAGCGCGGACACATATCAACACAGTGTGGCCAACATAATCCGGTTATGACTCTAAATGATACCAACTGCAGTCTCCAAGAGTGTGGGGAAAAGAAATTGGAGTCGCCAAATATAGTAAACAAACCGAAAGAAGAACTGTCAATGTCGGCCAAGGATTTTTAAATTTTTGTTAAGTTTCAATGGAATTACAACCAGATGGAGAGTTCAATTTAAATTTTGGCGCTTTTGAACTCGGGCAGTCCAATTAGTTTCATCCAGGAGCAGTTTCTACCAAGATGTTTGCTGTCGAAACTCAGGAATACGGAATCAACATATTGTGGAGTCAATTCTAGTCCACTGAGTGTATTGGGAAGTATAAGTAGCAATGTAGTTTATGAAAACAATTTTATTGAATTGCAATTACTTGTTGTTAAACGTTTTTCAATGAACTATCCTGTTGTACTAGGTAGAGATTTCTTCAAGGAGGCGGGTCTGGCTCTTCAAAGCAAAATGAAATACAAGGACGACGCGAATCAAGATATTCTCAGAGCATGCGACGGTCATCTACAATCTTCGAAAAATCCTGCTGAAAGTACCAATACGGATGATCAAGACTATTTAAATCAAATTTTGAATATCGACACAAGTGAATTGACTGGTGAGTTGGAAATTAATATAAATAGTGCATTATCAGAAGATATAAAGCAAAAAGTAAAAGCAATAGTTACTCCCGCATTTTATACAAGTAATGATAAGCAGTTTAAAGTAGAATCGGATTTCAAAATGAAAATTTCGCTATCTAGAGATACTCCTTTTTATTGTCCACCTAGAAGGGTCCCTTATGCGCATAAGCTGGAGCTGCAAAACATTTTAGACGGTCTAATTAAACAAGGAATAATTCGTGAATCAAATTCCCCGTATGTTTCGCCAATAGTATTGGTTCAAAAAAAGAACAAAGAGTTAAGACTCTGCGTTGACTTTCGCGAGCTGAATAAAAAAAAAAAACATAGATCGTCTCAGAAACAAAAAGTTTTTTTCCACTTTGGATCTGAGAAATGGTTTTCACCATGTTCAATTGTCAGAAGAATCGATGAAATTTACTTCTTTTACAACCCCCTTGGGTCAATATGAATACACTAGAATGCCATTTGGGCTGAAAAATGCCCCGTCGGTTTTTGAAAGGTATATGAAACATGTTTTCGGAGGTATGATTTCGGCCGGAAGAATTCTTACGTACCTAGATGACATTCTGATTGCGACGCATACTATAGAGGAGCATTTGGAAATCTTCAAGGAAGTAGTTGATGTTGTCGTAAACAAGGGATTACGATTAAGATTTGATAAATGTACTTTTATCCAAAATGAAATTATATATTTGGGGTACAGGATTACCGAAAATGGTATTAGGCCGAACGAAAGCAATTTAAATGCAATCCAAAACTTTCCGATACCTTCTAACATCAAAGAGGTTCAAAGTTTTCTAGGTCTTTGATCATACTTCCGCAAATTCATAAAGAACTTCGCTAGTTTTGCAAAACCTCTATATGATCTATTAAGAGGTAACAAACCATTTATTTTTGGCGTTAAGGAGATGGAAACTTTTGAGTCCTTAAAGGATAAGTTAGTGGCGTCACCGGTGCTAGCAATATACAGTCCGCACTGCACTACGGAACTTCATTGTGATGCTAGTAGCACAGGTTTCGGGGCAGTGCTCATGCAAAAGCAGTTGGATGGTAAGTTCCATCCAGTTTTTTATTTTTCAAAGCGAGCAACTGAGTCCGAAGGAAAATATCATAGCTACGAGTTGGAGACGTTATCGATAATTTATGCCCTTAGGAGATTCAAAATTTATTTAATCGGTATATGCTTTAAAATTGTAACTGACTGTCAAGCGTTGACGCTTACGCTAAAGAAAAAATCTCTGAATCCGCGGATATCGCGTTGGGCTTTAGAGATGCAGTGTTTTGACTATGTAATTGAGCATAGGAAAGGAAGTCGAATGACTCATGTTGACGCGTTGAGCCGTTCATTTAACATCTTGTATGTTGACGACGAGTCTTTCGAGTTTGTGCTTGCAGCAGCACAGAAACAAGACTCTAAGATTATCTCAATCATGTCAGATTTAGAAAAGGGTGAAAGTCCACACTTTGGAATGATTGATGGATTAATCTACCGCAAGTGCAAAGGGGGAGTGCGATTTTATGTACCATCTCACATGGAAGAGCAGGTGATTCGCACTCACCATGAAGCGATGTGCCATTTAGGAGTCGAAAAATGTTTCGAACATTTGTCGAGGACATATTGGTTTCCCAATATGAAAAATCATATTAAAAGTTACATAAGTAGGTGTTTAAAATGTATCTACTTTTCTCCACAGTCGGGTAAAACAGAAGGGACTTTGCATCCCATTCCAAAAGGTAATGTTCCATTTGATGTGTTACATGTCGATCATCTGGGTCCATTACCGAATTTCCAATCAAAGAAAAAGCATGTTTTCGTGGTTGTGGATGGTTTCACAAAATTCATAAAGCTTTATCCAGTAAAGACAACACAAAGCAAAGAAGCTATAGAGTGCTTACAGTCATTCTTTGAAACTTATTCAAGACCAAATAAGATAGTGTCCGATCGTGGTCCTTGTTTTACTTCCAAAGACTTCTCTAGCTTTTTGCAGGATAATGATGTTACTCTAGTGAAAGCTGCGACACATTCACCTCAATCAAATGGTCAGGTTGAGCGCGTAAATCGAATGCTGATCCCAATGTTGGCTAAAGAATGCGATGCAGATACATCAAGTGGCTGGGACAAGCGATTGGTTAAGATCGAATTCGCACTTAACAATACCGTGAATAGGAGCACGGGTTTCTCACCGAGCGTTCTTTTATTTGGGAGGAATCAGAAGGGTGAATTATGTGATCGCGTAAGAAAATTTCTTGAAAATAATCTGGATCACAAACCCTCTAATCTTAACGAAATTAGGGAAAAGGCTAGTGAAACGATCCAAAAGATTCAAGCGAATAATACAATTTTTTACGACAGTCGTCACAAAAGGCCTAAGACTTACCAAAAGGGTGATTATGTGATGATCAAAAATGTCGTTACTACACCAGGAATTAAGAAGAAATTACTCGCTAAGTATCGTGGTCCGTACGAAGTTAAGAAAGTTCTACCTAATGATCGGTATGTCATTGGGGACATAGACGGCCTTCAGATTACTCGTTTACCTTATAAAGGCATATCAGTACCTACCAATATGAGACTATATGACGTAGGATTAAAGCATTCCACAGGTGACAAGATTGAGATGGCCGAAGGACGTTCTGAGGATGTTGATTCGTCGGACCGAATAGAAGATTGATTATTTTTTACAGTTTAACGATTATTAATGAATTTTTTCTTCCAGAAGCCCAGACCTGTTTCCCGAATATCTTTTGTTGTAACATTTCCATAATATAAATCAATCTTTTAACTATACATATGCCTATTGAATTTGTTAAATAATTTTGTACTGTAATATGAATTACTATTTTTCATTATTGATATTGATGTTATATACTCGTTTTATCATGAATTTAATACTTAAATACTGTTAATTATGAGAAGTGACTGTAATGGGGGCGATTATGCGATCAGGATGGCCGAACTGTAGTCGATTTTATCATAACAGATATTTACTTTTGCACGTCACTGTTCTCAGCATACAAACACCAATTTGTACTGCATAAAGTATCGGTTAATCTGATCGAATGATCTATCCGAAAAGTCTCCACTTCTATATATGACATGTTACTTATTATGTATTTAACACTAAGCAGTAACAGAAATAAAGCAGACCTTGTAAAGAGTGGACGACGTGTGTTTTTCTTAAGTAGTGAAGTGAGTTTTCTCAATTCTACCCCTACACGGGTTAATTCATTCTACGTCGGATATCCAATACGATGTCATTCGTAGAGTTTTTTTTAGTTTGCCCCGAGGTAGACGAACCCCTTTACTACCTCGAAATTGTAGCTGTCGATTGTAACGTTTTGGCCTAGGTGGTGTGCGGCGGATCGTTTTTTGGTCGACAGCATATATTTGGTTTTGTCCTCGTTGACCTTTAGACCAGCTCGTTTCGCCGTGAAAGCTTCCACTACGGGGCGTTAAGACCACGCGATAATGTCGATGTCATCAGCGTATCTCAAAAACTGGATTGTCTTGGAGAAGATAGTGTCTTGTGTATACAACAGCCTTTTTTGTGGATGGTGCATATGGAGCTGATATTCCAGTCGTCCGGCATGCTTTCGTCTTTCCAAATTCGGCAAATGAAATGGTGCATGCTACCTAATAGCACATTAATAGCTTTGAAAAGCTCCGATGGTAAGCCATCTAAGCCTGCTCGGTGGGAGGACTACTTCGTCGACTGGAGTTGGGATTTCCTGGTTCCCTATTACTCTCTCCTGGACAGGACCGCTAAACAGCTGCTAAACACATCCATTCCCAGTGGGTCCGTTACAGGATTACCTATCACTTTCACTTTTCTGTTAAAGGCCCTACCTTTTTGATGGTCGAACGGCAGCGCAAGTTGACGTAGGCATACTGGAGAGTCCCTCGCTTAATTGCTCTTCGTAGGATCTGGCAATCTCCGGCGTGCTTAGGCGCTCAATGTCAAAAGTTCTTGTTGTCGGCTGGTGCAGCTTTATGACATCTTGCTGACACGAGAAAATGGTCAGAGTTGACGTTTGCCCCCTTGAATATTCGCACATCCAGGATATTCGACGAGTGTCTTTCGTCAATAAACACATGGTCGATTTGGTCGGCGGTTCGACCATCCGGGGATCGCCAGATTGCTGTGTGGATTTTTTTGCGAGGGAACCTTGTCGTACTTATGACCATATTACGTTAGTAAACTCTCTGGCTCCATCTGAATGACGTGTTTTCATGCTCTCCATCATGCATCTTCAGTCTTTCCCTTAGCTATTTGCTCAGCAAAAGAAGTGGCTGTTGCATCCTGGAGAGTATCTCTTGCCTTTTTGCAGGCTTTGTACTTTCCGAAGCTGGGATTGAATTGGTCAGATGACGCATTTCCTCCTTCGACTTCTTGACTCCCGACCTATATGTAGCTCAGAGGATAATTTTGCAGTTTGATAGCTTCAAGGGACTGTTTGTCAATACCGTGTACCGTGCCCTTTTCATCATTACTAACGCAAAACTTTATGTTTAGCTTCGAGGAGATCAAGTCTGCTCTTGTTCGCGCTCTTATGAAAATGAACGGTATTAAAATAAGATGGCAGTTTTTCTTCTCCACAATTCGTTGTCAAACCCACTCCCTTACCTCATTTAGGTGCTACATTCTTTAGCCACTCTGCCGCTTGCAGAGTTTCCAATTCTACCAGTAGCAACCCTTCTGAAGTTTTCCTTGCACGCTCGTCTGCGTTTTTGGGGCTTGATTGGGGGTTCGCGACTACAGGCTTAGCACATTATGGGTTTTTATCGAGTCCATGCTAGTCACGTCTCTCTGCTACTTATGAATTTGCCTCTTTAGCTTTCTTAGATCCTTTAATATTTTGTTTTTCGTTCGAGTTTTGGTCCATGAACTGGTGAAGACAGATTTTTCTTCAGAAGACTTCGGAGTTAAGGCTTCCAATGGTGATTTAGTGAGCTTGGAAGTACATAGAGCTGTTCCTATTATGGAAGAAACGATGAGACGCTCTGGCTATTGTTACAAAATTGGGTTGCTATGGAGTTCTGATGACGCTATATTTCCAGATAGTTACCTGGTGTATTTTAATCGTCTAATTGGATTGGAATGGAATGGAAACAACCACATGAAAAAACTGCTATCAAAACGCCAGAATCGCATCGGGTTAGGTTGAACTACAGAAACAGTGGCCAAGAATGTGGTATACACCCACGTTTATTGTAGAGAATCAAAACGAGTTACCACCTAAAGCAAGGGATGTTGCTGATGTAGCAGCCAAAGTCGAAGGAGTTTCAGTTAATAGGTTCTTTTGAAAGGTTTAGACAATTAAGTCATCATGCTGCACTTCTTAAATTCCGTGAGCGTGCGATATCTGTTAATGTGAGGGAATTGTCAGACAGAATCTGAATTAAAGATGAAGATCAGCAGTGCTAACGAATTTTGTGGAAAGATGGTATAGCTCTCAAGATCCTGAGGTATACATCATGAAAGTTATGTTCGGCCCTAGAAGTTACCAACTTGTACTAACTTCGTCAAAAATAATCATGCTGAGGAACTATCCTGAAGCAGTGGATGGATTAATATTAATTTTTATTCATTTCATTTATTATTTCCTTAAAATCTCTGTACATTAAGAATGCAATATTCTTTTATTGTACAGGCCATAAAATACAAAATTGCTTGAATTCATGAGTGACAATTACATATATCAAAATTGAATTTAAGAGTTTTGCGGATTATTTTAAAATTTAGCTTAGTATATTAGAATTCACTGATACCAAATTAAGATTTAAATTGTGGGTATTATTTCAGTGCGTATTGGAGATGTATGGTAAACAGACGGAGCAAAATTGTCTGTACTCGGTCTTTGACCGTACCTGTGGAGGTAGATGATTCCACAGGTGTACATCATGAATGACAAACTGCCTGCGCGATGTTAAACATGTATTAACTGAAGGTTTTAACATTATATTATGACTCGTGCTACAGAAAGTTATTTTTTTCATGAAGGTAGCCAGGTTGTTTATAATGAATGATCTTAAAGATTAGTATGCATGATCTTTATTGCAAAATTGCCTCTAATTCACATCCGAGGAGAAGCCGACGTTGTTCCGAATAAGATCAAATTTTCGAAGGTTAAAAACGTATTGTGCAGTCGCGTTGATTGCTTTTAGCAATTTTTGCATTGAGATATTATCACAGTCAGCGAACAAATCGCACCCGTAGGTTAACAGAAGCACTATGAGTGCTTTGGCAAGTTTTAGTGACATTAATAGGGAGTATAAATTTGCTCATAGACAGAGCTCTAAGGGACCCATACACCTTTGACACTATACTGACTGTTAGTCCATGTTAGTTCACTATTACACATTATGCCAAGATTTTTTACACAGGTAACATATTCGACTACATCAGAGTTGAAAAAATTTAGCAACTGAATCTTGAATCATACCTAGAGGAAAACTTAGATAGATTTGAATGTCATCTGCATATATGTGAAAATTGCAATAAGACAAAACTTTAGGGAGATCATTAATGAACATTGAAAACAATAACGGACCGAGAACAGAACTTTGAGGTAGTCCCTTGTGCACATTGCAAAAGGATGACAGTTTTGAGTTATATAAAATAGCTTGAGTCCGGTTAGTAAGGTATGAACATATTAGCTTGTTAGTGGGATTACAGAAGTTAAATTGGGTGGACAGTTTGTGACAAAGTATGTACGGGTTAACATGTCGAATGCTTTTGAAAAGTCAAGTAAAGCTAGTAATGTTGTCTTATCTTTGTCAATGGCTTTTCGTATATCGCTTGTTACTTTTAGTAAGGCTGTAACCAGAGATAATGTAATGAAAGAGATGTTCATCTTTCCATTGGAAAACCCCTAGTCTACCCCAAATCCACCTCAGATTTTAAGCGTTTCCGCTCTCAAGTCACTAATACACCTCGGATTCTAAGCGTTTCCTCTCTCAAGTCACTAATACTACTTTATATACAGAGCACCGCCATCTTGCTTTTATTATCTGCCCTCAATAGTGTCAAATATTTGCGAGATTGCCCATGATAATGTCAGAAATGGCCCCGATTAGAAAGTATTCCAGGACACTGTTCGCTAAGCTCATACTTTTCAAAAGGAATTATTGTAGCTGTTTATTAATTATTCATTATAAAAAGTCGTCAATAAATGCCAATCATTCTAACAAACTAATTGTTATAAATATATTGATGAACATTACGTAATACTACAATTTTTTTTCATATAGTAGTAGTATTGTGGAAATTTGAATAATTTATATCAAAAGAGCGCTACAGTCGAACCCGCTTAATTGAAACTCGTTTAATTGAAAAACCCGCCTATATGAAACAATTATTCTATCCCCGTGAACATTTTAGCAGATTTCATACAAACAGGTCCGTTTTATTAAAACCCGCCGAAATGAAAAACTCGGATATTTGAAAAAGAAAATCTGTAAAATATATTACTTTTCACAGAATAGACACCGCTTAAATGAAAATGTTTCGCAAGAAAAATCAGATGCACAGGCTTTCAATGCATCTATTGAACTTGTAATTTTTCTGAAGCTCTGCGTTAAAGTTCACCTCTTAAAGTGACAAATATCAATTCTGACAGCACATTGCCTCATTGTCTTGACTATCCAACGATTTTATCTGCTATGTACTGCTCGTTAAAACATTCGTCTGTAATCTTACTTATTTCAAGAAACCATTTATACGCAGTTTACTTCAAGCGCACCAACGCAAGCAAGGATATGGATACAAAGAGATTTCATTCATCAAATTTTTGAAATATTTCGTCTAAATAAAATCTTTTTTCAATTACCCGAGATCCGCTTAAATACAAGACCCGGTTAATTGAAATTAACATTCTGTTTTTTTGTCATTTCATTTAAGCGGGTTCGACTGTATCAGGGGAGAGTAAAAACTGTCCCTACCCTGTCCATTTTAACCCAAGAAATGTCTATGGGCAGTTTTGGTTTTTTTTTTTGGTGGTTTTCTGTCAAATCATTTGATGTGTCAATCTCGAATATAGGATTGGCGGCTATTCAACAATTTTGAATTTGTTTGAGTTTATTTGAACAAGTAGTTCAGAAGAATAGAAACCGAATTAAATGCCAAAAAAAAACCCTAAAAATAGCATAAGTTACACATTTTCGTTCATTCTGAGAGGTTTTTATCTCCACTCATTAAAAAATGACAAACTTCAAGATTTGGTGCAGAAACTACGAGAACGGACCTATTTTGTTTATCCTGAATTTGTTAGTTTTCAAATTTAACGTCTTTTTTACTGGAATATTCCAGCCTCATAATAAGAACATAATTCAATGCATTTTGCGAACATACACTTGTCTCTTAGTTTCCGTTTTTGTTTTTAGGTGAATATTTGGCGTTCAAATTAGTGGCAAAGACGGAAATTCGGGATAATTCACTTCATCAACTGCTCTCATAAACTAATACGCATTTACATAAACACATACACACTCACATTCAGCTGGTCGCGAGCTTTACACGTATTCACAGACTCTGTCTGTGAAACGGATGTGAAGCAGGAGGAAAACAGCTGTGAAATGTTATAAAAAACGCTGTCAAATGAATCTGAGGGGCAAGAAACGTAGAAATGGCATATCTCCTCCTTCCATTATCTCTGGCTGTAACACAGCTATGTCCTTTACGAAATCCTGATTGCATTTATATATATATATTATATCGCTCGACTGACAATAGTCTCGAACACTTTTGACAAAAAACGAGAGAATAGCAATCGGCCGATTCTGAGGACAGCGGGCTTGTTTTCTTAAGACCTTGGACTATTTTTGCTATTTTCCATTGTTCGAGATACGTCGATATAATGATCATGGTGTTGACAATATGGAATATAAGGAATAATACTAGGAAGCAATATTTTTTATAAAGTACGAGTGAATATTAACCAGTCCAACAGACTTGGTATTTATGGAAAATATTGCACAGCCGACCGAGTATGTATCCATTCTTCTTACTTCAAACCCATCTTCTCTATTGTTTATTTCTAAATGCGAAGGCGCATTGAGAGGGTTTACAGAGGACACAGAAGTAAATCGAACATTTAAGTTAGTTAGTTTTAGCTAGTCCGATATCTTTGTCTTGAAGATGCCAAGATATTGTGTGCTCTTAGACCACCATTTTGTTTCATCATGGGCCAAATAGTATCCCTTGCAGAATTGTCTTCTTGCACATGGCAAACTCGATCGCTTTCTGCTTGTAGCTGTTCCAGCATCTCGTCATCATCAGTATCTTCTATGTCCAAAATTCCTTTCAACTTTCAAGGTTGAGTCTGCGACGGCCAACTTTGAGAAGCTTTTTCTAGACATTAAATACTCTTTGAGCATTGTCAGTGAATCGAAAGATGTGGGGCCGTGAAAATTATTTTTGTCACTCAGAGCTAGAATCGAACCTAGGACGTCGAGCTTGGAGTCGACGCACATACCAACAACGCCACGGGGCACCCCTAACACCACCTAACGTATAGCGCCCCTTCTTTTTCGCTCTTGCGGCTCCAGTTGAATGCGTTTATTTTGTCTGCCATAATAATTTACTTATTTTGCTTCTTAATGTCCACTGGTGATTTGATAGCGTATCTTACCGAAAAGTGGAACCTATATTTGCACAATAGGGATGAAAGCTAGATAGTTGCGCTTGATATTTCAAAAGCATTTGACAGAGTTTGGCATGCGTGCTAATGGTGTTAAATCTCTGCTTCTATGGATTAGAAACTACCGTTCAATCCAAATTGTCTTGGAAGGGTTCAAGTCTGATATCCACAAAATAAATGCTGGTGTCCCCTAATGCTGTTCTGTCTCCGACACTCTTTCTCATTTTCATAAATGATCTGCTGCCACTTCTAATTCAATCTACTCCTTCGCTGATGATAGCACCCTCAGCTTTTCATATTCGTTCCAAAGTTCACGACCCTGCCCTTCGGACATAATATTGGAAAGCAGCGTATGTCAAGCACGTTGAATTCCTGAATTGAATATCTGGACAGCATAATTAACTGGGGTAAGAACAATTGAGTGGAATTCAATGCTTCCAAAACTCAATGCTGTCTGCTGTCTCTAAAGCGAACCTCTGATAATCTGCCATTATCCATGGCGCTTGTATCTACGAAATCGGAAAACTTTTCATCCTCGGTATGTTCACAAACACAACACTTAGTTGAAACGATCACATATGTTGTGAAATGTTTAGGTTTCCTTAATCGATTCAAGAAATATTTCATCCCATCTGATTTGGCATTAATCTTTAAAGTGTATATTCGCCCTAAGCTTGAGTACAACGCTCATATCTGGTCTGGTGCCCCAAGACCACCCTGCACCTACAAGATAGAATCCAAAAGCGAGCGATGAAACTTATAGGAGGCAAGGATATCGCGGGTTCATTAGACTCACTTGAACATCGACGCACCGTGTCTTTTTTGTCTGTGTTTTATCGTTACTTTAACAAACGATGCTCAAGTGAGCTAGCCAACTGCTTCCTCCTCTCCTTGAATTCACTCGCCATACGCGTCTCGCCAGGAACCACACGAATATGGAATGCTCATCCCAGCTCAATATTTCCCATAGACTACAATCCGCAGATATTTGCACAGGTACCTGCTCTCTCTCTCACATTTGTTTCTTCTCACCCACTTGGATTTTAAATTTATGGTAAATAGTAAAGCAATAAGCATTTGTATGTTAGGCAATTTGGTGAAGATAGCCAATTAATTAGAAATGAAGATCATCATTGGTTAAAACAACAACTATAATAGTGATAGATAAAAGCTAAAATGAATTAATTGTATCATCTAGAAATGAATAAAAAAAACAATTGTAAAAAATCGTAAAAATCTTTAGTAAACAATGGCTATAGGTCCGTGTGAGCTCATAGATTTTATTTTAAGGCCTTATCAGCAACAACTCACTCACATTTTATATACAAAGGTTCATTAGCCGTTAATAGTTCAACACGGCCGCATCATCTGCCTTTTGCCCACCAGTTTTATCTTGTCAGTGTTGTAATTTCCCGTCATGAAATAACCATTGAATTGTTTACGTCTCATAAATAAAGATTAATGACTTAAGTTACCTGTGCTCGCCTTAATGTTGGTCGACTGAAACAACCAAGGCACAAAAAATTGCTGTAATCCTTCTACCAACAAGGTAACATTCACTGGCTGCATCCCTTGACAGCAACAAAAATTACAAACTTTAAAAGGTAAATGATATTTTTATGCTAATCACTTTACTCGAATATATTATGTATAGGATAGGTTTTATTTTCATGCTTTATTAAAACAAAAAAGCAATGGCCCTTTTATACAGCCAAGCAAAACAAACTGAAAGTCAGGAGATTGAAAATAAAGCACGTCAATTTCAAGGCTCATTTAAGGTCGTGCTACCTCACTATTCGCCGATATCACTCAATATGGCAACGTGTTTTAGCTCTATATATGTGTGCAATCAATGATACGTACAACCTTTGCCACATCGTGCGTAGTACGCGAAGAATATCTTGTCCTTTCTTGTTGGCATTTATATTCCTTTTTCTTTATTTTACAATACGACTTAAGTGTTTCTATATGTACATACCAAAAGGATACGCACGGTTTGCGCTGGATAGGAAGGGTAGGGACGGCATGATTTGGGTTTCATTGGAATATTCACGAATTGTTTGCAGTGCTTTTATACATTCCGCGCAGAATAATAATTGAGCTCGTGAAGAAATCCAACAGAAAAACAGCATTGTACATTTAAATTGTCGAATTATTTTCGAGATTAGTTTTATCTGAGTACTAATATGCTATGAATAGTTCAATACGTGATATTAAATCCACTATGGGTGATTTCTGATTTGATTGACAATGGCTCCTTGTTCTAAAAAGGATTAATTTTCTGTACTAATTGATATCAAAGCTAATACCTTTCAGATTAATCAGAACTTAAAGGCACCTTACCCTCTTGGCGATTGTGTTAATGAGTGCCACCAATGAATGATAAATGAGATTACATGAGTTGTTTTCATCATGCATCGAGAATGTTGTAAGAATTATTAAAATGATAATCTTAATATAACCTTTTTAAGCAGGACCCTCTAGTCAATCGCCTAAGTAATGTGTTATTGTTTCGCATTTTGTCTTGAGCATCAGTTTATGTTAACATTCGATTGCTTAAGAGAAAGCATATTTAGATGCAATAGCTTCAATTGCATGCCGTATCTTATTATAGTTAATATTCATATTACTGAACCTTTCTACATGTCATTTTTAAGTGTGTACTTCTTATAAAGCTCGCTCTTTGCTAATTTAACAACTTTGCTTAATATCCAAATGCTATCCAACAACTTGTGTCCTTGGTTTTGTTTATGAGCTACACTATACTTTGTTTTACAAAGATGTCGCGTTTTTGGTATGATGTCGATGAAACTCATGTTTAATTACGTCATTAGTGATATTTTTAAGGAAAGTAGTTATCTTTAACTTTACACTATAAAATTGAAAGTTTCGGGAGATGAACAGGCAGGTAGTCTCAAAGCGGGGTGGGGCAATATTGTGTATAGACTCCATGCAAACCTAATACGGTATACTCGTATACACACGACAAGAGCTATTTGCAACGGTTCCAGCGTTGTGAAGTTTGGCATGAGCCAGTATACAAATATTTGCTTTAATGTATTACCTTCAAACCATTGCCGTTCAGATGCGCACTCTATTATTCTTGTCTGCCTATTCCCATCATACATCTTCTGAAAATCATTGTTTTTGATTTGTAACACTTTTTTTTCGTACAGTCGTAGCACCGTAGACGATTTATCATGAGTTGACGTATCTCTGGAGAGTTGCAAGTGGGACAATATAATCAGCAAATCTTTTATACGACTATCCGCAAATAAAATTCCCCTTGAGAGGTAATCAGTCAAGTGCTTGCATTGCAAAATTGTCTAAGTCTTTCCTTCTTAACGAACCCCAATCCATCGTCGTTCCAGGCCAGTACCCATATCCTATTGTATATATTATCTGCAAGGTATCCGGTACTGCTAGGGTTTGATGAATAATTTTGCAATTTGAGAGCGGTAATTAAACGGGAGATTATATGAGTATTCGAACGCATGTTAAAACGGTGCTATCAATAATAAAATGTTTATTCATTGACCATTTTTTCCCAAAAATGTTGTTAAATAAAGATTACAAATTAAATAATCATACCTATAAGAAGCAATCTAAGTAAACAATAATCGTTTTCAAACATCTGCATTCCGTAGTTCTGGTTTTGAAATTTGTTTGGGCACAATATTCTGTCAATTATATTTTAGATTAGCTTAAGAAAATTCCTAGAATAAATTTTGTGATAGTTAATTCTGAACTTTTCTTAGATGCTCACTTCCTGAGTTACTATATCCAAATAAGCGTTGATTTGAGTTGCAGAAGTTCAACCAAACATCAATTCTTGGAAATCTTACTGACTTTCCTTTTCCCTGGGATCATTGATGAGTCGGTTTATGCCTGACGGTAGCAAAAGAAACAAGTCTAGCAGTTTGACAATTTTCCATTAATTAAGATTTTCAAAGACCATGTTTTCTGAATTTAAACTTAAACTTAAAATTGATCAGTTGCGCACCACCTGGGATAAAACTTTCTAATCGACAGTTACTACATGTGTGACAACTTTGAGGTACATATTTTACAAATTTCTGCTGGAATGAGAGTGGCGGAAAAGATATAACTGCAAACGGTCCTAGCTACATTTAAAATTATGCTCATTAGATATATGATTTTGTTATTTCGTGTAAGTAGTGTGAATACGTATCCGAATTCAAATAAGGTAATTGAATTCAGCAAATGAAACAATTCCGGAACAGTCGGTCCAAAGATTTCCAAAATTTATTCAGTAGAGGAAGAAATGTTCTCTCACACACACCAGGGGCAAAATACCACCATAGATGACAAATAATTGTAAATATATAGACTCGGTAGTATACACAGTACGAGGGGTGAAACATATTAAAAATGTAAGGCAATTTGCAATTTATTCTGTCTCCATACCTTGAAAAATGTTGGTAATTGATTCGTTGTTGATTGCTTTGTTGCAATCTAAATATTCTTTCGCAATCTTTTACACCGACTTTTATTTCCGTCTTATCTTTATACTCTTATTAGGCAAATTTTCATGTAAATATATCGCATACAATCTCTCCAAGGGACTTTTATATGCGTGTGTTTTAAGCATTGATCAATGATTTGTAGCACAAGGTGGGTGAGTTCGTATATACCAGGTGTACGGGTTAAAAAAAACACTAATTATTAATGGGAAAGTAAAAACATTTTATTTAAAGTATTGGTCATTATTTTCTACAAATTTTGACCACTTTTCTGGCAATTTGTGAATACCACGCCAATCAAATTGTTCTCCTTTTAAAGCAAACCAATCAGACACCCAATTTTCGACTTATTCGTAGGAATCGAAGTGCTGCTCAGCCAATGCGTGTCCCATCGATGAAAACAAATGGTAGTCGAAAGGAGCCACGTCTGGTGAATACGGCGGTTGGGGTAGCTGCTCGCAGAAAAGTGTTTTGATTGTATACGAACCGGTTTTGCTTTGTGTGCAGGTGCATTGTCATATAGCAAAATTATCTTGCTGTGTCTTCTGGCCAATTCTGCTCGTGGTGCGTGGTACAAATTGATCATTTGTTGTCGGTAGCGATCAGTATTAACGGTTTCACCAAACACAGCATTGTCTTCTTGAGGAATCGATCTGATTTTTCAGTCCTTGTTGATGGTTGTCCCGGATTAACCCATGATTTTTCCGTTTAGGATTCTTAAAATAAATCCATTTTTCATCGCCAGTAACATTCCGATGCAAAACCGATTTTCTTACGTGTTTTTGAAGCAAAATTTCACCTGTGTTTTTTCGGTTTTCCATCTGTCTTTCATTCAATTCATGTGGCACCCATTTTCCACACTTTTGGATCTTTCCCATGGCTTTTAAACGGTCAGAAATTGTTTGTTGTGCAACATTTAACATTGCTGCCATTTGCTTTTGACTCAAAGTGTCAATTGTCTCCATCCAATTTCGCTTGCAATTTCCAAAATCGGCGTCTTCAGACTTTTTTGGTGGTCGTGGAAGATTCTTCATTTCTCACATCAAAATCATTATTTCTGAACCGTTGAAACCATCGATTTGCATGTTGCTTCTGATAGAGCATGATCACCATATGCCTCGACAAGCACTAGATGCGACTCTGCAGCACTTTTCTTCAAATGAAAACAAAAAATTAATGCTTTCCGCAAATCACCACTTTCTGGTACAAAATTCGACATTTTTAACACGATGAAAAATATGATTTTGTTTGTACAATAACTTGATGTATACTAAATAATTTTCACAGATGTCATAGCAAAAAAAAAAAAAAAACATTTGTATCTTGACGCTTCCTTCATACTGGTACACCTGGCTGACCTGACAATAGTAATATGATATATTGACCGTTCGATGTGGATCTGGCGCTTGTATAGCAACTATTAGTATTGTGCATGCTATTATTTTATCTAGAGTGTATACCGACTCCGAGTGGCCATTGACAGAATTACTCTTTGAGTAATTCAGGTACTTAAAACTGGACACAAGTTGGGGATTGAATCTAACACCCTCGGCGTAGTAGTCCAGACACAAACCCATCGAATAAAAATAATTCCAAAGATATGAGGTGGGTCACGTAGCGGCAATAAAGGTTCAGTAGTACGAACAGAAGGATGAGAGCAGTTCGTGAGTTATACGAGCTTCAGGGAAGGGAAGCGCACCTGCCTTTCAGAAGGGAGGAAAAAAACGTATATGGGAAAAAACTATCTAATTATTTCTGGACAGAAGCTTGTCGGGACGAAAAGCGAAAACTCGTAGCAGAGTCGAGTCGGTACTGAGACTCTGGAAATATAATTACTATAAACTATTAACGACATGGATTTACACAGTAAAACAACACGAGTGGTTGCTGAGAAGCTAGTCAGTGGCCCTCTATAGGCTGTTGCGCTACCCATATTATTATTATTATTATTATTATTATATATATATGTATTGTGTTGAGTTGGCACCTGGTGTTGTGGGTATGTGCGTCGTCACCAAACTCAACGTCGAGTCACTGACAATGCTCGAAGAGTTCTTCTCTCTAGAAAAAGATTCTCAACTTGGCCTCTCAACTTTGGAGTCGGCATAAACTTTTAGGTCCCTTTCACTCGTGAGAGAACAATAGCACACACAATACGAATGGTTGCTGAGAAGCTAGGCCCTGGCCCTCTACGGGCTGTAGCGCCACCCTTACTATGTAGACGAAGTGGTGGCTAACTATTCTAGTTTTGTAAGTCACTAAAAGTTCTTCACTTCTCACTTCTTCTTCTTCTTCGTCAATACCTTTTTGAAATCTGAATATCAACGCAAAGTTATATTCATAGTACCAATCTATATCAATGTGAATACTTGGACCAGTAATTATGATACAATTATAGATACTTTGTTCAAATTGGAATCAACTGTCAAAATCATAACAAAACAATGGTCTTACACAAAATAATTGTGTAAGCGGTTTATCATCTTCAAAACGAATTGTAAAAAGTACCCTTATTCTATAAAATGTGTCATAATTACAATGTCTGCAAAGTCATTGCTTGTCTGCAAAAGACTGAGCACTATAGTTGATTCCAATATCATTGTTGGTGAATTCAAAGTTATAAACAAAACATAGAGAAATTGAAATTACAATAAACAAACAAAATATTAAAACGAAAATATATACATACATATTTCAATTCTTATTTTTCGTTTTTGTAGTCTGCCTAAATCTAGCGGATAAGTTTGATTGTCGAACTTAAATTGAAGCTGTCAAGGTGAACCTTTGTTCACCGATGAATGGAACCGCTTATATCTAGAGAGAGAGAGAGTAGGTAGCTTTCTCAGATCACATGCCTCTACTAATTACACGTTCATTAGAGGTATCAAATAAGAAACAAAAATATAAGAGTATGTAAAACGTCTTACCCTGTTTTCAAAGTTAGTGCAGAACCATAAAAACTTAATCGAACGAGTGAAGGGAATCTCATGTCCGCTGGATTTGGAAATAAAAACCACCATAATCTCCATGCGCTCAACAGTCGAATAATCGCAGTAGGTACCCTACACAATATTTTTGTAATTTTGACGAGTCTATTAAGGCCTCGAGAAAATTGAACTTTGGCAACTTGGAAGACTATGTGGGTACTATTATTCGAAAGTTTGGAGTAGGAATATCCTTTTAGCTTGAAGAGACGAATAGTCTTCCAAAAGCTCAAAAATATATCTCCAATATACACCATAGTCTCCTAAAAGCTCGAAATGTATCTCCTGAAATTCAAACAAAAAATCGTTTGCGTCGCAGCCCGTGATCTGCAAGTCCGGTGTTGACAACAAGCACAAATGTGTCGATGCGTTTTTCATAGTATTTTTCTGTTTATCTATTTGTTCCCTATTCATTATAAGTGATTAAAACTGGAGGAGACATTTAATTAGAAGTTTTGTATATGTCGATATATTCCTCTCTGAGAAAAACCAGCAAACAAAATTGTGAGTGAAAATATCTGGGAGCCCGTGCCATTGTGAGTATGTGCGTCGATCCCAACCTCGACATTATAGGTTCGATCCCTTTCTTGTGCTAAAAAATAATTTTCACGGGCCCACCTGCTTTAAGGCACATTCAACTGACAATGCTCAAAGAGTATTTCCTGTCTAAAGCTTCTCAAACTTGGCCATTCGGAGAAGGCATAAAGCTGTATGTCCCTTCCACTCATGAGGGAACAAAAGCACGCACAACACGAGTGGTTGCTGAGAAGCTAGGCCGTGGCTATCTACCGGCTTTAGGGCCATCCATATTAAGCTCAATTTCAAATGCACAATCAGCATTACCCACAATCTAAAATCGTTTAAAAAAATATTTCTTATAGCTTAAGTACAAAATATTATATATTATTTATTTTTTTATCATAGTCAAAATTATATCTTATTATAGTCAAAATAGAGCCATAAGTGGAAAACATGGATAGAATGGAGTAGGTAATTACTGTTTTATCGAGGAAAGCTTCTAAAACCCGTGTAAAGTTATTTATAAAAATACATTTTAGTATCGAAGATACCGTAAAATAAATATTGTGCTGGTTTGTCGTTTTTTTAATGATTTTCTACAGAAATGCATATTTTATTGTGTGCATTTTATTTCCTTCTACTGAGATTTCTAAACTTTGTATAACATAAATATTTTGCGGCTGTATGTCAATATTTTCAAAACTATTAGAGTCATATGCAGGTCTTAACCCTAAATACACATAACTGGAGATGTCGCTTACATCAACATTTCATATCAATAACTTTATAACTCCAGAGATGGTATATGGACTCTTGAACATGTTTGTGTATAAAACGCGTTGTTTAGGTTACATGAAAGGCAAACAAAGAAGAGCTGTATTTTGCTCTCGTAAATCTTGTACTTGGCTCTACAACAGCTATAGTTCAAACTGAAAGCTTTACATCAGGCCCCTGCCTTGTGTATCCCATGTTACATATGTATATATAACATTGTATTCTTGTTGTTTCCACAATACACAATGCGGTGTAAAAACACGTGTTTTTACCGACTAAAGATTTGTTGATGTCCTCAGGTACGTGCAACAATAGAAGACCCATAAAAATATTACCCATTTAATATTTTATTCTTGTCTTTTATTGAATAATTTATGGATAATATTTCAAACGGTATGTCTTGCAATCATGTTACAGGTAATTTATCACCCCAGCTCTCACATTGCGATAGTACAAAGGGCGAAGTTCTTTTCGCCCCATATCCTGTTGTTTCTCTGCAGCACAGATTTGATACACGCCCACCTAAGAGGTCGGATTGACTCTCATGTACTAAGCGAATAATTTTCATCATTCTTTATGGTTGCCTGTGTTGTGGCTTCTTTCAATTGGCCTTTAATGCTCCTTTATGAAACTGGACAGATGGTGTTTTTCACACGTTCACACTGGCAACGAAATATGAAGCCATTGTGAGTCGAGTTTGCTGTTGTCCGGCACAAACGACGGTATAACATTGGATGTACACATGTATGTATTTATATCCTCTTTTGTGGTTAATGTTTATGAAGGACGAACATTTCAATTAATTTTAATTTATTTGTTGTACTTGTGTCGGGAGACTAAACTGGTTCGCAGATTTTATGCAAATTACATTTTACCATAAGAATATTCAAACCGATTTGTGTCTGTCAGCCAAATTATTTTAAGATTTTAAAATCTATTATTAAAGTAAAAATTTGATCTACCGCTTTTTTATAAGTTGTTTTACGATTCTTCAACACTCATTGAGAGAGCTATTATTCTTAATTCCTAATTTTTCTTGATAAATATCTATTTTAAGCGTACCGTTAAGGTAATACATTTATTTTTAACGAAACATACGTTTTTGAACATCGTAAGCATATTTGTCATAAATCGTTTTAAAGTTTTATTTTGTATTGCTATTTAACATCATTTATCGATATTTGGTTTGGTCTGGTCAGTTTTTTGATTTCAAAAATTCATGAACTAAATGTTAAAGCACACTTAAATATTCCTACCCCCATCCTGCCAATGGTTACTTCGAAACTCGTAGAATGTTATTTAATATGAAGAAAGAAGTGGAAAGCGCTTGTAACTACTCAAAATCTGAGAACTATCATTAAAAGATTCCTTGGTGTCGCATGTGCACATTCCGACGCTATGATGTAATGTTTCTTTTTGCGTTTATTCAGTGGTTGTCTAGCTCAATGTTGTTTTGTGGTGTTTGCCTGGCTTAAGTGGCTAAGCGAACTTTGTCCATTCATTGAAGTTATTCGAGAAGAAGATGAAATGAAAAAAATGACCTATTCGGTGATATTGGTCAAGAGAAAAGTTTGTACCTCTCGCTCACAGATTTAATTATATCTTTTGGAAGTTTCCCAATGCGAAAAGTTTTGACGCTTTTCTTACCGTTATTATTACTTATATTACTTTTACTTTTTTTTGTTGAAAATATCCACAATTAACATGTCCTCTAATAAATTTAGCTCAGAGTAATGAACCACTCCCGGTTGAGTTTGCTGTTCCTTAGCATTTTCGATATCGATGGATAATTAATCGATATCGGTCTTGGTTCATAAATTGGACTGGGACCTCGTAAATGGGTTATGCGATTCTACCTTGGATGGGTTTCCCTTCATTTAATCGATTAGGATGAATCACTTTTTGCACTTTACTTCTACCGGGCCGTTGTATGGTAAATTGTCGATGACGTATGAGCAACTTAAGGCAGATAAGTAATGAGCTTTTGCACTTCCATACACAACTTGATTATGGGAAAATACTTAAATAATTCAGATTAAGTGTGGTGCACTTAGTTGGATGCCAATAATGGTATTCGTTCGATATTGGATCTTGGGCACAAGACCTACCTGTAGCATTTAGAATTTTCGTGATAGCTATGCAGGGTATAATATGTTTTAGAAAAAAAGGTTATTTGTAAAATAATTTTAAAAGTAAATGTTTAGAACAGAGGAATAGTAACAAAACAGAAGCTTACGTTTTCACAATAAAATGTGATTATCAGTGTAAATAATTCCGCACAAACATGTATATTTGATATATATGTTGTTTTTATATTTTTATTTTATTTTATGTTATATTTTTTGTATACATTTCTTCTCACGAAATATAATTCTATGCTAGTGATAGTCCCAGTCCTGATGTATAGCGTAGAATCATGGACGCTAACTAAAGCGGACGAGGATATTCTTGGTCGCTTCAAGATTACCTTCTGTCCCGTATGTACAGATGGTGTTTGGAGGAGGAGACCGAAAGTCGAGCTGTACGGGCTGTAAATCGAGCTAATTAAGTTGAACGAGCGTGGCTGGAAGCAACTAGCACAAGATCGAGCTAGATGGAGAGGCATGTTGGCTGAGACCCGGATTCAACCCGGACTGTAGCCAGCGAAAGAAGAAGAATGCTCGTCGCATACCTTTTATTTCCTTCGAACTTTATATTCGAACTAAAGATATGTGAATATTCCTCTGCAAGTGGATCTTATTCAGATCGATAGCAATTTTTCGTTCGAACTTATTACGGGGATTTATTCTTAGCATAGCACGAAGGCGAGTGACTAAGTACAGATGATTAATGAAATGCGTCATTAGTCAGCAGCAGCACTTTGCATTCTGTGCGTGTATCGGTTAAGTAAAATCTGTCGTTGTTTTCGCTGTGCTTTGTGCTTTAGATGCATTACTTTTGAAATTGTTTAGCTTGTCTTTCCACTGAGGAAGAAAAAAGCCGCGGTATAGGAATCTATAGCAAATAATTTCAATACAATGAAGGGATCTCATTACCGAACAGCAGATGACAGAGAGAAAAAAATATGAAAACGAGAAAAAGGGAGCAAAACAAATTGGCTGAGGTGCAAAACAGAAATGGAACCCACAGTGTGCTCTCGTTTAACTTAAACTACAAATTCAACTTAGTTCAAGGTTTAAACGATAAAATGCAAAACCGAATAAATCGCTGAACTGACGTGTGAACCAAAAGTGGAGTTTAACCGTGCTGTGAACTGTGAAACTGGGTATAAGAGCCCTCAGGAAAACTGAAATTGTGAGGCGGTTAAGTAATAGAGCTGTGTTCAACCCGTTTCGTTTGTTCATATGAATGTATCTTTCGTATTGTATTCATTCGTTCGTTCATATCTTCCGAGCGAAATGATGGAGATGATTCTCTCCCACCATCTCTTCATTGGTTCGATGGACTGTGTACACATCAAAACACACTGTTCGAACCCACATACCATGCACAATTGGTTATTGTTATCTAAAATGGTGTATGCACTTTTCGGACAGTTGTAAGCTCTTGGTCTTTTTAAACCATGGTAAAATGATTTTCAATTTTATTTTCTTTGAAAAATTCCTTAATATTTTCAAGTTTTTATTTTTGACAGTTTCCAATAATTTTTGAAATTTCTCTTTTAAGAAAGTCGCTGGGGCGTTCCCGAGGTCAAAAAGCATCCGAGTAAATTTATATGCACCGTTGGGAGTTACGACTGAAGTTTTATAAATATCCTCTGGATAGATCTTGATCTGATAGTATCCTTTGGCTAAAACCAAAGAACTGATATACTGGGCTCTCTGTTAGAGCTGCGTCAATTCATTTTGACCCGTTCATTTACAAGTATTGGTGATTGCAATCACACACATCAAACACATAATCAATATTTTGAAGATTCGATCGTTTCGGTAACATCGTATGAACGATAGAAACAATTCAATACTTTTGTTTCGTTTGTTGAAATCGTTTCGTTAGTTCATATCGTTCTGAGAGAAATGATCGATATGAGTCTCTATCACTATCTTTTAATTGCTTCGATGAACACACTGTTCAAACATATTAACATATTAACACCTTATTTAAGTAGTGAACAACATTTGCGCGATCGGAAACATATTTTGCTTACTGCTAGTTTACCCGTACAAAGAAATACAATGAGTCCGTATCTGTCGTTCAAATAAAGGTTAAATAGTTGCAACCTTTGCGTTTGCTTTTGGTAGTATTGAACGATACAACCCTACCTTTGAATGAATGATGATTAAAATTAACGGTTGATAGAAATTAACGAATAGTTTTTGGAACATATACCTAAATGATTCGTTCATTAGATTTGTACAGAACAATTGACACACCTCTAGTATGTACATGTAGAAGTATATATATCAAAATACCCGCCACGTTATGGCTTATGCCACATTTATGGTATTATTTTTATTTTTATAGGTAGCATTAAGTTTATAGTGCTAATAATTTAATTTACTTTGTTTGCACAGCTTGTGCAGAGATATGATAATTATTATATCTTACAACTGAAAAATGTTAAAAATTGTATTATAAAAGTAGACTTTGGCTATAAATAATTAGACGAAGGAAAAACTATAAAAAAAACCTTCATTTAATTCTATGAGGTGTGCGTCTCTTTCAAGACAGTTTCTAAATTTATATATTAAATATACATTAATATTTGTTTACATATAATAATATTTTAGATAAATAATGTATAATAAAATATAAATAAATAAGTATGAGAATAAATAAATAAACAAACAAAAAATAAATTAATCAGTTATACAAGTAGACAAAATAAATAAGTACTAAAAAATAAGGAAGAAAATAAATATGAAACAATAGATACAACAAAAGAACAGAAAAACATAAATGTACAAATGCCAAGTATAATATTGTATTTACAAAATTTAAGTTAAAAAATTAAGTTACATTTTAGAGGATGTGTCGCTCTTTGAAATCTATTAAAAAATGTGTTGTTGAGTTTTTCAATTTTCGTTACAATTTGGAGAATTTTAGCTCGCTCGTGTACAGTTTTTGTAGGGAAGTCGCAGGGAAGACGTAAAATCAGGATCTTATTCTGAACAACTTGAATTTTCTTAATGTGGGTCTTAGCGCAATTTCCCCAAACAGCAGAACCGTACGTCATTATTGCTTGAAAAACGACTTTGTATATAACTAGTTTATTGTGATCACTAAGTAATGATTTGCGGTTTATAAGTGGATATTACGGATGTGGATGTTACCGATATTCGTGATATGTTCTGCAAAAGTTAGCTTCTTATCTAAAAGGATTCTGAAATATTTGACAGAGCCAACCCATGGGATATCACTCGATTTATTTATTTTGAGGGCATGAGACAAATCTTTCTTTTCCTTGTAAAAAGATAGCTTGGCTCTTGTTTCCATTTAGTTTAATTTTCCAGTGAAATATTCGAGAATTACATTTAATGCTTCCTGGAGATTATTTTCTATAATAGAAGGTTGATCATCAGAAGTGTATAAAGTCATCAGCATACATAGTTATTTCGCAGTTTGAGAGGGAAGGGAAATCAGCGATATAAACGTTGAATATGGTTGGAGCCAGGACAGATCCCTGAGGAACTCCAGCAGGAATATTTTTATATCAGAAACGCTCTTTTTAATAGAAACCAAAAAACTTCTTCCAGTAATGTAGCTCTGAATAATTTTAGTGATATGATCTGGACGCTCCGATTTGATGTGCTTATATATTAACCCATTGTGTCAGATAGAGTCGAATGCCTTTTGAATATCTAATAGTACTAAACCTAGATTTTTTTTCCGAGAAACCTTTCATGTGTGGTTTGTCAACCTTAGAACTTGATGGGATGTGGAATGTTCGTTGCGAAAACCAAGTTGGTATTGTGGTATAATATTCTTCTCCGTGAGGTGCTTCTTTAGCATGTATCTATTGACTTTTATTTTTTTTTTAATTTTACAACACGAATTCAGCAGACTTATTGGTCTAAGATTTGAGGAATTAGTAGGAGCTTTACCTTGCTTCAGGATTGTATAATTATCTACTTGGAGCCAATAACATAGTCTTCAGTTTTAGATGTGTTTGTGTTCCATTCAGTCGGTACAGCCATTAAAAGGCTGAAGAACAACAAAGCCGCAGGCTCAGATGGTTTCCCATCGGAGCTTTTCAAAGCTGGGGGCAATGTAATGGTAGGGAGCATGCACCAAATCATTTGCCGAATTTGGGAAGATGAAAGCATGCCCGACGACTGGAATATCAGCTCCATATGCCCCATCCACAAAAAAGGCGTTCCTACCTCCTGCAAGAACTACAGAGGTATATCCCTGCTCAATGTCGCCTACAAGATCCTATCCAGCGTACTGTGTGAACGTCTAAAGCCGTTTTGCACCGCACTAATCGGCACGTACCAGTGCGGCTTCCGGCCCGGCAAATCGACTACAGACCAAATCTTCACACTAAGGCAGATCCTGGAGAAGACCAGCGAGTTTCAAATCGATACTCACCATCTTTTCATCGATTTTAAAGCCGCATACGACAGCATTCATCGCAAGGAGCTATTCGAAGCGATGGCCGAATTCGGGATCCCGGGAAAACTGATCCGGTTGTGTCGCACCACGCTAACACATACGCGATGCACCGTGCAGTTCGGTTCAAAAACCTCTGAACCGTTCGAAACCTGCACCGGATTTCGGCAAGGAGATGCGCTGTCGTGTGATTTCTTCAATCTGGTACTGGAGAAGATAGTGCGGCGGGCAAAAGTCAACACGGAAGGCACTATCTTCTACAAGTCAGTCCAGCTGTTGGGGTACGCGGATGACATCGACATTGTCGCGCGGTCCCAACGTGCCATCGTGGAAGCTTTCACGGCAATTGAGGAACAGGCGAAACGAGCTGGTCTTAAGGTCAACGAGGACAAAACAAAATATATGCTGTCGAGCAAACAACGATCCGCCGCACACCACCTAGGCCAAAACGTTACAATCGACAGCTACAATTTCGAGGTAGTAAAGGAGTTTGTCTACCTCGGGGCAAATGTAAACTCCACGAATGACATCGTAGTGGAGATCCGACGTAGAATCGCCCTTGGCAACCGATGCTACTTCGGTCTGTCAAAACAACTGGGCTCGAAACTCCTGACTCGAAGGACCAAAGTCATGCTCTACAAAACCCTTATCCTGCCAGTCCTACTTTATGGAGCCGAAAGCTGGACATTAAGTAAGGCTGCAGAGCTGATTCTTGGTGCCTTCGAAAGAAAAATTCTACGTCGGATATATGGTCCCGTCTGCGAGGAAGGCGAATGGAGGAGAAGACACAACCGCGAACTCTACGAGCTGTACAAGGATGTGGATGTAGTCCGGAAGGCAAAAATCCGTCGACTACACTGGCTCGGCCACATCGAGCGAATGAACAACAACGCTCCAGCAAAGAGGGTCTTCGAATCCGAGCCTCCTGGTTCGAGAAGGAGAGGAAGACCGAACCTCCGGTATAAAGACCAAGTCATCGCGGATGCAAGACAGCTTGGCCTTGATGACTGGAAGCAGCGTGCCCAGGACCGTCACCGATGGAAGGCAGCAATTGCTCAGGCTCAGACCCTTCATGGTTCGTCTGCCTGATAAGTAAGTAAGTGTTCCATTCAGAGTGACACTTTTATAAAAAACACTGGACGTCCATATCGAAATCCTTTTTTTTTAATATTTTGTGACACCTTTATACCGGTCTTCTTCTGTTTGATACAGCTTGCGAAGCAATCATTAGCCTCTGTTTGGCCTTTTCCAGTCTTCATCTTCCTTTTCGCGGAGGCTTTCGTTACGAGTAACAAAATTGTTCATCCCATTCGCTATTTAGAGTGCGGCGATCACACAATTTGTAGCGCTGATATACTTGGCGATATACAGAAGAGTCTGCCAAGGTACAATTTTCGGGATATCTAAATTAGTTCCAGTTAGACGGGGCTCGACTTAAATAGTGGCATTTGTATGAATTATGATGTTGAGTCGCCGCTTGAACCATTTTTATTTTACTAAATTTTATTTCAATCAAATCGACTACTCGCCACGGGTTTTTAAGCTGAACTGTTCTGTCTTATTCTATTTTCGAAAAATGATGGCACATATGCGCTTATGGCGAAGAGGGCCAAAGCAGGATGCGCGTTAGCGATGAGAAAATGCACCGATATGCAGATGGATGCTCGTGTGTGGTATATATATAATATATAATGGGATAGGTTTATGTTATGAGTGGTGAGTGGTTCCAAAAAGAAGTGCATTTTGCGACGTAACTTATGTAAAATTGAGTAGAATGCTAAAATATGGCAAACTAAAATTCGAGTTTAGACAATTTCGAGAAATTCATCCATTTCATGTTTGCGCTTGGCAGAGCTAGATAGCAACCTGTAGCGCAGATTAGAGTTCCAAAAAACAACATATTTTATTGGGTCTATAACTATAACTTCTATTCGTGCGGTTTGTTGAACATTTATTTATGAAAAAACATGTACAATAGTGTTATTCAAAGTATTGCTCATCTAAAGCTTTGACTTTTTTCCCCATTTTTCTGGTAATTTGTGAATCCCATCCCAAAAGAACGCCGGTTTGACAGCTAAGAATTAATCAAGCCAATCAAGAGGGAAATTTCTTAATTTTGGAGTAAATCTTTTTTGCACATGTCGTTTCCTTATATGAAACTGCAAGGGAGAGCTATATAAGATTCCTCAAGAAAGCACAAAGTATCTTGTGAATAGCATGTAAATTGCGTGTGTTGAACAAAGAAACAAACAAAGCTCTATTGTGTTCCACACTTAAAGGATTCGCATGTCTGAATAGCATTTATTTGGTAATGTGAACGCTCCTTCACATCCTGTATCAAACATGTATGACGGAAGTTATTGCCGTAAGGGTTTCATTACAAAATAATCCCGCCTGAACCAATATAACCGCCTGATACTAACAATATTAGAAGTAGAAGATTTAACTCTTCTTTCAAAATATCTTCTCATTTCTGAAAAACTGCGTTCAAAATATCTGAAAAATTGTATGTTATACGATCTAAAGAGTACTAAAGAGTACTATGCACACAATCTGAGTCATGAATGATTTTATTTTATTTTATTTAGAGGTTGTCATTCTGTATAAATTGACTATAGGACCCATATACAAAAATATATGTTTTCTACGACTACTTTCCCTGTGTTTCTCATTTATATTTTTTAATATAACGACCTTCACCCAGATTGTTAAGAAACTTTAAGAATTTATTAGAACGATCATTGGAAAAAGTTTAGGAACAACGATGTACTGATGTGGCATTTAAAAAAAAATGACAAAACAGTCACTTCGATTACAACAATATTTCACCAAATTTTAGCTTATATTTGTAGGTCCCTGCAAGATTTTACCTTCCATCTCCTCATATGTTTTGCGGCCTTTTGTAGTTCGATCAGATTAGTGTGTCCAGAATTTTCAAAGGATTTTCTAAGTTTACCCATTACGTAATGGAAATACTTGTTCCGACTTTTGAAAACATATTTTGCTTTCTTGGCAGTATTTCTATATGCTTCCTTTTGTTTAAACGGCATTATATTCCATTGTTCACTAGCTTCAATTGCCGCTAGCCAAGCTGGGTATTTAGGATGTTTTGCAACATATTCTTTGAAGAAAATGAGGTAAGGATTTCTTATCGGGACAGGACGTTTAATACATCTGATAGCTTCTGAAGGCATTTTTGTGCACGAGCAATTTAAATTCATTCTTAAGACCTTAGTACGAATTAGAAAATATCTACATACATACACATATTTTTCAGAGCAAATTGATTTAAGTCAACAGAAAGTGATTTAAGCCTTAAGTGGCTGATCTCCGCAGCTGAACTACGCGTGGTGGGGGCGGGCAACAGGTGTGTGGTGTTTGAATCTATTTTCATATAGTCCGAATCTGGTTAAAGAAATGCAACCCCCTACATGACAAGAAGAAGAAGACTAGCTTCGGATACCGCCTACACTGGTGCGCCGAGCCACTTTGAGCCATAACGGGAGTGTGGTCATGTACTTACCAGTGCGTGCGGAGATTAATAGGCAATGGCGTCGACTTAGGATAAAAGGTTTAATAGCTCTCACGTAACTTTTAGGGGTGCAGGTGTATTGTCACTTATGTCGGCTTCTCCCGAAGTTCGTCGCCGACCTACTTATACTTGCTTAACACTTAGCTTTGGTGCTGTTTATATATATGCGTATACAGTGATACTTATACAGGTTTTCAGAAACTTCGTTCCTCAAGTTTTTCGATCTTCCAATCTTTAACTACAAATTAATGTGTCCCTAACGAAAACAATGCAAATCTAGAAGTTTTTTTTTTACGGTGGCAACTTGCTCACTAGTGGAAGGGACCTACAGTTTTACTCCGAGCCCGAACCTTTACAGCTATGTTCAATAAGCTTTTCCTAGATGCATGCTTCTTTGAGCGTTATCGGTGACTGGAAAGAGGTGGGCCGTGAAAATTATTTTTGTCGCACAGACCAGTGATCGAACCTAAGACGTCGAGGATGGGGTCGACGCACATACCCATAACGGCACTGGCCACCACCGGCTTATTCGCCTGTCCTGATAAAAAAGACTTAAAGCAAAATAAAGTGATTATACAGTATGCGACAAATGTCTAAATACGACCCACATTTCTGCAACCTGGTGGGTTCAACTATCCTCATCATCATTAA
Source organism: Eristalis arbustorum (assembly GCA_916610145.1). Lineage (NCBI taxonomy): Eukaryota > Metazoa > Arthropoda > Insecta > Diptera > Syrphidae > Eristalis > Eristalis arbustorum. Next base: position 57,153,162 of record OU744320.1, on the reverse strand, counting down.
ATGATGAAAAAAAAAATGAGTTAGAGCACTGTTTTTGGTTTTCTTTTAATTTTTATTGAACGGGCCTTGACCTTTAAAAATCGTTCAAAAATTAAACACATTTAATTACACCTAACTCTGTTATTTACACGGTAGATTGGTTCCGGAAAAAAAAACGTGTAAAAAAAGACATTGGGAAATCTCCTAAATTTGTGCTATTTATATTTGCTTTGACGAGTAAATTTGCTTGTACGCGCAAAAAGGGAATTCCCTTAAATTTTTTATCTGAACATACTTTACAAAAATTTAATTTAAAAAAAAAAATAAAAAATATTTAACTTTCACTCGTGTTATATCAAAGCCGTGTACAAACAGAATTAGGTGTACATTATTTTACACATTAATTCGATGTTTATTTTCTTGCTATCCAAAGTGCACTGATCGTTTATTAACGCGTCCTGTCGATGGCGATTTACGTTGCAAACGCCTATTTAAGCATTTTTGCTGAATTCACTGTTAACGCTGCACTGGAGTTGCTGGGATCTTTTGAAATTGTATCTTGACAAGAGCTTACATACGTCCGTCACATTTTAGCCTTAAATGGTTTAAGCATTCCTATAGTCATTCATTTAATTTCCTTTCTTCTGTCGATGAATGTTTTAAAATCATAACCAAGCCATCAAAGTTTTGTGTACCATATATTCTCCCAACATTCGATCCATGACGTCAATGCCAACTTTATGTTTGTTGTAAAACCTTGTTCCTGATCTAAACAAAAAACTGCCACGCTGAACTAATTATAATAATAATTACAATTAATTACAACCTCCGTACTACCTTATACGAACAGCGAAGATTATCTGATGGACAAAGACCAAAATGGACACCTGTTCAGTAACTTTGAAGAATGTTTGCTGTGCCGGTTATTTACTCGCAAAACAGCCATATATGATAACGATCATATCTTCAAATATTATTGTCTTGAAGATACCAATATGACTACGAGGCGTTCCTCGTCTGGCGTAGACACCGACTTTTCCAATGATATTTTGTGTTCCTAGACGACCTGATTCTGTGGGTTGCTTGCCCCATATTGTTCCATCACAGATAAAAGAGGATTCCTTCTAGAATTGTCTTTCTTTTATATGCGTTTAAGGCGTGTTCTTCAGCACAATAAAAAAAAACAACAACAAGCCGAAAGGCACAGTCAAAAAATGTACAATAAGAATAGCTTTGAGTACCCGTATAGGGTCAGTAGGCTAGGTGTAAGAACATTTGTTAAGTTAAGTAAGCTAGTTTTAAGCATTTTTGTCTAGCATGTAAGTAAACGAATTAAAAATAAAACAAAAATGAGGAAAAAATATGCTTTTAAGGCTTTCAACATCTCGTCATCATCAATTCCAAGAAAATGTTTGTTAATTATTATGTGGTGTCGAAATTGCAACATTAATACAACGGTAAATGCAACAATAAGGCTAAATAAAATTAGCTTCTTATCTAAAAGGATTCTGAGATATTTGACAGAGCCAACCCATGGGATATCACTCGATTTTAATTTTCAATTATTTGAGGGCATGAGAAAAATCTTTCTTTTCCTTGTAAAAAAGATAGCTTGGCTCTTGTTTCCATTTACTTTAATTTTCCAGTGAAATATTCGAGAAATACATTTAATGCTTCCTGGAGATTATTTTCTATAATAGAAGGTTGATCATCAGAAGTGTATAAAGTCATCTGCATACATAGTTATTTCGCAGTTTGAGAGGGAAGGGAAATCAGCGATATAAACGTTGAATATGGTTGGAGCCAGGACAGATCCCTGAGGAACTCCAGCAGGAATATTTTTATATCAGAAACGCTCTTTTTAATAGAAACCAAACAACTTCTTCCAGTAATGTAGCTCTGAATAATTTTAGTGATATGATCTGGACACTCCGATTTGATTTGCTTATATATTAACCCATTGTGGCAGATAGAGTCGAATGCCTTTTGAATATCTAATAGTAATAAACCTAGATCCTTTTTCCGAGAAACCCTTCATGTGTGGTTTGTCAACCTTAGAACTTGATGGGATGTGGAATGTTCGTTGCGAAAACCAAGTTGGTATTGTGGTATAATATTCTTCTCCGTGAGGTGCTTCTTTAGCATGTATCTATTGACTTTTATTTTTTTTAATTTTACAACACGAATTCAGCAGACTTATTAGTCTAAGATTTGAGGAATTAGTAGGAGCTTTACCTTGCTTCAGGATTGTATAATTATCTACTTGGAGCCAATAACATAGTCTTCAGTTTTAGATGTGTTTGTGTTCCATTCAGAGTGACAGTTTTATAAAAAACACTGGACGTCCATATCGAAATCCTTTTTTTTTTAATATTTTGTGACACCTTTATACCGGTCTTCTTCTGTTTGATACATCTTGCGAAGCAATCATTAGCCTCTGTTTGGCCTTTCCCAATCTTCATCTTCCTTTTCGCGGAGGCTTTCGTTACGAGTAACAAAATTGTTCATTCCATTCGCTATTTAGAGTTACCAATAGCGGGGCGATCACACAATTTGTAGCGCTGATATACTTGGCGATATACAGAAGAGTCTGCCAAGGTACAATTTTCGGGATATCTAAATTAGTTCCAGTTAGACGGGACTCGACTTAAATAGTGGCATTTGTATGAATTATGGTGTTGAGTCGCCGTTTGAACCATTTTTATTTTACTAAATTTTATTTCAATCAAATCGACTACTCGCCACGGGTTTTTAAGCTGAACTGTTCTGTCTTCTTCTATTTTCGAAAAATGATGGCACATATGCGCTTATGGAGAAGAGGGCCAAAGCAGGATGTGCGTTAGCGATGAGGAAATGCACCGATATGCAGATGGATGCTCGTGTGTGGTACATATAGTATATAATGGGATGGGTTTATGTTGTTAGGCGGTGAGTGGTTCCAAAGGAAGTGCATTTTGCGACGTAACTTATGTAAAACTGAGTGGAATGCTAAAATATGGCAAACTAAAATTCGAGTTTAGAAAATTTCGAGAAATTCATCCATTTCATGTTTGCGCTTGACAGAGCTAGATAGCAACCTGTAGCGCAGATTAGAGTTCCAAAAAACAACATATCTTATTGGGTCTATAGCTACTATTCGTATTGCAAAGTATTGCTCATCTAAAGCTTTGACTTTTTTCCCATCTTTCTGGCAATTTGTGAATCCCATCCCAAAAGAAAGCCGGTTTGACAGCTAAGAATTAATCAAGCCAATCAAGAGGGAAATTTCTCAATTTTTGGAGTAAATCTATCAAACGCAAAGGAAGTGCCAGCTGAAAGCGGTTCTTACACTGATTTGTTTGCACATGTCGTTTCCTTATATGAAACTGCAAGGGAGAGCTATATAAGATTCCTCAAGAAAGCACAAAGTATCTTGTGAATAGCATGTGAATTGCGTGTGTTGAACAAAGAAAAAAACAAAGCTCTATTGTGTTCCACACTTAAAGGATTCGCATGTCTGAATAGCATTTATTTGGTAATGTGTACGCTCCTTCACATCCTGTATCAACATGTATGACGGAAGTTATTGCAGTAAGCGTTTCATTACAAAATAATCCCGCCTGAACCAATATAACCGCCTGATACCAACAATATTAGAAGTAGAAGATTTAACTCTTCTTTCAAAATATCTTCTCATTTCTGAAAAACTGCGTTCAAAATATCTGAAAAATTCTATGTTATACGAGCTAAAGAGTACTTACATACACACAATCTGAGTTCTGAATGATTTTATTTTATTTTATTTAGAGGTTGTCATTCTGTATAATTTGACTATAGGACCCATATAAAAAAATTATATGTTTTTTATGACTACTTTCCCTGTGTTTCTCATTTATATTTTTTAATATAACGACCTTCAACCAGATTGTTAAGAAACTTTAACAATTTATTGAAACGATCATTGGAAAAAGTTTAGGAACAACGATATACTGATGTGGCATTTCACAAAAACAAACAAAACAGTCACTTCGATTACAACAATATTTCACCAAATTTTAGCTTATATTTGTAGGTTCCTGCAAGATGTTACCTTCCACCTCCTCATATGTTTTGCGGCCTTTTGTAGTTCGATCAGATTAGTGTGTCCAGAATTTTCAAAGGATTTTCTAAGTTTACCCATTACATAATGGAAATACTTGTTCCGACTTTTGAAAACATATTTTGCTTTCTTGGCAGTATTTCTATATGCTTCCTTTTGTTTAAACGGCATTATATTCCATTGTTCACTAGCTTCAATTGCCGCTAGCCAAGCTGGGTATTTTGGATGTTTTGCAACATATTCTTTGAAGAAAATGAGGTAAGGATTTCTTATCGGGACAGGACGTTTAATACATCTGATAGCTTCTGAAGGCATTTTTGTGCACGAGCAATTTAAATTCATTCTTAAGACCTTAGTACGAATTAGAAAATATCTACATACATACACATATTTTTCAGAGCAAATTGATTTAAGTCAACAGAAAGTGATTTAAGCCTTAAGTGGCTGGTCTCCGCAGCTGAACTACGCGTGGTGGGGGCGGGCAACAGGTGTGTGGTGTTTGAATCTATTTTCATATAGTCCGAATCTGGTTAAAGAAATGCAACCCCCTACATGACAAGAAGAAGAAGACTGGCTTCGGATACCGCCTACACTGGTGCGCCGAGCCACTTTGAGCCATAACGGGAGTGTGGTCATGTACTTACCAGTGCGTGCGGAGATTAATAGGCAATGGCGTCGACTTAGGATAAAAGGTTTAATAGCTCTCACGCAACTTTTAGGGGTGCAGGTGTATTGTCACTTATGTCGGCTTCTCCCGAAGTTCGTCGCCGACCTACTTATACTTGCTTAACACTTAGCTTTGGTGCTGTTTATATATATGCGTATACAGTGATACTTATACAGGTTTTCAGAAACTTCGTTCCTCAAGTTTTTCGATCTTCCAATCTTTAACTACAAATTAATGTGTCCCTAACGAAAACAATGCAAATCTAGAAGTTTTTTTTTACGGTGGCAACTTGCTCACGAGTGGAAGGGACCTACAGTTTTACTCCGAGCCCGAACCTTTACAGCTATGTTCAATAAGCTTTTCCTAGATGCATGCTTCTTTGAGCGTTATCGGTGACTGGAAAGAGGTGGGCCGTGAAAATTATTTTTGTCGCACAGACCAGTGATCGAACCTAAGACGTCGAGGATGGGGTCGACGCACATACCCATAACGGCACTGGCCACCACCGGCTTATTCGCCTGTCCTGATTAAATAGACTTAAAGCAAAATAAAGTGATTATACAGTATGCGACAAATGTCTAAATACGACCCACATTTCTGCAACCTGGTGGGTTCAACTATCCTCATCATCATTAAATGATGAAAAAAAAAATGAGTTAGAGCACTGTTTTTGGTTTTCTTTTAATTTTTATTGAACGGGCCTTGACCTTTACAAATCGTTCAAAAATTAAACACATTTAATTACACCTAACTCTGTTATTTACACGGTAGATTGGTTCCGGAAAAAAAAACGTGTAAAAAAAGACATTGGGAAATCTCCTAAATTTGTGCTATTTATATTTGCTTTGACGAGTAAATTTGCTTGTACGCGCAAAAAGGGAATTCCCTTAAATTTTTTATCTGAACATACTTTACAAAAATTTAATTTAAAAAAAAAATAAAAAATATTTAACTTTCACTCGTGTTATATCAAAACCGTGTACAAACAGAATTAGGTGTACATTATTTTACACATTAATTCGATGTTTATTTTCTTGCTATCCAAAGTGCACTGATCGTTTATTAACGCGTCCTGTCGATGGCGATTTACGTTGCAAACGCCTATTTAAGCATTTTTGCTGAATTCACTGTTAACGCTGCGATTTTTGCCACTGGTTGACATCCGGTATATTGCTGACTGGAGTTGCTGGGATCTTTTGAAATTGTATCTTGACAAGAGCTTACATACGTCCGTCACATTTTAGCCTTAAATGGTTTAAGCATTCCTATAGTCATTCATTTAATTTCCTTTCTTCTGTCGATGAATGTTTTAAAATCATAACCAAGCCATTAAAGTTTTGTGTACCATATATTCTCCCAACATTCGATCCATGACATCATTGCCAACTTTATGTTTGCTGTAAAACCTTGTTCCGGATGTAAAAAAAATAGTGCCACGCTGAACTAATTATAATAATAATTACAATTAATTACAACCTCCGTACTACCTTATACGAACAGCGAAGATTATCTGATGGACAAAGACCAAAATGGACACCTGTTCAGTAACTTTGAAAAATATTTGCTGTGCCGGTTATTTACTCGTAAAACAGCCATATATGATAACGATCATATCTTTAAATATTATTGTCTTCAAGATACCAATATGACTACGAGGCGTTCCTCGTCTGGCGTAGACACCGACTTTTCCAATGATATTTTGTGTTCCTAGACGACCTGTTTCTTTGGGTTGCTTGCCCCATATTGTTCCATCACAGATAAAAGAGGATTCCTTCTAGAATTGTCTTTCCTTTATATGCGTTGAAGGCGTGTTCTTAAGCACAATAAAAAAAACATAGCACAAGCCGAAAGGCACAGTCAAAATATGTACAATAAGAATAGCTTTGAGCACCCGTATAGGGTCAGTAGGTTAGGTGTAAAAACATTTGTTAAGTTAGTTAAGCTAGTTTTAAGCATTTTTGTCTAGCATGTAAGTAAACGAATTAAAAATAAAACAAAAAATGAGAAAAAAATAAGCTTTTAAGGCTTTCAACATCTCGTCATCATCAGTATATTCTATATTCGATACCCCCAAAATTCCAAGAAAATGTGGTGTCGAAATTGCAACATTAATACAACGGTAAATGCAACAATAAGGCTAAATAGTTCTTCCTACACTTTCCGAGTTCTGTGCGTGGAATTGATCGCATGATAAACGCAGTGGCTGAACGATGCACAAGGTGCCTATCGTCATTGACCTTAACAAAAGATTGTAGTCAGATTTGTTGGGATCTGGCTAGATCAGTATCTATATTTTAACAAACATGTAGATGCTGCTCTAGCTAGAGCCCGAGACGCTTTCGCTCTTACAAAGAGACTGTTTTACAACAGCCAACTCGATGAAAGGGTAAAGGTAATCTGCTACATGGCCCTCATACGGCCAATGCTCACCTATGGCTATCTCGTGTGATTCAACGTGAGTGCAAGCTTGATGGAAAAGATTCAGGTGCTTGAAAGGGGTTTTTCTTAGGGCTTGCCTTCGCCTCTACAGAACACCAGAGTCCCAGTACATCCAATTCTACTCCAATGAGGTCTTATACAACAGGGCAAACCAGATACGAGTGGAAAATTTCCTGGAGAAGTTGATTCGAGGTCACACTGCGAAAGCGATGAACTCTGTTATTAACCTGATCACAGTGGCATACTACCTCAATCCGCAGTACCATAACAGGGTACGTCACAGTGGCTTCGTCCTCTCAGAAGCATTCCTCAATCTCGATAAGTAATGCGGTACCGTTCCTCTATCACATCGTTAGATCAACTGTGGATGGGCGACTCAACCACGACCGTTCCGTCGTACAACGTACTGAGGAAGGCCTCCTCCGCCTCAGTGAGGCGCTTTCAAGGCGCGATGTTCGGGATGTTGCAATGCAACATCGAAAATTTGTATGGCTGAACTCCCTCTTCGAACCCTATAGACCCAGGTTAACAAGGGCAGTGTTGATCCGCGAATGGGAGAACAGTCGGTCTCTGTCTTGCGACGGATGTATCTGCTGCACCCTATGGCCGACCGACATAGCTTAGGGTAGTTTTTAAGGTAGTGATAAGATGGAAAATGCATTCACAGGTGTAGACTGCTGTCTCCTACTGTGTATGCAATCGTACATGGCATGAGTACATACATATATGTGCGTATAATATTATACATACATGTATATATGTGTGTATGTTTAATGTTAAGGTAGTTTTAAGTTATTTCAAGGTAGTAAATAAGTTAGTTGATAAGTTTTAATAAAAACGTTCGGTGAGTAAGTTTTTTATAATTTTCCTTATTATACAATTCGTCATGCAATACATTTAAACTCATAATAACCTTTACCTTAAGTCGAAAGATATACAATAAGATTATGTTCAGCTTAGAGTGTCTGCAGAGGGCCAGTAAGTTGTTCATCTAACTAGTTTTAAACATGTTTGTCTAGGATATACGTTTGTCATGAAGTATCAAATTAAAATGAATTGAAATTTAAATTGAATTGTCATCGACTTAGAACAGGCATAGACTGGAAGATGATGGAAAACTGCAACATATATTACGGCAATTGCAACAAAGAGAGCAGCTTAGCGGTGACGAGGAGCCAAAATACCGCTGTCAGGTAGAATGTTGAACTCGATTTGGACATTTCGATTTGACAGACGTGAATTTTGTACCCCAGAACTATACGCTGTCACGATATATATAGAACTGCTGTGGTTGATTTGTTAGGTCACATGCACCAGCGCATCTTTTATGTATGGTCAGAGAAAAATCTTCTTAAAATCGCGTTGGTAGGTAAGGTTTCTTCTGCCATTTCTTGTGCTCGCCTAAGGCCGTTCATTAACAGTCTGATAGGTAGACCATGTGTCCACACCACGCAATGGAATCCATTTGATTTTCAAACAGATAAAACTTCGATGATATCTCAGACATATATTTTAATTTAAATACCCTAAACGCTAGGTCCCTTCCACTCGTAAGAGAACAATAGCACGCACAACACGAGTGGTTGCTGAGATGCTAGGCCCTGGCCCTCTATGGGCTGTAGCGCCACCCATATTATATTATATATAAACGCTTAATGAAATACTGCAGAACTGCGTGAATTTTACAATTTTGCGTTTAGATATCATATATTAAACATGTCCATTAGCACATGGAGAAAATTTATTCCACAGAATTTGAGCGAGGACCTTTCGTTACCCTAGATACTTGATATCTCCTTCAACATTACGATTTCTCCTCAACATTTCAAATATCTCTTAGTATACATTCAAACAAATATTGACGTGCTCAATGGCTCAATGGCCTGCACACAGACACAATCTTTTTGATTTATCTTTTATTTGTATGTCAACCACGCATTTATTCGAATTTATATGTGCTCAAGTCAAATCATCACATCAAGTTATCAAGTCTTATTGACTCTGGTTGACTCCGCGGTCCCGGGGGATGATTTTATTATCCTTGGTAACATTTATTTTCCCCACCTTCAGTGGGATCAGTCTGATGACGAATCATTCTTTGTCGCTTCAATGTTACCTACGATAAAGAAACTCCTAATCGAACGTTTTTTGCTTGTGGATTAGATCAAATGAGTAGGTCCTACTGAGCAAAAACAGACTCATTTATTCTCTAGATGATGATAGTCCTGCATTATTTGTATGCTTATGTTAGACAGGCCGGCTGTTTTATATTGCATGGTTTTCACGATAAGTGTTCTTCTAATTTAAAAGCGAATACTCTCGGAGATCGAATAGAGTGAAGAAGATTAAAGTTACCATTTAAACTATCTGCGAAAATAGAGGGTTTCATAAGGGGTTATTGTAATTGGCGATTCTTATCAATATTATTCGATGTTCACTAACAAACATGCACAACATGCTTAAATTCGTAGTCGACGGTTTTGATTTGGGAGAGAATCCTACAATAAACACTCTTCATGATATAAACAACTAAATATAAATATTTATGTGGATTGGTATGGTATACACAAGCTTACACGTGTGTATACTTATTACTATATTGGCACCCAATCCCCAACACCCAGTGCTTTTCTTAGTAGTCCGAAGAGTAAATGTATTTTTTAGTTTTGAAGCTGGGCATTTTTCTATCATTTCTGCGTTATTAGTGTGGAAATATTTTTTTTAAGTTCTGTTTCATAACTGAAAGTGATACAGAAATCTTCGAAATTTCGATTCGTTGAGGACAGATGAGTACTTCCTTTTATACTCTTTTATACTTGCTTTTATGTTAACACTCATCATTACATTAATAAAAGTGGTGCCATAATTGGTTTCAGAAAAAATTGGAGTCCAAGAAGTGTCAATAATTATATGTTATGCAGCTGCTATTAGTTGTACTGTCACAAGTGCCTATAGTTGTAGTTTTCAACCGTTATTCATTTTATCTTGGAAAAAATATCACATATGTACATCTTTGAACATTTGTTTACAAAACTGCATATAAATTTACGAATTTTGTGTACCTCAATGCGCTCTTTCTGTCTTCGAGTGTGCTAATAATTGCAGTTTTTGTTATCAGTTTTATAGACCATACACCACATACATTATACGATTCTGACAATTACCCTGTATGAATTCTGTTTCTTAGATTTGTTGTATAAACTCCTGTACTACAACAGTTATTACATGAAAATAACACTGCAAATACTTGATATGATTCTGTTTTACAGAACATTTTCATACACATCATATGATATTATTATATTTACTGCAAAATGAGTTTAAAGTTTTAAGAGGAAGAAATTTACAAAATTAAGTATTTCTCGGTTTGTAATTTTTTACTTATGAATCCAATTCCTACTAATCTAATTGATTGATTCTAATTGATTTTGAATTTGAGCCAATTTAATATTTAGCACCATGCAAAAATTGTTAGGGTGTTCACCAGATATATATGTACAATCAAAAAAGATCTAAAGCTTCTTTATTTTCTGGTACAGTACAGTCTGAAGTGGACTTTGGCCTTAAGCCTCTAGGGCAGTGTTGCCGAATATTTTTTTTTTGAAAATTACCACCACTGTCAGCTAATCTCTGTATTAGATACTGTGCGATAGCTAAAATCAATGTTAACTTTTTATAACGAAATAAACATCATCATCATCACCACCACTGTCAAAAGGGGTGCCATTTTAAGGTCACAAACGGAAATGGACAACAATAGATTTTTGTCAATTTTATTATCACTATTCCCACCAAGACTTTGTGTATACCTATTTTAACCAAAATGTGAATTTTGATACCAACGAAAAACTTTAGAAAGGTCGAAAATAATATTTATTCTTATTTTATTTGTTTTTAATTTCGTTCAGTATTCGGGTATGGAAAAAAAAATTACCTTATTCAATACAAATTTTTTTACAGGTGAAAGAATCAAATCAAGGATATTGAGAAACACGTGCATAGGCCATCTACGGCACTTACATTTCACGCTTTGAAAAGTGTAGTAAAGTCTTTAAGGTGTCAAAAGACATCCCATGGAAATAGGTATACCATGTACGTATCTTAAGTTTCAGGTTATTTTTATTTAACAACTGTTATATGAATTTACAAAAAGTAAAATTAGAAAAAATTATTCAACTTGCAAAATAATTTCAAATCAAAGTTTCAAAATGTGTCTTTTGACACTTTTTGAACGAATAGTGTTTACACACATTTCATTAATTGCACTTCCTAAATAAATAAATAAATAAATATGAAAAACTAAAAGTCAAGTCAAGTAAATAAATATAGCACCACTTTCAGATATTAAAATTGGCTTGCTCGAAATAAAATTCAGTTTTCCCCTTTCGTTGGAGATTCAGTTTGTTTTTTGGTGACGGCTTTTTGGATTGTCTAATTTTTTCAAATTTTAACCACTTGAATTCATCCAACCTATCTGGACGAAGCTGTCAATATTGCTAATCTAGAAAGAAATGAATGATGCAACCTATATTTTAATGAGTTCATTTGTGTCCCCTTTGTTCGATTTACCTCTTTCTTTTTATCTCGTTCGAAATGTTTTCTTCTTCCATGAGAACTTACATTTCGGTGGATCCTTCATCCAATTCGGAATAAATCACAAATAATGTCTCACTATTAAAATATTTGTTTGAAGAAACACAATTCTAAAAATTTCAACAGCATACATATCTACTTTAGTTTCTGATGTTTAGCAACAATTTTTGCTTCTCTACTCGATTTCAATGTACGCTGTTCACGCTATTGAAATTTCATATTTTCAAAGCCGAGAATTGCGGCAGATGTTTGTTTTGTTGAACATTGGTCAGAACAGAAGCATTTCACTCGTTCAGTAGTTGTAGCCGATGCATTTGTTTCGGTTAATGAAAGTTACACAGGGGATATTTTGTAAGTGTTCACATCGGCAACCTGCTCTAGGGATGTCATGCATTTATAGAAGAGAAGTGATCAAGAAATTCTTCCTCCGCTTGTAATATTGTCAATGTTTGTTTGTCAAGACATTCATTGCAGTATGATAAGATCAAGATCAATGAGAGCTTTAATGTGTACGGTGTGTTGTACAGTATACAAAGAGAAAAAAATAATTAAATCGGCTTGGCCGCTTGCAATAATATCCGGCTTTAACCTAACAATACTCGTTGCCCGAAGACTTTTCTCAATCAGTATATTTAGTTTGCAATAAAAATCCAACTTTTTTTTTTACCAAATAATGAAAAATAATGTTGTACCAACAGAAGTTATTATTTGCTTATCGATTTTAGTTCTCGATTCATATCGCATATAAATTCTGCAGTAAGATTTGTAATTTCTCTCGTATTTCTTTTATTCGCAACTTTGTTTTAGTTTAAACAATTAAACTTAAACAACAACTTAATATTAACTTCCTTAATGCATGTTATATTGCAACACAATCTATTTACCTTGACAAACATTACTCATGGAATGTTGTGGACAAGTGAAATGTACATATATATGCTGACTAAGGGAAAAAATGTTCTATGGAGGGGTAAAAATCTGATGAGAAAACACCAAATGTGAAAGTATGCGCGAGGCTATATGCCTTCAAATAAAGAAGTAAGCGTATTCTGCGTTAGGTCATAGCATTTTTGTCTGGAAATTTGAATATATCTATTAGTCGATTTCTGGATTTAAAGTAATGCAAGCTTTATTTGCTTTTATAACTTATAATAAAACGAAACGTATTAGAAAGCGTTAACTTATAATTTCAATAGCAAAGCAGAATTTACCTTTGTTGGCCATGTGATGCAGCTTTTACTCATATTTATTTTACACTGCGTATACCATTTGCAGTCACTTAGTTAATGAAGAAGCACGTAAATATGTATCATTTACTTTCCTCAATATCTACAAGCTTTCTAGGACATTACTACATACGCTGGGTGAGGCTGCGTCTTTTTCATGGACATATAAAAGAACGTCACGCATATGAAATTAAGTAGCACTCATAAAGAATCTAGTGACATATCGTTGTTTTGCCATCCCATCTGCGAAAATATTGCTCTAGGATCGGAAATTCTCGCTTTCTATTTCAAGTGAAAGCTATCAAATGAATATGTACCATCCTCAGAGACAAATTTCTATCGGCGACCAACCCTTTGTAAGGGAATGTAACAAGCATGAAATATGAGTGCAAATATTGAAATTATTTATGCATGACGTACAGCACTGAAGAATTTGAAACCATTCGTCACATTTTGAATTAAAATTCAATTCATCGATTACTGTTCTATATTCACATAAGAATATTGTAGCGAAAAGAAGAGTAGTCGAACTTGATTTATTTGGTTCAATTTGATACGATTTTGATTCCATTCACTCTCTTAAGTGATCATTGTAGTCAATTTACCATTTTTTAAAGGTATGGTATATTTTCCGAGGGAGAAATACCAATCATTTTATATGGACTTTTATGATACTACCAGTTTGCTTTAAGTTGGGTGCTTCAATACAAAGGTCTATAAAGATCTTTATACCACAATTGATTACGAGTGATTTTAATATATTATAACTTTGTGTTGTATGTTCTCCAAATATAAATAGAACTTTTCATTCTGGATGATTTATGATATTTTGTATGTTAGGATAAGTCCGAGACTCTTTGCATATCATATATACGTGATTAGGAACAACTAATTCGGTGGGTTGTGTATTTATAAAATACATTTCATTCGAGCGAGAGAGCTAGAAGACTGCTGTAAAGCAGATATCACCGCTATCCTATAAGTGCGATAGAATGGGCCGTTCAAGAAGAGGGTAAAAATTTGCCATATTTACTATGGTGATTGCGGACGGTAACGAGCTCACCGAGACCTTTAATGTCAAAAAGATCTTAGACAAGGCGACACGCTGTCATGTCACATACTCAATATTATACTTGAAAATATCATGCGAAACTCAAACGTAAACACCATAGGCATGATCCAAAACTCCGTTCATCTGCTTGCTTACGCGTGCCGTCAATTACTTGAAAATATCATGCGAAACTCAAACGTAAACACCATAGGCATGATCCAAAACTCCGTTCATCTGCTTGCTTACACGTGCCGTCAATTAGGCGTTTGCTGGCATTGAAGCGGAAGCGGCTAAAATGGGCCTATCGGCAAACCAGGGCAAAACAAATACAGACAGACAGCCATATTTCGGAACACCAAGCTGACTTTATATAACACTCTGATCACATCGGTTCTGGTCTGTGGCGCAGAGACATTTACTGAAATAAAAACTTTATTTTGATTTTGTTAAAAAATCTGCGTGCGATCTTTGGCCTTTTTTGCGTTGGAGGCGTCTGGATGACAATATCACGCACTCTACGGGCTGTAATCGTATCACCTATTTAAGCGCCTTTGAATCCAACAACAACTTGCATTACTTTATGATTCAAATTACAACGAAAAGTTTTGCATTTTCATATATTTCTGGCAAATTTCATCTCCGTAAACTAAGCAGTTGAAGGAGATCTAGATATCAAATTCAACAAAGAAAGGGCATCAGCTTGTACATGCGTTTCGAAATCATACCATATATAAGTTTCAAAACAAAACGAAACGGAAAATGGTTAATGGTTAATGATATATGTTATATTATATGTCGAATACGAGTACGATAAATGGTATGAACATCGGCGATGCCAAAGAAACTTGTAGAACATTTGATCGAAAACCCAGCGTACAAAATTTCAGAGCATTCGGTTGTTGTGCTGTTGCAGTAAACTTCGCAAGTAAGTTGAAGTTCGAATCGAAAAACAGCCAATTTATCATGGTTGGATATTTAAAAAAAGCTAAAGCATATCCTGTGTATGACCAGAAGAAAAAGTACGTTTTCGAACATTAAAATATTTTGCTTGATCACAATGATAACGTCAAAGATGATGAACAAATATGATTTCATGATGATATTCAACACAATGTATGTAATGAAAACGAAAGTGAATTGGAAGAGCTTGATGAAAAATTTAATATCGCACATAAAGATGAAGTTGTAAGGGGAAAAGGTGTCAAAAATCAGAGCAGGTAGACTCTCACTTGTTCGTACTTGGAAACGCGACAGAACAAAGAAATACAACCCACAAGTACAACTAGCTGCTTGGTGCTATCGATGAGAACATACCAATGACATTCAAATGAGCGATTTCTTTATTAAAGGCAAAAGTAATAATTTTAAGACTAATGAACTTTAGTCAATATATTGCAGTTACCTTATATATATCAGTAACTAATTGATGAACTTAACATGAAATATTGAATTTTAATGACACCGTCTATGTTAAGATGATGTATAATGTATTTTCTTCTGTTAAAACGTGTATTTTTCGTCCTTGTTGTATATTCTTATAAACAGAAAAGTCTAGCATTTTTGTAACAAACTATTAAATTCTAAGGCAAAAAGTTAAAATTTTAATTTACATATAGTTTCATTGTCATAAGTTGAAGGAATCAAAAAGCATAACATTTACCCACAAAGCCGGCGCCGGTCCTTTGACCCACATATCATCGCAACACAGCTACCAAAACATATGCAGCTTTGGGAACAGCTAAAAGACGTCACTGTTATATTTTTAGCTGTAATAATGAAACTAGTTATGTGTGCAAATGAAATGTAATCACTCAAAAGCAATTATTTGTCACGACAATTATAGCAAGAAAAATAACGTCTCTACATTTTCTATGGAATGTTATGGTTCTTACCGTCATTCTTGGTAAGACATTTTTTCCGTTTCTCTAGTCTTAAGAAATATTTTAAAATGTATTTAAAGGTTCTATAACGAATTTGGGATACTTAAAACCATTCCATCTTATGTAATGCCATTACTTGCAATTAATATACACATAGTTATCGTTACGTCCTTGTTCCGTCAAAACAGTACTTTATAGTTTCATGGCGAACTCGCATATCTTCTTTTCTTTTCCTTAACAGAATGATAAGGAGAAAAGTCAGAGGAATTCAGTAAAATTTACCATCGGAAAGATCTCCATAATATTTCCCAAAAGGAAATATGTTAGGAGGGAATTGTATTCTTCTTCTTCTTTTTCGTGTGGCGCTACAGTCCGGGGTGAACCTGGGCCTCGGTCAACATTCCTCTCCAGCTGGTGCGATCCTTAGCCAGCTGCCTCCAATTTTGCACTCCAAGTTGGTTGAGGTCCTTCTCCACTTGAGTGCGCCATCGGGCTCGTGGTCGTCCTCTATTGCGTTGTCCCACTGGTTCGGAGTCGAAGACTCTTCGGGCTGGAGCAGTGTTGTCCATGCGCTCAACATGGCCTAGCCATCTTAGGCGTGGAATCCGTAGACGCCTGACTAGACTCATGTCGCTGTACAGCCCGTACAATTCGTGGTTGAATCTTCTTCTCTAGGAACCTTCAACGCAAACAGGAACAAAGATTGAACGCAGAACTTTTCTCTCGAAGAGACCCAGTGCGTCTTCATCCGCTCTTGAGATGGTCCAAGCTTCCGCGCCATACAGCAGGACAGGGATGATCAAGGTCTTATATAACGTGAGCTTTGTCTTTCGAGAGAGGGCTCTATTATTCAATTGCCTCTTGAGCCCAAAGAAACAGCGGTTGGCAAGAGTTATTCTGCGTTTAATCTCGGTACTGATGTTGTTCGTACTATTAACTTGGGAGCCAAGGTAGATGAAGTCCTTTACTACCTCGAAGTTGTAGCTGCCTATGGTGACGTTCTGACCGAGTCGTCGGTGTTGTGTGTCCTTTATTGATGACAGCATATACTTTGTTTTGCCCTCATTCACCGCTAAACCCATTTTTGCCGCCTCCGTTTGAATACCAGCAAACGCTTCATTGACGGCTCGCTGAGTTCGGCCAATCACGTCAATGTCGTCCGCGTATGCTAGCAGTTGAACGGACTTTTGGAAGATCGTGCCTCTAGTATAAGCGTGTGAGTTTTGCACGACCTTCTCAAGTACAATGTTGAAAAAGTCACATGACAGCGCGTCGCCTTGCCTAAAACCTTTTTTGACATTGAAGGTCTCGGTGAGTTCGTTACCGACCTCGATGGAGCAGCGAGATTTCTCCATCGTCATCCTGCACAATCTGACGAGTTTGGCAGGAATGTCAAAACTAGACATGCCGTTGTATAGCTCGTCTCTATGCACACTGTCATATGCGGCTTTAAAGTCGACAAATACGTGGTGGGTTTTGATCTGGGTTTCTTCGAGGATCTGCCGTAATGTGAAAATTTGATCGATAGTGGACTTCCCAGGCCTGAAACTGCACTGATAGGGACCTATCATGTTGTTGACGAATGGTTTCAGGCGCTCACACAGAACGGCAGAGAAGATCTTGTAGGCGATGTTAAGGAGACTTATCCCCCGATAGTTGGCGCAGTCAATGGGGTCTCCTTTTTTGTGGATCGGGCAAACGATACTAAGATTCCACTCGTCGGGCATGCTTTCCTCCGACCATATCCTACAGATGAGCTGGTGCATGCGCCCATCCAGATCATCTCCAGCTGCTTTAAACAGTTCCGCGGACAATCCGTCCGCTCCAGCAGCTTTGTTCGACTTCAGTCTCGATATCACTGCCTTGACTTCGTCTAGATCGGGGGGACGGAATTCTCTTCTATCGTCGTCCATTGCGTTGAGTGGAACATTCTGCCTGACAGCGGTATTGGTGTCCTCTTCGCCGTTAAACAGTCTGCAGAAGTGACCCTTTGGATAGTTGTTTCACCCGCTGGTTAAACTTTCGGACATTATTTCTGCCGTACCACCTCTCCATTTCCTCGATGGCGCGCTTCTCATGCTCCTCCTTTTTCTTTTTGAGAAGCCGGTTCTCTTCCCTTCTTTTAAGTTCGTAGAGCTCACGAACCGCTCTCGTCCTTCTATCCAGCGTCGCCTTATATGCTGCTAGCTTCGCTGAATGCGCCTGCCGACACTCATTGTCAAACCATGGGTTTTTTCTTGGTGGCATCTTAAAACCCAACACATCAGAGGCAGCTTCTCTGATGGCGTTTGGACAACGGTTCCACTGTTCGTCGATTGTTTCGCCTGGCAGGGTTGGAGTCTCTGAGAGCTTAAGGGAGACTCGATCGGAAAAGTTCCCAGCGGTCGATTGTGATTGTAGCTTTCCAACGTCAAACTGTTTTGGTCTTTCTCTACTCCGTTGTACAATCGATATCCGAGTTCTGACCTTGGCTACAACAAAGTAATGGTCCGAGTCGATGTTAGCACCTCGGAACGTTCGGACATCGAGGACACTGGAGGAGTGTCTGACGTCGATTTTAGTGACCTCACATTCCACGTGCAGAACCGAAAATCGTTGTCCTTATTTCGTTGTCCATGGTCGTCAGCAGTATTGTCATCCGTATCCGAGGCTTGTTGCCGTCTCTGAACTAATGAGTGTTTTACACGGTGGGGAAGTTAACCCCACGCGAAACCCCCGAACCTGGAGGACCGGGTACTGGTTTAAACCCCCGGACAAGGGGTCGCTGTATACATTGGTTCACTTCTAAGCGGCTGCAGTAGTGGTTATCCAGAGGGCGCCGCGAGGAGGCTGTATGTCAACTTGACCTGTGCATTTACAGGGATCGTTGCTGGCATCTCGCCAAGTTGAGAGCAATCAACAACTTTGCCCTGGATGCACAGGCCCATGCCCTCCAGGGAATTGTATTCATAACTACATAATTCTACCTGAGTGTATTTCTTCTTCTTGTGGCGCTACAGTCTGGGGTGAACCGGGGCCTCAGTCAACAATCCTCTCCAGTTGGCACGCGTTTGCGGGTATTGAGTGCCTTGAAAGTCGTTAATTATCTTATCAAAAACATATAGCTCGGAAAGTTCGGAAAAAATAAATTCAGAACTAAATAGAATTAATTAAATTTTCTCGAAAGGAAACGCGACCTTTGAAAGAATTTTATCGTAACTTGAGCTAAAAACCTGTAAAGAAATAAGTTACGTCATCCGGTATAAAGTGCATTGACGTAAGGATTATCACAAACAATGACAACCCTAATATTGTCTATATTCAACGCGGCAAAATAAAATCAAACGAAATGAGGAAAAATCATCTCAACTTGTTGAAAACCATTGTCTGTTGAGATTTTAATAGACAATTGTCAGAAAAATTTACACAAGCAATAATTGTCATTTGGATTAACAACGCTGCATGCATCGTCACACAAACAGTTCCTGTTGCTTGCTAAGTGCTTTAACAGCCACAAAACAGCTGATAGCGAAAATCTTGACTGGATGCGTTGCGTCAATTACAGTAAACCACACAGATCATTCGATCCAAATTGCATTGGTCGCAAGCAATATCTAAAGATTTGTGAAAAACTCTTCTTTCATCAACTTGCGAGCAACAGTAAACTCGCGCCACTTACATTAGTCTCACAAAATCCTTTCGATTTACACTCCTCCACACATTTTATCATAGGCAACAACAATAAAGTGAGTATATTTTCTCCTTACTTTCCTGGTGGATATAGAAGTATTGAAAAGACAGCTCACATTAATAACGACTTGCAAAAAATATGTACATATCGATGTAAAGTTATCCTTGGGGGAGATTTAATTTATCGACATCAACTGTGGAATTGCCTCTGGGCTAATTGCTGGAGTAACGTACTGTATAACACCAATATGAACAATCTCCCATACTGACATCTCCCTGTCAGTATAAATTTTATTTGATTCTCTTATTTGAAGTTCATCGATCTATGTTCTAGTATAAATATTTTGCAGCCAATTAGAACCATTTTTCCTTATTTATTAATAATGATTAAGACTTATAGCACGAAAATGTTAGACCAAGCAATCGCAAAAGATTTAAAAATTAACAGGCGTTGGAATAATTTACTTTGTAGCTTTGATAAATATATTAAACTATTTTGGAAAAGTTTCGTAACTCATTAAAGAGGATGTTTGAGAATTCCATCTTTAAGGGTTCAAGGCCAACTTTGTATTTTTCCAACTGATAAATCCGATCTACTTGCGGAAACCTTTTCTGAAAATCTGATCAACGCCCATTTCAGTGATTCTAAAACTTCCACTGATTGATTTCACTCACACAATTGACAGTTTCTCACAAACAAGTCTTAAAATATCGAATTTCAGTTACCTTAATACTAACAAAGTGAGATCATTGATTAAGAACCTTAAAGTTAAAAAAAGTCGTGATTTAGATGGTATAAACAATACTCTTTTAAAGGTGCGCTTCCACTCATTCTTACGTTGTCTAACAATAACAACAATTTTTTTGTGTGATTATATAATTTTTCTTACAACTACTACGCGTTTGGCATAGATAAGCAGTGTCGACATTTCTTTCAAATGTATATTTTTAATAAAAAAAAGTTTTGTCGAAAATTTTGTAATTTTTGGTGTTAAATATTTTCCAACATCTAAAAAAGCTGGAAGCATGGTCTATTGATGTGGTTAAAATCAATCACTTTTCCAGTATACATTGGCCACAAGAGCGATTTCAAACAATATGTCAAAGTAGATGCAAATTAGAATTTAATCAGTTTCATAATATTTATGACTATGAATGCGATTGAACGGGAACTCAGCTCAGAAAGTAAAGAGATAGAGACAGTAAGACACTGTCGCTGTTTTACGATGATAGATGGAATGCAGTTCAAGCTGTGACAAATAAAAGTTCTTGAAGCAATTGTATTACGTGCGGATGATTGAATTATCGTGGTAGTTGAATGTTATTTCACGGTACAGAAATAATTCAGAGTGTTTCATTACCAGTTTGTGGTGGCTCGTGGCATTGTGGGTATGTGCGTCGATCCCAACCTCAACGTCGTAGGTTCGATTCCAGCTCTGAGCGACAAAAACGGCCCCACATCTTTCGAATCACTGAAAATGCTCAAAGAGTATTTCCTGTCTAGAAAAAGCTTCTCAAACAAAGCCGTTCGGAGTCGGCATAAAACTGTGGGTTCCTTCCACTCGTGTGAGAACAATAGCACGCACAACACGAGTGGTTGCTGAGAAGCTAGGCCCTGGCCCCCTACGGGCTGTAGCGCCACCCATATTATTATTATATATTCATTACCAGTTGGATCATTTTCATGGTAGTCCTATTCGGAGATAGGTCCTACGGATTCGAGGGAGAGCCAATTATTGCATTATGACTCTTTTAAAAAACGTTCTGCTTACCGACTTAGCCTGCTAAGCTTATTAGTGTTACTCTTGTCTAGGGCTATACAAAATAACTTACTTTCCGGGTAGAAGTGCCTACAGGGTAACTGCTATCCACGCAAAAATCTTTCGTGTAACGAAGCAACAACATGCCTCGGAGACGAATGGAATTACTGACGAACACTGCAAGTGAAATAAAAATAACAATCTTCGGATATGTACTTGAAATGTAAGTCGTTTTATAGGCCATGTGTAGCCGAACAACAAGCGGAAGCCCTAGACTGCTGCAATAGATATAACCGCCATACAAGAAGTGCGATGGCATGGGGCCCAGTCAGAATGAAACACTGTGATACTACGGTGATTATCATTAACCAGAAAAGCAGTGCTTATTTGGGCTTATGCAAGAAGTCTTATCGTTCAGGTTTGTGAACGAGCGCCTCGTGATAATTCACATGAATCATTTGAGGAGTCTATCAAAATATTGCAACGTACTTAGATAGGTACCTTGGATAGAATACATTAAATTTAACTTGAAATATTGAACTAAATGTTATGGTATACAACTATTTGGCTGTCAGAGAGAGAGAGAGAGTAATACAAATAAACTACAAACTTTTCAAAATAAAGTCTGGAAGAAAACCGTGATCTTTCAATTTTATCAATCCGACATCAAATTTGGAATTTTGGTATTAAGTCTTGTCTGAAAGAGAACATAAATATAATTCGAGTCACTAACAGAGATTAGGTATTATAAAGATACCCAATTTCCTTGAATCTTGCTCCGTGATTTCGTTTGACAGCGTTTTTCTATAACATTTCACAGGCATTTACAATTCTAATTATAAAATATTTAGCACGGGCCCAAAAATCGTAACAATGTGAATAAAGTAGTAGCTCGAATACAGGTCCATAATGCCAATTTGTGTAGTGGGATTAAGGTTTTCTAGCCTGGAAAGACGAATGTCTCTATGCTCTCTTATCACAGGTCACTGACAATGCTTAAAGAAAACTTATATTTAGAAAGAACAATGCACAATGCTGATATGAGTGGTTGCTAAAAGACTAGGATCTGGCTCTAAGTCCTCAACATTTTTTTTCTCGGTTATGCGGTCGCCCTGTTGTATAGTAATTACAATTTATGTGTTAATAACTGTAATCTTGAAATGATTCCCATTATCATGAGAGATATTTCTTCGCGGTTTTATGTTCTTCTGCTGTCGTTTATTCAATAAACTAACAGCTGATACTACATGCGAAGGAAAAGAGTGAACATATTTTTTTAAATTAGGAGAAGATGGGGTTTCTCATACTTGTGAAATGAAATTCAGTCCTAAGATGACGACACTTTTAACATTCCTTCAAAAAAACTTATAGCATGACCAGCAAACTTTGGCCAATTTAAATAATCTGCAAAGTTTATGGTTATAAATTATGCATCAAGTACGTACAATAAAGGGGCGGAAGTGTCTTGTTCTTGTGCAAGGCCATTGAGAGAGATACAAGCGTACTAGTGACTCCATTCATCAGTATATTTCAAAATTAACTCTGACTGTTGGTGAATTTTGTCGGCGGCTATGGGGCAGTAGGGATGTACGTCAACTCCTATGCACTTGAACCTTGGCTCGATTGCCGGTATGACATGAACTGTACAATGCTTTGTTAAGAGCAATAGCACGCTTAATATTTTTTTGATTAAATAATAATATTTATTTGAATTGATTTTTATGGCTCCTAATGGGCTGTTTCGCAACCTTTATTGTTATTATATTAATTATTTTGATTTTGAAAAGGTAATATTATGTGGGAAGTTTAAATTAAAGTATCAGTGACCTTAGCTTAGGAATTAAAAAAATCATGGTTGAATGCAATAGTTTATCAAGGCCTTATTTATTTGAAAATGAAACACTTTCCAACCTCAACTTTCTTTACTAACGAACTTGAAATTGGAGAATTTCAACATTTTCAGTAGCGGAAAGCCACAAAAATAATTCTCGGCGAACTTACTTTGCGAAACTTTTCATCCCATCCCCTAAGGTCTGGAAAGGAGAAAGTACGCTCCAATGGGAACCCTGGAACTATGGAGGTAGTTAAAATTAAGAAGAATTAATCTTCTCAACAAGTTCCCGTCATTTATTTTTGTTAGAGTTAATTTTGTTCAGAATTCCGGTTTTGTTTTTATTAAAAAGGTTGAGGCAAAGGCTTTTTGTGTGTTTTAGATAGATTCTTTGTGGAGTTTTGCATGGCAATTAACTTTAAACATTTCCAGAAGGAAACTGGTTGTGTGAGTTTTTCTGTTTTGATGAGATTGCCTTTCCATGATTGTTCGTTTTTTTTTACTTTTGTAGTCATGCACATAAAATTAAGTACAGGTGGTTGGTACTTTTTGTTTTTGCTACTCAGTAAAATTAATGAAAGAATCATTTGGTTTTGGCAAGGATGCGGAAATTAATGACTGAACAATGGTTAAGACTTATGTATCTGTAGCGGAACTATTGAAATGCAAAGAGTTTTTGAGTCTTTTTTGCTTTCTTCAGGTATTAACGGTGTTATGACCTTCAGAAGATTTTCTGCAACTTCCCTGGATTCTTATACAGCTTCGTTTTGTTGTGATTTTCTTCCTATAATGAGTTTGTTATTACCGATGTAAGCACTGTAAAAAATCATTATTAGCAGCATATGACGAAAGACACACAGCAAGCAAAGCACAAACAGGAAACAATTGCCAATAGCTGACCAGTTGTTGTCTACAAAACAAGATGTTGATGCGTTGTTTTTTATTTTCTTCTTTTGTTGCACTTTACTGCTTCCATCTTTACTCTGTTCTAATTTATTTAATTAGTTAAGAACTCCTATCTAAAAGCCCATTTATTAAGTTTATTATCACCTCCTCAGGAATTAGTTTTAGTTTATAGATACACCATTACTCTATTATTTGGAGCCTTTCTGCACTTGTTGAACATCACTAAAAGCAAGTTGCAAATTCCATTCAGTTTCATTGGCTTCATACACCAAGCGAAAAGAGAAAACAAAGCATTTTTGACTATAGAATCAAAAACGATTTATCTGATTATGTGTCTTTTCTGTCTATATTGGCAATTTCTTACTTTTGTTGCTGAATGCGTAGCCACACTCTCCTGAGGGGAAGATGCAATAACATTTATGGGGCAACTGTGGGTTCCTACGGGTGCATTGTGTACACTAATGCCCGTTTTCACAGTGTAACCTTACCTGCTGACTTAGCTAAGTATACACTTAGCACTTAGATCAAACATAAACTTCATGCAATAAGATTTAATTTTCGCATTGAATATTTAAGTATGGTTTAGGTAAGCTACGTGTTGAGCGGTATTGTGGAACAACATACGGACTGCACCCAACAAAAGAAAGGAAATGTGAGCACACTAACTCAACAAGCGAATATTCATGCATGTTATAATTGTCTGCATCGATAAAGTTGTGTTACTTGTTCTCTACAGCAGCATTGCCAGACCCAGTATTTGGTTGCTTACGTAGGTTTTCTCTATGCATTTTGCGGCGTTTTAATACACGAAATGAAGTTATGTGCTCTCTGGATTGACACTATGGAAATCAGTGGTTTAATTTAAGCCAGAGTTTGTCCTTGGATCGACACGTTAAAAACGGCCATGAACAAACACTTGCCTTTACGCTGTCTGAACTAATGTTGAGCGATTTTGCGATTTTTCACAGTGATTGCAATATTGCAAGTCTCTTTTCGACTGCGATTTTCACTGTTATTGCAATCTGAACTGCGATTATATTTCAAACGGTCAGAAATACAGAAGTGTGGCAGATGTGAATCAAGTGGTGCGCGTACATACATATATACAGAAGCTGAACAGGAACCAGCCCGTCCGACTATATATATATATACTCTATATACTCCCCCTCGACACTGACGCTACGCAGTTACCTTTCTGCAACTGTATGCCAAGCCTAGGGATGTTCCTCATTTTTTAATGTAATTTTGTTCTCTTATATGCTATACATATACTACTGAAACTACTGTAAAATCAATGATTTCAGTCAACATCTCATCGCCCACACCACCCTCCGGGATTGAAAACCCCGATCTTAGTCAAAGGTCTTCATTTATAAGTTAACAATTTCAAAAATTATGATAAAAAACATTGTAAAACGGTGGTCCATATGCAGAGGTGTGGTGTGGTTTTTTGTATATCTTTATTATAATGACGGATTATGGCTACTACTTCGAATTCGATTGTTTTCCCACAGACGGCACTCATTTATAGGGGTTCTTGTCCACGTCACTATATACAAAGCTTAGGGAAATTCAAGAAAAATAGCATATACAGTCGAACCCGCTTATTTGAAACTCGTTTAATTGAAAACCCCGTTTATATGAAACTTTTATTTTATCCGCGTGAACATGTTTACAAATTTCATACAACCTGGTCCGTTTTATTGAAACCCGACTATGTGAAAAACTCGGATATTTGAAAAAGAAAATATGAAAAATATATTGCTCTTCACAGAAAAGACACCGCTTAAATGAACATTTTTCCCAAGAAAAATCAGATAATTTTTTCTGAAGTTCTGCATTAAAGTTCACCTCTCAAAGTGACAAATATCAATTCCGACAGCACTTCCTCATTGTTTTGATTTTCAAACGATTTTTATCTGTTATGCATCGTTAAAACATTCGCTTGTAATTTTATTTATTTCAAAATTTCGGCGCCAAAGATAATAACGTTTATAAAGGGAATTAAATATGAAAAGAAAAATAACCAAAAATTACAGCGACCATAATTCTAAGAAACACACAAGATTGTCTATCAAACACAAACTTACAATTTTAAAATATCTTATTAATGGTGAGACGCAGAAAACCATTTGTGAGCATTTTAATTGCTGTGAAGCAACGCAGACAATGAGATCGATACAAACAGATTTCAGTCATAAAATTTTCGGATACACTAAATTATTTGTTTCATAAAAACTTTTTTTAATTATCCGAGGTCCGCTTATATGTAAAACCCGGTTAATTGAAATTATCATTCCGGTTTTTAGTCATTTCATTTAAGCGGGTTCGACTGTACAATTCGAACGCTGCTTCAGATTTTGTTTAACACATCACATAGTTACTCAAACGTAACATTTATAAGTCTATAAGTAAACTGTACGGCACTTCTTTTGTAACTAACCGGCAGGGCTGAGTTTCTGTGTTTCATTATCAATAATAAACTAAGCTGCAAGCTAAATATCAAGCATACGTTTTAGAAGTCATCATCTTCCTTATACAGCCCAGTGTATCGAATTGGGTTCTGCAGCTAAGAATCGCTTCCAAGATCTTTACATCAACTGTCAGACAGACTCCAATGAACGCAAACACATAATTCAAACAAGTGGCACCCATCATAGTCCTGAGACTAAAAACACTCCAACTATATTTCGAATTCGGCATTGGTTACTTAACCATTCTTCACAAATATAAATTTCTTCCTAACTGACCGCCTACTACGAAAATTCTATTATCGAGAAGAGATTCTACACCACCATTCGTGCTGAATTGAATGAAATGTCTCCCAATCAGACTCAGGGTGATAGTCTGCGTAACTACATAGACGGATCAGTTAATCTATTTTGGTCTCTCACTGAAGCTTCCCGGCCACGGCAGTGTATTTCAAGAAGAAAGCATTGCGATAAAGTAGACACTATCCTGGAATAAAACAATGAAAAAGCTGTGTTTTATTTACTATTTAATGATCGAATCTATAGGCTCAAAAGATTATTTACATGTGTAAAAAACGTTGTCAGATAATGATGCCATTCGTCAATAAGAAATCGATAAGTCGAAACTAACATTACCTAATTGTGAAAACATTTTACATGACCCAATATTTAAATATAGTAATGCAAATAGTACAGTAATGAAAATAAATTGCCTTTTGGGTCTGCGTCCCAATTGAACATATTCTGTTGTGTATGTTAGATTTCTGTATTTTCATATGTACGGACAGCAGAACCACCCATTAATAATTGAATTATGGTATCCAGTTTTGAATATTTGTATACATCAATTTTGCTGATAACTGTTATCAATTAAATGACACTTTATGTTTGGTAATAAAATACGTACATGATATTTTGTTGCAACAACCGCCGGCATTTAATAGAATTTTTGTTTTAAGTGAAAATATTTATATCACTTCTACAAATCACTTTCCATTAAGGCGTGTTCCGGCCTTCATAGATTGCTGCTCATCAATCAACACATAGATCCCATTTTAACATTTTCGCGTCTCACAGCAACCATCTGCTACTGCTGCTGTCGATACAAAAAATACCTACTACCGTTTCTGTTTGAATGTATAGAGTCGATATTTTATTTATTGGCTATGCAGTAGTAGGGTTTTTTCGCCTCTCTATCAATGGCGTTCTCATACCACTTTTGTCAGGCATGTCTAGTGACCCCAATACCGTGGCCAGTATGTGACTCAAAATCTCTCTCAATCTCATGCAAAATTAAAATTAATTTTCGCAAATGAGGGTTGGTTTATACTGCGTTCAAGTAAATGGGATACAGGCCATACATTTAAAATTTCAGTGCAGGATTAAATCAATTTCGAAAATTGATTATAAAATGTGAGGTGCTCAACAGAAGTCACAGCGTGTGGCAGGGATTAATAAATTAAATTTTGGGTTCAAGCTTCCAATTTAATCCAGTAAATTGCGAGTCTTCATTTCCACAATAAAACTATCAAATTAAACTTAAATAAACAAATTATCAGCCTGTAATTAATATTGAATTTTAGTAAGTGAACGATTTCATTGCATTTAGTGAAATCCTTTTAATTAACATTTCTGTTGGTGTACAGAAAACGAATTGCGCTTTTATGTATTATAGAAGTGCTAAAATGTGGATGCATATATTGAATATACAGATCCAAGGCCAAGTTTGAGAAGCTTACAGGATGTGATCTCTGAGCATTGTTAGTGACTCAAAGAGGTGGGGCTGTGAAAATAATGTTATTATATTTACTAGGAATTGAACCTAGATACGTAAGTTCAAGTTCGTTGGAGTCGACTTGTCGAGTGATTCGCGAAAGTTGCTGCAGTTCGTTATGTTTAGAGGTGGAGCAATTTCGGAAACCAAACTACCAACAAAAGCTACCCAACAAAACGTTGCTGATACAGCCACTAAATGGTGCAATCTGAATTTTGACTATGCTGCTACAAACGAGTGCTTCACTGGTTCAGCATTTCTGAGAAAAAAAACCATCGAAGTGGCCCATACACCGACCAATTGCACTTGTTGCATATAAAAACCAGGCATACACACTCGTTGATTAAACTCGATTTAGCACCTGTCTCGCATATATCGCTGTCGAAATCTTAAGAAAACGTTCTGTATCATTGAGCTCGATTTGGCAGTGACCAAGAAAGCACAATCTGTACTCTAACGACAAACTCAGAGACTTGCATACATGGAAGAGATTGAAGTCTCGAAGAAAAATCAGATTACTACGAAGCATAAACCTATTATGAAAAACATTGCTTTGTTATCACCAAGTTATCACCTTTCTTGTATGAAGATAATGTACTGTATCTTGATTCAAACAAGAGGCTATTACCAAGACAACTCCGGCAATTACCCCTCTGGAAGAAGAAATGAGAAGGGATGGGTGGCTATATTTACATGCCTTACCATCAGAACAAAAACACTCAGGGCACGCTTTGAAACATCGTTGGAGATTTATTGCGGCAATGGCACTAATTTCGTGTGGCTGAAAAGGAATTACGAGATGAGTTGGCAAAATATGCCTAATGTTGCACACACAGTTTTGTCTGCTGAAGTAGTCTGGAAGTTTGGCCCACTATCGCCTTGATAGACCGCTTGAGACCGCCTTTTGTGGTCCATCAAGGACGTCTTGTATCTTGTAAGCTTGTAAACAAAGTGAGCGAAGATACACTATGACGTGCACTCACCGAAGTTGAACAAAATAATTAATACTCGATTATTAACTTTCGTTTCACTCGAGTCAGGCAAAGACGAGGAACTAACGCCTGACCATTTTCTCCTTGGGTCATCGAATAGCTTAAAACCACATTGCCACCCAAATGCAGTCGATCTTCGAACAAAAAACCGGAAGTACTCTCATAAAATATACATCAAAGGTTGAAATGGTTCATTAAGACTAAGCTGAGTCAAAACGGGGACATAGTGGTAACAGTTGATGAGAGTCTGTCAAGAAGTTACTGAAGGCACTGATTAAAGTTTTCGACACTGTTGTTGCTGCGAATGGTTAAGTAAGGCGAGCCAAAGTTTAAATCATCTGAGGGATCTTCGAATGAGAATCTATCAAACTCAAATAAATAGACGCAACTCAATGTAAACGTCTGCCTTATATTTGCAGTTTTAATAATGCTTAACTTTTACAATAACATTATTCAGCTATACTTTTATATGTAGTAGTTTGTGAAACTGTGACTGCAATTAAATCAATTTTATTTTCTTAACATGACGCTTCCCTCAAGTTTTGCTATTGTGTTACAGAGATAACTATAATCGCAGCTTGCGAATGCAATATTTCGCTTGTATTTTATTGCAACTGCATCAAAGGCATAACAATCCTTTACCACATCTACAAAGGCTTCATAGTACTTCGCGTAGTAAACAACTGCTTATAATCAAGTGCCTCATCTGGTAACAATAGGCTGAGGTGCAAGAGTTATTATCTGATACTGGACCTACGGTGTCGAGGTTGGGGGCGATGCACACACCCACAACGCCACGAGTAACCACATGAATCAACTTCGGATAAAAGTGTTTCAACCCTTGAGATGATTTATAATGTATGGGGTCACAACAGTAAAAAAGAGAAGAATACTGTGTTTTTTCATTCCAAAGAAAAAATGTCAACCTCGAGATGAAGCCTGCGCCTTCTTCGAATGGTTGGTTTTTTTTAAATTCAACTACTTTTTTTTGCAAACTGCCGCGTTTTGATTCTACAAGCTAGCAATTATATTTACGACAAAACACTACTATAAATCTATGGTGTCATTAATTAAGACCCATAAATATAAAATAACCATTTATTTTACCAAAGTAGTTTTTACGTAGGGCTGAAAAGCAAAAAAAGGCACTAACGATTGAATTAACAAATTAGTGCCTTCTTAAATGAAAATTCATCATTAATGGCTTGCTTCTACAAGCCGGACGGTTCAAGAATCGACTAGCAGATAGGTTATAATGCTAAGTTTTATACTGTTTCGAGCTCGTACTGTGTGTTTATATTAAATATGTTTTTTTAGCTTAAGGTGGCGCTACAGTCCGGGGTGGACCTGGGCCTCAACCAACAAGCGTCTCCAGCCAGCTCGATCTTTAGCTAGCTGTCTCCAGTTTCGCACGCATAGTTGGTTGAGGTCCCTTTCCACTTGCGTGCGCCACCTGAGTCGCGGTCTTCCTCTACTGCGCCGTCCCTCGGGGGTGGATTCGAAGACTTTTCGGGCCGGAGCATTGGTTTCCATCCGCTCTACATGACCTAGCCATCTCAATCGTTGGATCTTCACTCTTCTGGCTAAGTCGATGTCGCTGAACAGCCCGTATAGCTCGTCGTTGTATCTCCTCCTCCACTCACCATCTATGCAGACGGGACCGAAAATCACCCGAAGAATTTTCCTCTCGAAGCAACCAAGAGCTGCTTCATCCGCTTTTGACAGAGTCCATGCCTCCGCGCCATATAGCAGGACTGGGACGATTAAGGTCTTGTAGAGCGTTACCTTGGTTGTTCGAGAGAGGGCTTTGTTCACCAATTGCTTTCTTAGCCCAAAGAAGCACCGATTGGCAAGAGTTATTCTTCGTTTGATTTCAGCGCTGGTGTCGTTGTCTGAGTTGATATTAAATATGTATTTATACATATTAACTATTATGTTACGAAGAATGTTTGCATGTTTATATTGTGACGTGGACACCAACCACCATATCTAGCAGCGCTCTGTTGAATAATAGGCAAACGAATACTATTCGGAGTAGTAGTCATAATCCGTCCAAATAATAAAGTTAAACAAAAACCCCTACCATAAGCACTCAGCTGAGTATACGAAACACGAATAAACACACATGGAAGTGAACCTGAACTGATTTATACATAGCAACGGAATGTGTAGATTAGTGCCAATGGGAAAATTTCATAGCCTAATGTCGACAGCGTTTAGTGGAAAGAATTGGCTGGTATAAATATCAGGACAGTTTAGTTTTGTATTTTGGATTAGGGTGATCAAAGTATTCCAAGTCTCAGCCTGGAAAACCACAAAAATTCTAAAAGGTAATAAAGTAATTGTGGTGATCTTAATTTGGTAATGTTAAAGCGGTAAAGCGCAGTTTTATAGCCACAACCCTTTTCTTTCGTAAAATGTAACATTTGGTATCAAAAGTGGGATTTTGCCCGAATGGAAATCGTTACGGGATGAAATGAAAAGTAGTGCGCGAATCGTTGGAAGACCACATCAAGAAGGCTCTAGAAGAACAGCAGAACCATTTCGAGCAAAAACTTTTGGAGGTAAACAGTGAAGCTCGACGAAAAAGATCACCAGCTCGAAAGCAAAATTCTAAGCGTTGAGACTTCGACAGACGGGCCTAGAAGCATCAGCTGACGACATCAGTGCGCCGAAGGTGAGGGAACCCATCTTAATCTTTAGCATCAGCACTAAGTTCAAGCCACCGACATACGACGGAACAGCAAACTTCAACATCTTCCAGCTGCATTTCTAAAGTACAAGAATTCTGAAATACCATTGAATGTAGGTGAGTGCAAGTATTCGAGGATCAACCAAGCGGTTACGGGAAAGGACCTCAGGATTCCGCCGAATTCAGAGACCGTCGTTTATGCAAAGATGGGTGGTGATTGTGGGAATAACACGTTGTGGGTAGTAGAAGCCAGAGATAAAACACCAGTTAAGAATGTGATCATCGGAAGAACCCTTATTCCAACCAACGGTGAAAAGTTAATACCGGTACGAGTCCTCAACGTGGGAAAAGAAACGCAGAGAATCAGGCATAGCTAAGTAATCGGATATTGCCAAGAAGTGGCGGCTATGGTGAACTTCGCGTCTCAGCCAGAACGAGATGTGGAGCCAGGCTCGGACAGCAACGTGAGTGCATTCATTACAGAATGTAAGAAAAGCCTATTATCACAACAGGTTCAAAAAGTGAAAGAGCTGTATATCGTCAACAGCCTTATATTTGCGTCAAATTCGGGAAATTAGGGCAGACCAAGCATAGTCAAGCATCGAACGGAAAAACGTGATTGAGCCATAAATCTCGACAGGGGTAGGGAAAGAAAAGGGGTGACACCTGAACAAAGAAAGACAGACCTGCCAATAATAGACGATATCCTGGACACATTGTTAGGAGCAAAGTGGTTCGCTACGTTGGACCTCCAAAGTTGCTATTGGCAAGTTAAAATCGACAAAATCGAAATTAATCGGAAAAAAAACCGACTTCAGTGATCATCTGGGGAACACGGAAGGGGTATTCCAGCGCATTTCGGGAGCTGAACTTAAGCTTAGTGCGAAAAAATGTTCGCCTTTCAAGAAACTGAATTACCTGAACCACCGGATTACCAGAGAAGGTACCACAACGAATCAGGTGAAGGACATCTGGTCATCAAAAAAACTGTTAGGACAATTTAGCAGAGACTATACTGTGTTGGATGCCAGAAGTCTGTTACAGAATGGATAATATTTGCACGAAAACGAATGCACCAGAAAAACGTTGGATCACCATTGGAAAGGGTTCGAATGTATGAAGTACGTGGTAACAAGTACGATCTATTGGTTGTCGACTACTTCACAAGTGGACACATACATTCTTCCGCAATTGGATATGTCGGAGGGAAGACATTTTGAGTCCGTGGTCCTCAAGGAAGTGTGTCAAGCGTTAGGTGTATGTGGATAGTGGAGATTTTTGCCTCGTTAGTTTCATTTTGTCACAATCCGGTGGTCGAACTCCTAATTGGACAAATTAATTGCGTTTACGAACACACTGTTACGACGAACGTAACAATAGATTTGCCTTTTATCAAATCTATTCTAGGCGAATTTCAGCAAAATCGTTATCTGCATGAAAATAATTTTCAATGACAATGCTTGCAGTTCTATAAATTTCAAACACAAAACTGTCATGTGAGAGCCCGAAAGCTTCAAAAGTCAGCAGGATCTGACGGCATTTCACAATGCCGAACCAAATGCAAGCTTACAACCTCCGAATCGAAAAGCCCGTACTGACTTTCTGGAAAAATTTTTCTCCACTCTAAGAGACTCAAAGCTCAACACACACAAAACAAAACTTTGGACCTCCTACACTCTAAATAGCTGTAAAAAGCCATTGGATGTAAATAAGGGCCTTAACTACGCCTCGCCTACTGGAACCGTACCTTTATTGTCAGACTGACAATAATGTACACAGTCTCAGTTTAATGAACAGCCCGAAACATGACTGGAAGATAACTATATATCTACGTAGACAGATCGAAGACCGCCGAAAAAGTGGGTATATGTACCTAGTCTCAACACATCACTATTTCTCACTCATTGAAGCACCCTAACTACTGTAGCATATTCAGGCAGAAATGATATAGGATAGAAACGATAAACGACTCTCCTTGCTCAAGAAAGTGTAAGATCCAAAAAATATATATCATCAACTGTTTAAACGGCCAAGTCGCGATTAAGTTCCTAGACAGTGTCTTGTTTACTTAAAAAACATCTTTTATTTACAGACTGTCTCTCAACAAGATTACTAAGCATTTTAATATACAACTCATGTAGGTGCGAAGCAATTTACACAAATGAAATAATCAATTAAAAATGGCTTGCAGGTACCGCGTACTTTAAAACGGAAGAAATATGTATTTTCCTGCAGGCTTCGTATTCAATAGAACGATATCTGCAGAAGCTGCACGAATGAAGGGGAGATAGAAACTACAAATCAACTCCTTCTGCCCGCACCGATAAACTAATTTGTTACTAAGCCTTTTTTTACAGGCACTAAAGGGTTTCAGGATTAGGAAAGGTTGATCCGCGTGGTATCACTCATAGTAACCGGCAAAAAAGACTCAACCTAACCTTGGTAGCAGAGGTTTCCAATAATTGCTTACATACTGTACCAATGAAACCACTAAACATTCGACTGTCTGGCTTACAATATATTTATGTACAATATGTATATCATAGGAATATAGCATGATGAATATTTGAAGCATACTCAGTTCAGATTAAATGATAGGATAACAACTGACCCACTGAACAACTGATGACTTTCAAGCGAACTATTATGCTTGAAAAGAACCTTAAAACAGTGGTTATACTATTTTTCTACAGAATTGCATTTCTCTCTTCATCCTTGCATGTTCTTTAAACTAAATTCTCCACAGCATTCGGTTAACATATTGCTTACAGTTTCCGTACGTATATTATACAAACTTTTCTAAGCAAAAATCCCTTATCCTACAGGAAAAGTTGTGCACACACAATTACAATATAAGTTTATTGAGCTATAGTTCATCTTACTTTCACGTACCGGTGAATACCTAAACTTTCTTCTATTATTTTTATAGCATCCACCACATCCTCGTAAATATTTCATATTTGCTCAACTTATGCATATGAGACTAAGTTCTTGCCAACAATATGAGACGATATTGTTGTGGATTTTTCTTTTATCGTTTCCATTTGTGAACACTTGCCCTCACTGTCTCGGCTCCATAACGTACACGCCATATTGTTTGGTTAAAGTTTGCCTTGTTACGGATTGCAAAATGTAACTTATTCAGACGGCGATTCTTTAATGAAAAGAAGTACAAGTCCGGAAAATGAGAATTTCAGAATCTATGTTCAAATACGCAAAGTGCAGGTAGTAACATTGAAGTTGCAGCCTTTCTTGTGCATGGTAACATGGCAACTATCTCGTTTGTTAAACTGGAACCGAAAAACTAAGTGCTTAGGGTTGTATATTTTTTCACAGTATGCAAAAAAAAGTAGATTAACGGCCAAGATATAATTAAAACTACGAAATCTCGCCCCAAGTAGGCGGATGCAACTGATAAAAACTTTCTGCAAATACCCAGTCCTCTGAGTTTGGGCATCTGTAACTTTCTGATACAAAAACATGACAGAATCTGCGGCATGTATTCCTGAATGTGGTGACTTCCGATAAGGATTTAAGGATTTGATGAATTTACTGTAAGGAATTGTTAAATTTTTTATTTCTATTGTAAATGACTTATCCTGAGATAACATGTAGCTCTCTACACATTTTTAAAGATATTTAATCAAACTTTGGCAGTTAAGTATAAATAATATCATAGTTATAGTATTTTTTTTAAATTAAATTAACAAACTGTACTGTGAAATGTTTCAAACTTGAAAATATAATTTTAGAATTAAATTAAATTCATATGCATGTACAAATATAGCTTATATTTAACATTATAACTCATCACTAAAATGCCAACTTTGAGCGAACAATGGACGTTGAGATCAATTGAAAAATCCAATTCTTGTTTCTGCTTCTCCTGCGACAAAGAGCTCCGTCAAACTGTTGAATGAAATTGATGCTAGCTTGGAATCACTTCATTCAAAATTCCATTAGGCTATATTTGATCTCAAAAAGGAAATTAATTAAATGTATCATATCTTATTGTCACTTTGCAAACAAAACAAAGGCAATGGGAATAAATTAACAGAAGAGTTGATAAATGATATCCCGTACACGTACTAAAGACACCTCTCAACTGTACCCAACGATAACCTATTCAAGAACAGAAAATTTGGTATATTTGAGAAGTATTGCGAAAAGATCAATGTGAACGGGATGGAACCTATTCACATCTTTAGAACAAAACCGATATGCTACTCAGGGTATGTGAAATAATACTTAAACTATCACACGAACAACGGAATATCGATATTCTGTAGTCAACTACCGCATATCGTAAGTAAAACAACAAAATGATATGCTCAAAAGATCTTGGTTTTGACAGCACTAAATTTGTTCGTGTGTATGAATGTCTAACGAAGCGCAATCATAAGCTCTATCAAAGAGCGAATGTACTCTGTCGTAGCAAACGCAATTACTGCCTATCTACAAGAAGTGGGAGAGTTATTGTGAAACGAACACCTGAACAGAAGCCCGATGTTGTCTCTCTGAAGAAAATTTGCAATTCATCTTCCTATATTCCTCTGGATGCTGTTGCTGTCGAAGATTCTGTTTGATAATGCTTGTTTGTGTGTGCCGTGTCAATTTAATATACATATGTCTTTCTTTTTCTACGATATTCAGTTTTATTGTTTTATTGGTGATTTAGTTGTTAGTTCATAAAACGTACTACATCTTATTACTTTTTTAAGAGCACTTTTTTTTTAAAACACAACTTCACATTTTCATTTCGCAAAGTGAAGCGAGGGTTTAATATTGCCACATTATTAGTTGAGCACAACATTGAAATATACCATTATTTATCAAATTTTCAGATGCTTAGGTTAGGTTAGGTTAGGTTGTAGTGGCTGACTGCTGCGGAGCAGTCACACTTAGGCCAGAGTAGGCCCATTGTGATACCAAGCGGATTGACTTCTCCTAACGCTGGAACCAGTTGGTGCTGCTAATGAACCGATTTAGTTGGCCAATGCTGGCACTTTTTAGCTCATTACGGCCGCTGAAGTAGTAGGCTCCTTGGTGCAGGAACCTACGACTGGCAAGAGCACTGCAGGAGCAGAGAAGGTGATTACATCTGTGAAAATGCGCAGAGGATCTTTCAGCGTTTGCATGTCAGTCATCCAGTCCGATCTGGAAGGAATACTGATTGAGAATTTCTTTTCGAAGATGGCCTGGGGTAGTAGTCGGTCGGTGTCGCTAGGCAGGAAATTGAATTCCTTGAGAATGGTTGAGTGGCCTGTGTTGAGTTCGAACCACACTCGAAGTGTTTTGCGTCTCAGGGCTGTGCTTGCTGCTGCTTGTTTCCCGAATATTTCCAGAGGTGGGAGATGGAGGAGAATATTCGGTGCGTCTGACGGAGTAATTCTCAGTGCCCCGCTGATACACAGGCAATTCAGTCTTTATACTCGGTTGAGTGCATTGCAGTTTATAGCCTTGTTTAGTGCTCTTCACCAAACTGAGACACCATACAGAAGTGTCGGTCTGACGATAGAGGTGTAAATCCAGTGAGCGATGCGTGGTTGTAGGCCCCATTTGCATGCAATGGCTTTTTTGCAGCTAAAAAGTGCAGAAGAGGTTTTTTTTTACCCTTTCCTGTATATTGAGCTTCCAATTTAGCTTGCTGTCGAGAGTGAGACCCAGAAATTTCGCTATAATGTATTGCCGCACAGCAGTGAAGGGTCAAATCCGGTAAAGAGTACGATATTCGTTTTTTGTGGGTTGACGCCGAGTCCGCATGTTTGTGTCCATGCCTCTAGCTTGTCAAAGGCAATCTGCATTATGTCTCTTAGAGTAGAGACGAATTTGCCGGTTGCCGCTATGGCAATATCATCCGCATATGCAATAACTTTGCACCCTACCTCTTCCAGTATTAATAGCAGTTCATTTACCGCTACGTTCCAAAAAGGGGTGAGAGAACACCTTCTTGTGGGGTGCCCCTATTAACTCCTCTATGGATCTTAGCGTCTCCCATCTGAGAGTGTATTACTCTGCTGGTGAGTAGCTGATGAATGAAGGCCACTAGGGGCTTTCCGATCCAGAGGTTGCTAAGCGCAATTGAAATTGCGTCCGGGTTGATATTGTTAAAGGCACCTTCGATGTCGAGAAAAGTCACAAGTGTGTATTCATTGAACTCGAGAGATTTTTCGATGGTGCCTATCAGAGAGATGCTTAGAAAACGATACTTTAATGTTCTCTGAATTGAAGCCCTCCAGTCGTCACAAAGCGTACATGAATCGACCTTATTTATAAATGATTGTACCGAAAAAATTGGTGACGGTGCTTGTATGCACGTTCGTAGTTATTTTGAAGCTACGTAAGTGTGTTTATTCATCAAGCATTTCTGCAGTCTAGTTTTTTTTGTGTAGAAATACATGATGATGCTGAAATGCTTCTTTTGGTAATCATATATTGTCCTCCTAACATATTCAATGCAGAGAATATAGCTAGACATCAGTACGATCTATAAAAATATTATATTTGGTGGTTACTTTAACGTTCTTTTTTTTTAAGTTCAGTTATACATTTAGCCTTTTTCATTACATCTGTGATAAAGTCGGGCTTTCGCTAGTAAATAATAATCACGAATTGATCCATTTTTAACGAACAACGTTTCTAACAATTTTATTATGTTCTATTGACTACAGTGGTGGCCCGTGGCGTTGTGGATATGTGCGTCGACCCCAACCTCGACGTCGTAGGTTCGATTCCTGACCCCACCTCTTTCGAGTCACTGACAATGCTCAAAGAGTATTTCTGTCTAGAAAAAGCTTCTTAGACAAAGATGTTTGGATTCGGCATTAAACTATGGGTTCCTTCTACTCGTGAGAGAACAACAGCACGCACAACACGCGTGGTTGCTGAGAGACTAGGCCCTGGCCCCTTACTATTGACTATAATAATTTAAAAATTTCAATTATTCTGACATTTTAGAAACTGGCTATAATAAATGTTGGTCTGACATATATCATATTTAATAGATATGTAAAATATTTGTTCGATTTGTAAATGCCTGTCAAGATTTTCAGATTAAGCCCTTGTCCTTGGCATTCTTATCGGATTGAGACTCTTGTATAAGAAAGGGATTTATTGTCCAGAAGATACAAAAGGAATCCTACGCAGCTAAACAATCGGCAGTACCTTGTTATAAAATTCAAACGGTCTTATTTATGATAAACCCTAAAAAGATTTCCAAGGAATTGTGGAAAAAATTGAAAATTGAAAATCCTGGGTGTAGATGAGAAAAAGAATCCAAGAAATATTCATTATGTCCGAAGTTAGCCAAGCCTTCAACCGAAATCAACCGAATTCTCAAATAAAGAATTAAATTTTACTCTTAAAGAGGTTGTTCATCTGACGGGATAACTAGGTCCATTCCACAGTCTGATGCAATTTCCTTCCATGCATTACAAATACCACTGCTCGTTCTTAAGCTGCTTCTCAATATTATGTTTGGTATCCTTGATTCTTCCATCTCTAACACTTTTATGATATAATTAAAGTGCATTCTCAAGGTTTACAAGAACATGGGTAGAGTACCAGTTTTTATATGTAACATATATCTGGGGGTATTTGTCGGTAACCGAAACACCCTCTTTAAAAAGTATCTAAAGAATTTTTCAACGGAATCATGTGTTTTCGCACACTCATTAATCGATTCTGAAGGTTTGAACTTAATCGGTCGACATTGGAATTTCTTCTGAACAATTTTGCCAGAAAGTATGGCATATCTGATATTGTTTCACCCAAATACAATATAAAATGAATACGCATCTGTGTGGGTCAGCAGTTAAAAAGTCTGCTCTGCTCAGACAGATGCTAGAAGCCTTCGACAAAAAGTCAACCCGAATGTAAAACAAAAACCCACCCAAAAGGTGCTTCTCAGTCACAGTCTTTTTTGATTTTAGTTACAATTTATTTTGACTGTTGGATACTAATACTTGCTGGGTCAAACATATTTTTGAAAACTGGCCCAAGTAAACCTAAGCCTAAGTACCTGAGCTCCTTAGAGTAGGACTGATGCAGCAGTTGAACAAAAAACCTTTTGGTTTGCGCTATGCGAAATGTGGTTGTTTCTAATGCAATCGAAACTCATATCGAAAAAATAGCTCGCTTTGCAACCGCAAATTTTTCTGCAAGGTGTTTGCTTCCATTCAAGTTGTCTGTTACTAACATATTATTGTACATGCGCACGATTTCAACTGATTCACAATTTAATTGCCACTTTTCTACACGAGAGTAACTCCCACCTCCATCTCTAAACACCATGATTTTTGATTTCTGTAGGTGGACTGTTAGATTCCAAGTATTACAGTATTACAAATGTCAAACTTGTTAATCATCCGTTGAAGACCGTCTACTAAGTCACTCAAGATTCAATGTCATCTGCATACATGACAATATATGAGAATGTAGCTGTTTTTCTCATCTCTTCTACAAAAAAAATGAACATCTCAATCTCGATCAAATATTAATCTTCAGAATTTAGTTAATTTTCATCTGGTTCAAAAATATTATTTATTTTTATGAAATTCATATAAATAACTAATTTCATCACTTGGAAACCCGGCAAGCCGAGAAGAATATTTGTTTGTTTTCAATGTATATGCAGACGATAGGAAAAACACTCACTACAAGACAAGCTGAAACAACACTAACAACAAAAACCATCGCGCAACAATAAGCAGAAGGGATCCAAATACAGTATTTCACATAACGTACATCTTACACTGCCTACCATTGGCATTGCTTGTTACATTTAAAAATAATATCGGTTTCGTTATTGAGCGAACATTTCTAGCCCATGTAATGAAAAATAGTTTGTCTTATCACTAACTTGAAAACGTTGGAGTCGAAAGTAAAAATTGGCGGAAACATGAATAAAACAACCACTATCTAAAACAGTCACTTAATTATCTTAAGAAAACGATCTTTGAACAACATTTTGAGAAATTACAGGCGTTAAAAAATACCTTAAACTCAGAAGCTCTTTCTATCGTATAGGTTGGACATATGGTATATATGAAAACTTGTATTATTCCACGTACTACGTTTTCAATTTATCATTCAACAAAACGTTTCCAACCCATTATTCAAACTTTGAGAATTTGCTCTTTCCAAGTGGAGTAGCCGTAGGAGCATAAGTTCTTCTATTCATATCAGAAGAACAACGAAAATAAATTCACAAAACAGATTTATCTCTTTTTATTTTGTGTGTGAATTCTTGTGTGTTTATGGCAGCTGTATTGAATATTAAAAGCCCCATCACAAATAAACTTGCAGGATACGATGAGTTTGCTTGGCTGACATACATAATTAAAAGTTTGGGCAAAGTTTGTGTTAAATTTCAACATCGGAGTTGTACCAGATCGGTGTGGTTGACATAGCACTACTTTTATATATATGCTGATTTTATCGTGTATGCTGTGACGACCGGATTTACTTTGTAGTGAAATCTTTATTGTCCACTTGCCCAATATCAACTACAGGCAGTTGAAGCCCTCTGTTGTGTGGATAATGTACAAAAAGGAAATGACCAACAAATTACCTATTAAAAGAACTTATTCCTTTCATTTATAAGTTCAAGATAACTCCAGTTGTCCGAGTTTTAAGGCGCAATGTAAATACTTGGGATTATGAGCTTAAAACGATGTAAAGTATTGAGAGTATTTTTATTACTGCTTGTTTTATTTACTCCACAAGGCAAATGGAATACGATTTAATGGATACTTCCTAATTGTGAAATTGTAGACTTTTAGTCGGGTCAACAATGACAACTTAACTTTAAATAAGCAGTTACATTATATAGCTATTGAGATGGCCAGGGGAAAGAGGACAGCGCAAGGACAGAGCAAATAAAGTTAAATCGTAAGACTGATATTTGAACGAAACTCTGAAATGCATTTTAAAAGAAAATAATATATATTTAGAATGTTTATATATACGTAAAAAAATCTATTACTTAAAAATATTTACGAATTACACAAGTAGTCACTCAAGACGCGTACTGAACCAAAAAAAAAAAACTACACCGAGTGGGTAGGGAATAACTCTACCTGCAACATTATGCCCAGACACATGGTCTGTGAAGTTAGATGTTGGAAACCATACTGATCCCCAAACAGCATTTTATACATGCTCTAGTTCTTATTATATAAACAAAACGGCAAAACGTGCATTCTGCCATTTGTACGTTTATAAGAGCGCCTTTTCCTCATTTTTCCTCCGCCATTTAATTTATGTCAAACTTAATTGTCCATTCGATTCTATGTTGGGCAATGTTCATTTATGCTAGATTAGATAAATGTTTTTCTTAAAACTGTTGTAAACCGCGCGAACGATGTATTGTGATTGAACCAATTCATTTATGTGTATCCTATTAAAAATGTCAAAGTCGGAACGTTGGAACGTGCTCTTACGATTGGGTATAAGATTATTGTCAGTTTCTAGTCTTAATACTTATGAGAGCTGAGAAGCACATATATATATATATACATATGTATATTTCCCGATAAAAAATTCTCATCTTTTTCTTATATGTTCAAACTCTGAATCGTGACGTCATGATTTATGAGCATTCCTGACAAGTCACATATTGCATGTGAACTTATTGGGAATAATTTAATTGGTTCGGGAGAGGGTCACTTCTGCACAAACCGCTCGTATCGTACTTGATATTGGTTTCACACGAGTGGTAGCGACTATCGTCTTTTGTTGCATCGAACGATCAGGTTTGAGAAGCTTTTTCTAGACAGATATAATCTTGTGCTACAATTGCATATTAGTATGGGTACATACCCTTACCGCAACAATCTAAGTTTTGCAATAGAATGAATAGTTGGTAAGTTTAATTTGCAAGACCTTAGTGTAAAGAGCAAATGGAGACCAAGCAATATCCAAGCTGATTGAAGTCAATACCACGGTATTTACCGGATTGTTAATCTGATTCGTGATGTGATAAGTGGACATATACAGCGATATATATTCACGAACTATGATCTGAGAGTATAACAGGTTGTAAAAATTTGAGGAGAAACTTTCCAAGCATCGGCGTTCGATGTGTACAATCACATCATACCTCATAGAGTTGTTGCTGTAGAAGCTTCTAGGGAGAATACAATGCATATGTTTGCACAAAGAGGACGGTAAAGCTGCTGACATGTGCATATATTCCAGACTAAACAGAATGCTATGCGCAGAAAGAGTATCGATAATATATAGGTGCAAAGTAATTTGCCTAGATTACAATTTATGGTACATATTCTTAAAGATTTTGAATTTATCGAAATTGATCAATTGCTAACAGCACATATTTTTCAGCGACTTACAACACTAACGTTCGTACTAAGACCTACGGGGACCAATTACCATACTGTGCTTTGTTAATTTTTTATTTATCGATTTTACATTAAAAGCGAACGTTCATGGAGTCACATACGAACAATTTTCATTTCTGCGTCGTCACAATCTGACACAGATTGTATGAATGCTGCTTTAAGCTCGCGAGAATTACCCTCAAATGCAGCTAAGAAATTAGCGAGAATTGTTTGCAATTTTATAATTAATAACCACTGTCACTGGGTAGGTCAAGAAATTTCTCCTGCCCTCTAGATTTCAGTCGATTTCTTAGAATTTTCTGCTTACGGCCAAGTAGGTATGTGTACATATATAGTATATATTGTATTGGAACGAGTGCTTTCTTGCGCTTGCATAAGTGAAGTCATGAATTCATAGCTGCAGCTCTTCACTACCATAAGAGAGGGAATGAAAACGATGTTCATATATCATACTTAAATATTTTATATGAATGGTAATGATGAAAGTGTAGAGAACAGGCAAGGATTTGAATTTAATATTCTGGGGCTCGCTTTTGAGAAAGGAAAATTGCGGTCGAATATGTAATTCAAAAGATTGATAACCCATAAATCATAGACATCAATAAATTTGATTTATTCAATTCTTTTCGGGTCTGATATTATATATTTCTTATAAGACAGATAATAGTCTTTAAGCCAGATGATGTGCCATTAACTCAGTAATAGTTTACCCAAGTTACTTTACGGCTAATGGAATTCGCTCTTGAGTTCCAGTCATCATTATGGTAAA
Organism: Eristalis arbustorum; assembly: GCA_916610145.1. Taxonomy (NCBI): domain Eukaryota; kingdom Metazoa; phylum Arthropoda; class Insecta; order Diptera; family Syrphidae; genus Eristalis; species Eristalis arbustorum. The sequence goes on along the minus strand of OU744320.1, from coordinate 57,109,025 downwards.
TTGGACAGATAATTTTTTTCTAAAGAGTCTTGGTGGTATGATCAAGTTCCTTCCGTTGTTTTCTATCGCCGTAGCGGCATGTCTCTGAATAACTAAAATCTATGGATGTAGTTTTAACGTTAATTGTTTGAGATTTACTTATGTGAAAGAATTTGCGTTTAGATTGATTCCCAACATGTAATTGATCTGTTAAGAATAATATCATCTATTATCACACAAAGATTGCAGATTAAACTTTATATTTACTCATATAAGTTTGTATTGTTCAAATGAAATGGAATTTTTAACAAATTTACAAAATATTACTTCAAAAATACAGAAACCAAAGATTCCTATGCATAAAGGTATGTACGACAAAAATAAAGCACATTTTAAAAATTATTAGTAATTAGTGTAGAAAAGTTAGAGTAAAAAATATTCAATAATGTTGAGACCACATGCATGTGGTGATCTTTCTAGAATTTCGTTTTCCCATAAAAAAAACTTTTACAATCCTGCATAATGGGACATTTATTAAATTCCTGCGCCGTATAGTTACTCAGACTGGATCTGCCCTTCCACTTGGGCATGAGGTTGACGCCTTCACTACATAAGTTCAGAGACAGAGTCCCGTAAAAGGCCACGTGCAGCTGAAGAACTCGCGGATAACCTTGGCTAATATAATGCAGATATCACCTAGAGCAAGAGGATGGCAGACTTAGGCAAAAAGGGAGCGCTTCATAACAATTCCCACCAATGCTAAATTCACAAGCATCAACACCAAGATCGGGTGGGGACCTGTCGATCTATAGATCATTCAACCGTCAGCCAGATTGTTTACGTTGCGATCGACCCCAGATCCCCCCCAGTATTTTTTCGTTTGAATGTTCCAAGGAGCCAACGTTGACGGGAACCATTTCCTTGGAGTCGAGAAGTTTTTGTTTTGAATTGTTTTTGCCGATCGAGTCTGCCAGAAACTCTTTGGAAGTTCGATGACGCCTGCACAAACCATGGAAGAAGAATGCAGTTGTTGCCAAGACTGATGAGCCGGGGTAACGAAATCTCCCAAAAAAAAATAATTTTTTTTTTTGATGATCAGTACAGGCATGCACATGTAGCCAAGCAGGAGGCGTGTAAGGCAATTCTGCATCGAACAACGAAGGGAATAGAATCGGCTTCTCAACGAAAAAGAAAGACACGAGAAGCGCGCTTTCGAACGGATGGAAAAAGTGATAGAGAATATGTCCGAAAGTTTTACCCAAGGGTGAAATAATTATCCAATGAACATAAAGTTCGGACAGAAGCCAATCGAAACAAATATGGACAATTGGTAGAAGAGTTGCAGTCAATACTGAGAATCTGGAAATATTACTTTTATGGAGAGTTAAACGGCAATGAGGACTAAAATACCGGTAGGCAAACTGTTCCACTCAATGTGGACGTTGACAGACGATAACTCCGTCGCCCAAACTTAGACGAGGTCAAGACAGTAATATCAAGACTGAAGTCTAACAAAGCAGTCTGTCTACTGACATCTTTAAGACAGGTGGAGATATTCTGGTATGGCACCAGCTCATCCATAAGATATAGTCTGAGGAAAGCATGCAGAGTGGATCAGTATCGTTTGGCCGAACTCCAAGAAAATAGACTCCTTTGACTGCGTCAACTGCAGACTGATTTCATCGAAGTGGAGCAGGATCTCAACCAACTTGGTGTGCGAAACCGAAGAAAGCTAGCCAGAGATCTCTCTTTTAGAGATGATTTTTTTTTGTGGGTATTACAGCTTTTGCTAATTTACTACAGAGTGCCTTGTCATAATTTTCGGGTTCTTAATGCCAATTCAAGATAACTTTTCCGCTTTTGCATAAATGTTTTGCAATTTCACCAATTTGCTTGTCTTTGTGAAGATTAATGACTACTTGAGCTTCACTACTGTTTAGTCGAATTTCTCTAGCCATTTTTTAACAGAAGAATATTAGTATATTATTGTTTAAAAAGACGAATAGATATTTTTTTACAAAAAATCAAAATGCACTTGTCCTTGCTAACATTTTGTAGCACCACATTTTCGAATTGTTGCAAATAACGTTGATTGTCTTCGATTTGTTCCACACTTAAGCCTCCGGCATTGTGAATTCTGTACATGCTTCAGCGTCAGCGACTAGAGTATAAAATACATGCGTGCTCATGGGAAGTGACACACACATACGTTGACGTCGACGAAACAGAAGTAGTTGCTTAACTTTTAACTTTCCTTTTTTTTTTTTTTTTTTTTTTTTTTTTTTTCATTTTTATTTACTTTTTTCTGGAATGACTTATACTAGACAAAAATGACTAAAATCTATCTTAATATCTAACAATTCATGTTCTTAATTCTATCTTACTGACCCTTCGCGGGTACTCTAAAATAATCTAATCTATGTAACTTATATATTTGCCTTTTGGCGTCTAAACTATCAACTTTGTTTTTTTTTTTTTAGTCCTTAGGACAAACTTTATTATTTTTAGACTTACGGCCAAGAAAACTATGGAAAAACTTGGCACTCTAGACGTACTTATTGGTACTTAACCTAAACCTTAACCTAAGCCTTAGAACCTATTAAAAATAAATTAACCTAACAGAATATTAGCCTAACTTACTCTATGTCCGTAACATTACGGACGTGTACACAAGAGCGTATGTGCTATGTATATGCGCAACATATATAATACACACGCCCTTGTGCACCTTTTTTTTTTTTTTTTTTTTTTTTTGAATATTTTTTTTTTTTTTTTTTTTTTGTATTTTTTTTTTTTTTTTTTTTTTTTTTATTTGTCTTAAATCTACCTTAAATCTAAGTAAGTGGGCCGTTAATCCACTACACAAACTATAATTTTTCAGGCAGGGGCGGGCGACGGCGGAGACTGATTCTGGTGTAACCACCAAAAGAAGTGCCGCTCCTTATCACTCTCTCTCCTGTCTCGAGCGGGGATCGCTCTACTGAACCGGAGGAGATCTTCGTGTTCGCGGACGACATCCGATTCGTACAGGAGTCGCCTGTCAACTGTTCGGCGTACCGCGTGGTAGATTACAGGACATCCTTCCGTGTCCTGGATCAGGCCGATCGAATCTAAATAGAGGAATGCTTCGGGTGGAACAAAACCGTTGTGGCGCACCTTTTCATGGTACATATAATTAGGGTAATAAGCCCCGAAGATCAGGCTGTTGGTAGAATTCATACTTCTTGCAATGTGACTTCTTATTAATTTAATAATAAAATTGTCTATCCTTTTCACGTTTGCCCTGTTGTACAAGACCTCGTTAGGATAGTACTTCTTGTACTCAGACTCGGGTGTTCGATACAACCGGAGACAAGTCCTAAGACACCGTCTCTCGAAGACCCTCATCTTTTCCATCTGGGAAGGACTCACGTTGAACCACAGGGGACAACCATACACCATGACAGGCCTTATGAGGGCCATGTAGCAGATTACCTTCACCCTGGTATCAAGTTGGCTGCTGTAAAACAGCTTACTTGCCACAGCAAAGGCTTTTCTAGCGTTGGTCAGAGCCTTCTCTGTATGTTTGTCAAAATACAGAAAGTGATCCAACCAAATGCCAAGATATCTAACTACAATTTTCACGGCTAGCGGCTGACCCTGCGGGTCAACTATGGCGAACTTCTTCCAGTTTACGCGTGTATCCCTTGAGGCCTTGGCCAGCGGGGTACGGAACAGGATAGTTTCACATTTCTGAAAGTTGATAAGCAGCTTCCAGTCTTCGCAATATTTCAAAGTGTTGTCGAAGTCACGTTGCAACAAGGTATTAATGATATCTACCTTAGGACCTGATCTGTACGCCACTAAGTCATCGGCGTACGCGATTAGATGCGGTATTGACCTTAAGAGATCTGCAGTGAATATAGCAAACAATATCGGGGAACCAACAGCCCCCTGTTGTAGACCATTATTGATATTAAAAACTGTGGTAGAAGTTACACCGCCACTTTTAACGACGAACTTTCTACCTGTTATCATGTTGTATATCATGTATAGCAATGGTTTATGTAAGGCAAGTCTAACGAGCTTAAGGAAAAGGCCCTCTAACCATACGGTGTCGAACGCCTTCTATAAGTCGATCAGACAGGCACCCGTACACTCTTTCTTATTTTTGTTCCATTGAATGTCGGATACCAGTTTTGACGCGGCATGTGTGGTGTAATGCCCCGCCCTAAAACCAAACTGGTTGTCCGGTATAATATTGTTGTCCTCGACCCACGTTTTCAGCGCTCGAATGACAATCTTTTCGAAGACTTTGCTGATACAAGGAAGAAGACTTATCGATCGGAGGTTTGACGGGATGCTTTTGTCTTTGTCCCGTTTAGGTATTGGTTGCACTACAGCTGTTTTCCAATGTTCTGGGTAATATGCATTACTGAGCGCGTTGTTGAACAGTGTAGTGTAAATGTCGATTGCATTCGGAGGGAGATGACTAAGCACAATGTTCGGGATACCATCTATCCCAGCAGATTTCTTGTTTTTCATAGATTTAAGGATCCCTTGGAGATCTTCTTGTGAAATCACAATATGGATTTCGTCATTGGCGACGGCATTGTTTGCCATATTTTCATCATTGAATCTGGTGAAACCGGGATTCTCCAAACGCCATTGTCTAATCTCATTATTGAGATCGAAGTGGTTTAACGAGGCTCTGTTCTCCAGGTCGTGATTCCGCATACGAACCTCGTTGACCGTATACACTCTCTGGAAAACAGCACCGATTGTTTTCACCTTCTCCTGGGGATCTTCGATCACGAAAAATTCGTCGTCTAGCACAGCCTCATCTGGATCAACATCGATTGAGGTTAGTAGTTGTTCGTTGTCAAATGTTCTGTGTTTTAACTTTCCTCTTTCCTTTAGCGTTGGCAATCATCACATTGTGACAATTGAACTCAGATTAAAAATTAACATCTAATGGTTGATTGTTGTCGAAGCAAATTTGAAAATGTATGCAAATGTAATTAAATGTTTGTAATTGTATTTCTATAATGAACTAGCTATAAATGGCGCGCGTTGCGACGCATTTAAAAACTAATAATATCAAAAAAAGTAGCTAAAGACTCGCGATGCATTTTAAAAAAAAATTCCAAAAAAATGTTTTCTTCTGCCAATGAAATCAGCTGTGCGTTAAAGTATTCATTTAACCACCCCGTGCGCCAGGTACTTCAAAGTCAACGGATGCCTCGACGCTAACTACCCCTCAAAATTAAACTAGAGAGAAGTTTCCACACATATTGCTAAATGTATTTGTGAGAAATAATACGAATGTGCTATCTCTTTGTCACGGCTGTTAGGATCAAAACGGCACCATCCCTTTAGAGGCGCTGACAATGCTCAAACAGTATTTTCTGTCAGAAAAAGTTTTTTTTTGTCGGTGCCTCCGACTTGTGAGAAAATGTTAGCACGCACAACACTAATGGTTGCTAAGAAGCTATGCCTTCCTCATCTACAGGCAGTAGCGCCACCCATGTTATATTACTATTATATATCTTTAGATTAAAATTAGTACATGACTAATGTACAAAAAAGCGGTTTTGTAATTTTGTGAATTTTATAACAACTCAGAGGAAGGTCAAATTCCAAATAAAATTAAAGCTGCAATAAGAAGGAGAATCATTCTTAAAGTTTTTGACAAAAATCATCATCATTCAAATGGAGAGGTTGATGTTGACCTTCACCTGAAGGTCTTCTATAACATCTTTTATGTTTCTGCAGCAGGAATATGCCCTCTGTATGCGACTGTGCTGCGATAAAGTACAAGCAGAGAAATAAAAAGGTTGCTTTACTGATGTAAGAATGATCTGCAACTCTACATTTACAAAAATTGTTCTCAAATAATTGGATAATTTGAATACTAATTCAACGTTTTCATTGATCAAGGTGTAATAAACATATCCTTGCATCGCAATGACCATGAGCTATCATTGAAAATATTGCATCGCCGCAACGAAATTAATGACAACTGAAAATCATTACCTTGTGACACAGATTTATTACTACATACAATACAATCGGAAAACCATACAGACAAAAATAAAGGATTCACTGAATATTTCTGATAAAAGCGCTCTTCTAATTTTCTACCCCCCTTTCCAACGCCATTCATCATCAATCTGAACTGAAACAACCATCAAAAGCGCTATCAACTCAATACATGTGCATCTCTAATTAGAAGATAGATTATCCTTGGCATCCTTTGATATTTCAATTAAAAGTATAAAGAGGACGGTTAATCTCAATTAAAATTCAATGATTTTCACTGATTTGGATTTGCTACGAATTTCTTTCTAAATTAAGAATATCTTCGCGAAAGGAGGGAATCAGAAGGATAGCCATCAAAGGAAGGAGAGAGCCTGTTAAGAGACTATTTCTTTGTCAATTAGTGCTTTCAGGTGTCAAGCGCGAGAAAGTGGTGATTGCCAGACATTTAGCGCTTACTCAAGCAAGTTCTGTTTGCTCGTAGGTTATAAAAATGTTTATTGAGCATAAAGTTATTTCGTCAGATTGACCTCGGACTGAAGAAATGTGAAATGGATGCCCTTTAGCGAATGAACTTTAATTGGAATTCCACGAAATCGTAATAAGAAAACTTTCTCTGACTATGCCATCAAAATTTGATTTTATGGCCAATTACAAACATTCGGTCGAAGAGGATGAGTTAAGACAGTTTCAATGGAATTAAAAAAAACTAAATAGGAGGATAACTTCGACGAGAAGAAATGTCTTCGCGTCAATATCTCAAATATTAAATGGAATATCCAAGAAGAAAGAAAGAAAAATATTTTTCGCCAAGTTTGTTTTTGAGAAGAACGAAATCATCAACGCAGCTGTATTACAGCAATGCAACATCCGTTGTCTGCATCCGTTTGAGGACTTACAAAATATAATTTCAGGCATCATAAGTTGATGCACGTTATTCATAGTTAAACTTGCAATATAAAACAACTTCCCTTAGACGAATTTCACAGTGCTAGATTTTTTTTGCGAGGATAAGTGAAAATCCTCAAAAGACACTGTGGGTACCGTTCTCACATAGCGAAAGGGATTTGTATCCATTGAAAATACCTCAAATCAAATATATTTCCACTACAAGGTTTTAATTTCTTGGTGTAGGCGACGTTGGCAAGAAATTCTCCATTAATAAATGTTGCTATCATCGCAGCTAGGCGCGGGTTGAATCCACCGTGATAGATCAAGTGGTTTTAGTGCTCTTCCAGACGACGCTTATGCTTATGAGCAAAATTTGTAATTTCATCTTGAGTGATGGAATTCTAAGATCGCTGTGGATGAAGCTGTTTCGTATATACAAGGGTATAGGCGGGTGTAGTATAGGAGAGTGTACAGCCGGTTTACTGACAGACGTAGCAAGGAAGTTAGGACACTGAAAACGCTTATTACCAGGTGAGCGTTTTTTATGAAAATAAAACACTAATTATTAATGGGAGAGTAAAAACATTTTATTCAAAGTATTGGCCATAGTTTTCTACACATTTTGACCAATTTGTGAATACCATGCCAATAAAATTGTTCGTCTTTTAAAGCAAACCAATCAGACACCCAATTTTCGACTTCTTCGTAGAAATCGAAGTGCTGCTCAGCCAATGCGTGTCCTATCGATGAAAACAAATGGTAGTCGGAAGGAGTCAAGTCTGGTGAATACGGCGGGTGGGGTAGCTGCCCTCAAGTGTTTTGATTGTATCCTGAACCGGTTTTGCTTTGTGTGCAGGTGCATTGTCATGGAGCAAAATTACCTTGCGTGTCTTCTGGCCAATTCTGGTCGTTTCTCGATCAATGCATGGTTCAAATTGACCATTTGTTGTCGGTAGCGATCAGTATTAACGGTTTCACCAGGTTTTAGCAGCTCGTGGTACACCACACATTTCTGGTCCCACCAAACACGCAGCATTGTCTCCTTGCCGAATCGATCTGGTTTTGCAGTAGATGTTGATGGTTGTCCCGGATTAACCGAAACCGATTTTCTTACGAGTCCTTGAAGCAAAATTTCACAAGTGTTTTTTCAGTTTTTTATCTATCTTTCATTCAATTCATGTGGCATCCATTTTTCACACTTCTGGATCTCTCCCATAGCTTTTAAACGGTCAGGAATTGTTTGTTGTGCAACATTTAACATTGCTGCCATCTGCTTTTGACTCAAAGTGTCATCTCCATCCAATATCGCTTGCAATTTCCAAAATCGGCGTCTTCAGACTTTTTTGGTGGTCTTTTACGTTCTTCATTTCTTACATTTTGCATGTTGCTTCTGATAGAGCATGATCAGCATATGCCTCGACAAGCATTCGATGCGACTCTACAGCACTTTTCTCCAAATGAAAACAAAAAATTAATGCTTTCCGCAAATCATCCCTCCCTGGTACAAAATTCGACATTTTTAACACGATGAAAAAATATGATTTTGTCTGTCCAATGACGTGATGTATACTAAATATTTTTCACAGATGTCATAGCAACCAAAAAAAATGAAGGTTCGTTCACAACAAATGTTCCCTATCGAGACATTTGTATCTTGACGCTCACTTCATACCGGTATACCTGAAGAATGTACAAACTTCAGTTGTGCAGAATTACAGAGTTTCTGTAAGCACGTACTGGAACACTAAGATTCGGGGTGTCAGATCTAACAACCCGAGTTTTCCACAAATTAACAAATTCTTTCGAAGATCGAAACGTGTCTTTCTGCGTTTGCCTGTCTGATCGGACTGGATATCAGACAGGCAAACGCTAAAAGATCCTGTCCGCGTTTTCACAGATGGATCAAAGACAAAAGAAGAGGTGGGTGCGGGTGTCTATTCTCAAGACCTCAACATTGCAATCTCCATGAAGCTCCCTGATCACTGTAGCGTTTTTCAGGCAGAAACCATAGCGATTAAAGAGGCGCCGTCTTGGCTCAAAAACAATGTGATATCAAAATTGATATCACCATCTGTTCCGATAGTCAGGCCGCCATAAAATCCCTGGACTGTATCATGTTCTACTCTAAAACATCCCTTAATTGCAGGCTGTCTCTTAACGATATGGCCGAGCATTTCAATATATTTACCTTATGTGGGTGCCGGGACACTGTGACATACCAGGAAACTTCAAGGCCGATGAACTCGCTAGGTGTGGTACAACCTCATCCCTACCAATAGCAGGGGTACCGCCTTCCATGTCGATCGCTACAGCTTACCATCTTCTTAAGGTCTACACAATTAAAACCACTAAGGACAAATGGCTAGAAGGCACCACCTGAATTAAACCAAAAGAAATCTGGCCATCACTTAATCTAAAACGGTCACTCAGTCTACTTGGACTCAGCAAACCCTCATTAAGGACCCTCATAGGAGTCATAACCGGGCACTGTGTGTGATTTTTGCAGAAGCTGCATGGATGAAGAGGAGGAAGAAAATACTCATAACCTTTTCTGCTTCTGCTGTGCTCTTGCCAGTCGTAGGTTCCTGCACCTAGGAGCCTGCTACTTCAGCGGCCGTAACGAGCTAAATAGTGCCAGCATTGGCCAATTGAATCGTTTCGTTAGCAGCACAAACTGGTTCCAGTGTTAGGAGAAGTCAATCCGCGCGGTACTACAATGGGCCTACACTAAATTAAGTGTGACTGCTCTGTAGCAGTCAGAAACTACTACCTAACCTAACCTACGTGTCTTAAATTTCCCAAGACGACAGAAAACGAAAATTATTAGATTGCTCATTTCTCAGAACAACGCCGCGAACTCAGTGGATGTAATTTAAAAGTGGAGTGATTTTGCTGCGTTGCTCTGAGACATGACCAATCTGTAGAACGTCTGCATATTTGTCCAAATTATTCACTAACAACACACTAATTATTTTTTTTTATGATTTTATGAAAAAAACACACTCGACAAACATTCGCAAAAGAAAGCTCATTAAATTCAACATTATGATGTCATTTAATTTTTGCAGATGTTAAAAAAGCAGCATCTGCATCCTTGGTCTGTAATGACTTGCTTCAACAAGGTAGGCCTAAAGATAAAAACAAATACAGAGATACGAAAATAGATAGAAATTTAGTTCTGAATGTAAGCTTAAGCGATACATCTTTCCAGGGACAGACATGATCTGTTCCTTCCACTATAAATTTCTAGTATCATTTTCAGTTACAAAGGTGTTGGTTCATTATTTTCATCATTGATATTTACGAAATATCATTATTTCCTTTTGTTATTCTGGTAATGTATTTGGGAAAATAAACATTCACACCTTCTATTAAGTTTGCTGTTGCGGGTGAGTAACTTCTTTTCTAACACTTCATCAGTTCCGTGACGGGGTCTTGTAGCATGTGGGGTTTATTCTATGTGTTTTGTTTAGAAGCGTCAATACACAGGACACAGTGTGCAGAACCGGAACACCATTTGAGCTATTGTTCTCCTTACATTTTGCATTCATTTCAGTATTGTTATTGTTTTCCAGTTGAACATTGTTTTTATTAGTTTATGGCTTTGGATCTACCATACGCTTGAAAATATTGCGTGGACTCAACGATTGACCATGCAATCGTGGTAAACATTTTTTCTTCCATATAAAAATGTGCAACCATCTGTTATTAACTTCAGCTGATTTTTTTTTTGCAATTTTTCTTTCCATTCTTGTTCGTTTTCTTCAAAATCGAAAAAAAAAACTAAATATGTATTTAGTACGCGTTAACAACGTCAAAGCTAGAAAAAACAACAATGACGCTATGCGAAAAACAAATGTCATTACTTTAAAAGTGTTTAAGGAAATAGTATTATCTGCTGCAACTTGTCATTAATATATTAATGATAATAAAATGGGTGGCGCTACAGCCCGTAGGGGCCAGGGCCTAGCTTCTCAGCAACCACTCGTGTTGTGCATGCTATTGTTCTCTCACGAGTGGAAGGGACTTACAGTTTAATGCCGAATCCGAATGGCTTTGTTTGAGAAGCTTTTTCTAGGCAGGAAATACTCTTTGAGCATTGCCAGTAGCTCGAAAGAGGTGGGGTCGTGAATATTGTTTCTTCGCACAGAGCAGGAATCGAACCTGCGACGTCGAGGTTGGGGTAGACGCACATACCCACAACGCCACGGGCCACCACAAGTCATTTATACTTAATGAAAATTCGTGGCTAGAAGAAAACTGTGAAGTGCAGCGACAAAATACAGACGAGGACTGACAACATCGCTGACGTAATGCATCGGCTATTGATTTCGTCGTACCAATTCATCAGCTCAATGCGAAAATTCCCCATAACCGAGAAACTATTTTTTCGATGGTGAAGTTGTTGATATAATTTTCATGTGTTCATATTCATGCTGTCCGAAAACTTTTCTGAGGCATTTTACTTACTTCTGTGTTGTCCAACAAAACAATTATGAAATGGTAATTGCTAAGCGCAAGAAAATAGAGAAGACCCGATCAATCTCTTGAAAAAGATTAAAATTATAGGAGAGTTTTAAAATATGTGTGCAATATTACACACATTGTTCATCCACGAATTTTATGCAATCAGTTATTATTGAAAAACTATATTTTTCTTCAGCACTTACCCAAATTCAATGTGTCTGAACGTCGATGGTAACTGACAATGTTCAGGTTAAGTGAAGCAAAACAATAACATTTAGCCGAAATCGTTCTTTTCATGTATACATGTACGTGAAACAAAACCATCGTCCACGTGCTTAGGGCTCTGCGCTTCATCATCGATTGCTACATCAACCACCCAATTAGGTTAAAACAGGGTATCTGCTGCACTATATATATGTTTGTTTCATAGAAACAAGTCCATTCTTAGCATGTCAATGCCAAGCGAAAATTGCTTCTATCCCCGTTCATGGTAACGATTTAAGGTTAGTGGATATTTTCGCTATACTTGATAACGGCCGGCTTTGACGATGATTAAAAATGATGTCCTTGATGACTGAGCCTGGAGGGTAACACTGTAGGGATTATTCTTCGGTGAGTAAATGACATGTTTGAGCGAGTATTCAACCAGAGATACTGAAACAGCATCTGTGTTGAACAGAGTCAAACTTATTTTCCTGAGAGCACACATGCCCCGTTATCGACTTGGAACTACCAGCCAATCACTTGAACTTCGTAACTCAAAAATCTGCCAATTACTAAAACGTGTTGGTGAAGTTTCAGAAAATTGAGCGCAGTGTGAAACTATGTTATAAAAAACAGACTTTACGAGAGGATAGTAATTGAGTTGTGGGCAACGAATTTCCGATAAAATCGTTCAATATAAACGTTCAATGGTCAACATAGTGTTTGATTTTCTTAAAGAAATTGTAGCTTATGGAATCGAGTACTAAAAAGTTGCAGAATTTTGAGAGATAGTTTACATAACATAACACTTTCTGTGATTGGTGGGCTGAACTGAATTGGGTTGATTGACTCATATATTACCTTGAGCAGTGAATTCGTCTGCTTACCATCCACTGAGACTGAATTATCACTGTTGTGGAAAATAAAGTGCAAAACGAATGATTTTGATTATAGTTTTGGAAATATGGTTCAAGTGGTTTGTTTGCATAAATATTTACACTTACAAATGACATCCGCTAATTGCTTTTGTTTGCCTGCCACTTTTCTGATTACAGATCTGGTTATATCTGTAAGAAAACTTACAGGCCAAAGAAGGCCCCAAGAAAACAGCTTGAGCATGCATCAGAAATTTTATTAATTTACTTTCAAATGCCAAGTCCAATCATAGAAATCTGTATGAAAAGTGATGTTAAGTTAAAACGCAATGTATACTATTAAGTATTCATGGAATCAAAGAGAAGGAGTGCTATAACAATTCCTCTTTATTGAATTTAAAAAGTTTAATTTTCATTGGTGGGGATCTATATATAGTCATAACATTTCGATATGCTTTCAGTTCATGATACCACGTTCGTTAATTGTTCTCCCAGTTCAAGTTAATTAAATGTTTCCAAATGACTGCGTAAATTGTACATCAAGGGCAGTCTCATTTCTATTAAATAGAATATATAGAAAGGTGTCTACTTTTCAACTGCTGTTCCGACCATCGGTATGGTATTAGGAACAAAGTTAACATGTCGTCCTGTTTATTGATAGCAGCATCCTTTCAAGAAGTCCATCTGATTCGGGATGTAATGGGACAAGTCAGTGTTTTGTGAATACTCATGGGTTTCATAAAATCTTTAAGCAAGCCCACTTCAAAATTTCCTTGGAGTGAATGCAAGTCCATGTGGTGCAAATCCACAAAACACACCGCTTCTCTGGCCACTGAAACTGTCATCTGATCCAAGAGAGGAAATAATTTAATCCACTTCTTAAAATAATCCGTAAGGATCAGTACATACTTATTTTCTCGTTTAGTAGATGGCAAGAGGCCAATGATGTCCACGGCTACTCATTGGAAGAGTTCACCAGGGAAATATATTTGATCTTTGGATCTCTTTATGACGCACATAGCTCACATTCTTAATAGTTCCGTTCGAGGTCTTTTCGTGCTCTAACCCAATAAAAACTTTATCTTATATTTTCAAATGTTGAATTAGACCTGATGTGCCCGTCGTATAGAGTCTAGTGAAATAGTTAAAATTTATAACATGGCGGAATGGTATACTGCGTTGCTAAAGTTTCTGGGGTTTTTTTTTCCTTTTCATACTCTTTTTTAAACGTGTTCTCTGTTTTATAATGGATATGAAATGAATGCATTCGACATCCTTATAATGGCAATTGACTCTGATTTTTCAAATAAGACACCAGCCATTTAACTTACAATAACACAGAAATCTATAGCGAATAGTTTAATTAAAGGCGTCTAATGAACAAAGCCTACAAAGAGAGTAACACGACACTTTTAGTCACGCCTGAATGAGAAAACATCAAATAGAGCGTCCCCAGTCGAAACTTGAAACCTTAAAATTAAATCGCGCCTTAAAACAGAAAAAAATTTAAATTGTTTGTGTACATTGCTTTTTCAAATATTATTTATTTTTTTAAAGCCCTAATAAAGAAGTGGGAATTCTCGAACATTTCATTCAAGTTTGCCACATTTGACCACGCTTGGTCAATAGAGCAAGTAGTGTTTCTAATCTAAAGTCATCAAACATTTTCAGAAAAAAAAAACATTCATATGAAACATAATTATGTTTTTGTAGGTTAAAAAACTTTCGTGCTTATTTAAAGAAAATAAGAGTCCAGATCATAGGAAAAAATGTTAGATAAATTTCACGATAATTTGACAGTTCCTATTCATTAAAGTCAGCTTTTTGCCACAAATAAAACGAGTGCTGACGGGAAAATCTTTTTCAGCTTTCTGTCTATTCTTGTTTGAGGTTAAAAACTTGCATGGCTGAGCAATGTTCTTGTGTGGTTTTTGATGTCAGCCCCACACACATCGCTGGTTATCCAGCATCGGCACAGAACATCAAGCTATTTTCATCATGCGACATTGTCCGCTGTTTCAAATGGAATACATTGCTGCCCATTCTTCTCAGGTATCTATTGTACATACTCACACAACGGATTGGAGTAGGGCAGACTACGTAACTAGAACTAATTTAACTAATTGTCTGGTACTGTCAGGGGTACGATTGCAGTAGTTAGTGGTATAGGGGTTGAACCACGATAAAAAGAAGCTGAGAACTGCTTTTTCCATACATCACCACATAATATCATGAGAGGGGATTTGCTGCTTTCTGTTCACATCACCGTATTGGATGCACACCTAACCCAAGCCCACACGGCTTTCGCTTTTTGTGTTCGTTCGCATTATAGTCTGCATACTGATGCCATTTCACAATTGGACGGAGGAAGACTCTGTCGAGACTATTGATATTCAGATTCAGAAAAATTTTTTCCAATTGCGCTGATTAGCCGGCAAAATTGACGGGCATAGAATTCTGCGACTCATGCTACAAGTTTGTTTTTAAATAACATTCTCTGTCTCCCCTCAATTTAAATTTCATCCATCATAACACTCCATTTCGCTGCCTCAATTTTCTTTATTACACACTTCTACCTTTTTATCCTCAAAATAAAATTTGCTGAATAAAATCAACGGAAATATACATAAATGAAACTTCTCCATTTGTCATCGGCATGATGGCTGCTTTACCGTGATAAGACGTCAATGAGTAGCTCAAATATTCGACGGATAATGATAAATCAGCAAAACGGATGTGGATGAACACACCAACTTGTTGTATTGTACAACCGACTTGGGCCGGGATGTATACATACATATATGCGTAATCTGAACACATTGTCTGCGGGGTATGCCGACATTTTGACATTTGCGTACAGTTTCATAAATGATTTAGAGATGACAGTTTTATTTTTTCATTTCGCTTGCAAATTAAATATGTCACATAACTGCCACTGTCAGTCATTTAAATCACGTTGAGTGATGTATATTTATTTATTGCAGCAGTAACTTTCGCTAATAATATCCCTTTTTCTAGCAAAATCATTTATGTGCGACATTCATCAGCAGAAAAATGCATTTGTATAACATATACAAACATACATGCATTTGTACATATACGATGCTGGCTAAATATTGACACATAATCCGCATTTACGAATTTTAATCTGACTGACAATAACTGATGTTGAATGCTGATGACAGCCAAATATCACACAGTTTACTTGAACTCTTCGGCAATTTAAAATGCTACATCATAAAATTGCATAGTTTTATTTAAATAAAAAGTATTCAGGAGTATGAATCTACCATGCATTAACAAGCTCACCACGCACTGGGTACTTTTTAAATACCCGTCAATAGAAATCATGACATTAATTCTTATATAATAAAGTTATTGATTTGAAAACACTCCCTATAATATTCTATTCTATTTTCATCATTTGTAGTAGCAAATATCGTTATGTAGTAACGAAACATATTTTCCAAAGCAAGCAAGTTGTGAGTGTAAAATTCAAAAGCTTAAGGAGAAATACTTAAAACGAATGCTGAAGATAAGATGAAGGACACCACTCACCAACGAGACAGCAGATTCGGAGCAGAACCTAGGTTATGTGTATAACAGTGACAACCTCTGAGCTTTTACACATATAAAAATAATTATGGACTGCGGTAAAACGAACTTCAAACTGAGTTTAGACAAGTAAAACCTTTCGGATTTGCTGCTCAAGGTTGCCTACAAGATCCTATCCAGCGTACTGTGTGAATGTCTAAAGCCCACTAATCGGCACGTACCAGTCCGGCTTCTAGCCCGGCAAATCGAATATAGGTAGACCAAATCTTCACATTAAGGCAGATCCTGGAGAGGACCAGCGAGTATCCGTCGAATATTTCAGTCCAGCTGTTGTGATACGCTGATGACATCGGCGGTTCCAACGCGCCGTAGTGAAAGCTTTAACGGCAATTGAAGAACAGGCGAAACAAGCTGGCCAAAACGTTACAATCGACAGCTACAATTTCGAGGTAGTAAAGGAGTTTGTCTACCTCGGGGCAAACGTAAACTTCTCGAGTGACATCGTAGTGGAGATCCCACGTAGAATCGCCCTTGGCAGACAAACTTCTGTTTGTCAAAAGAACTGGGCTCGAAACTACTTACTCGAAGGACAAAACCCTTATTTTGTCAGTCCTACTTTATGGAGCCGAAAGCTATATAAAAACTAAGACTGCAGTGCTGATTCTTGGTGCCTTCGAAAGAAAAATTCTGCGTCGGATATATGGTGCTGTATGCGAGGAAGGCGAATGGAGAAGAAGACACAACCGCGAACTCTACGAGCTGTACAAGGATGTGGATGTAGTCCGGAAAGCAAAATAAGTCGACTGCACTGGCTCGGCCACATCGAGCGAATGGACAACAACGCTTCGGCAATGAGGGTCTTCGAATCCGAGCCTCCTGGTTCGAGAAGGAGACGAAGATCGAACCACCGGTACAAAGACCAAGTTATCGCGGATGTAAGACAGCTTGGCCTTGATGACTGAAAGCAACGTGCTAAGGACCGTCACCGATGGAAGGCAGCAATTCGATGCAAGAAATACTTCACCCCCTCTGATTTGGCTTTAATCTATAAGGCCTTTATTCGCCCAAAGCTTGAGTATAACGCTCATATCTGGTCTGGTGCCCCCAAGACCACCTTGCACCTACTAGATAGAATTCAAAAGCGAGCGATAAAACTTATAGGAGACAATGATATCGCGGGTTCATTAGACTCCCTTGAACATCGACGAACCGTGTCTTCTTTGTCCGTGTTTTATCGTTACTTTAACAAACGATGCTCAAGTGAGCTAGCCAACTGCATTCCTCCTCTCCTTGAATTCACCCGCAATACACGTCTCGCCAGGAATGCTCATCAGTTTACCCTTAAGCCTGCTTTCGGACGCACAGTGAAATTTAGAGACTCGATTTTTAGCCGCACTACACGAATATGGAATGCTCTTCCCAGCTCAATATTTCCAATAGATTACAATCCGCAGATGTTTAAGACCAATGTGCACAGGCACCTCCTCTCTCTCTCTCCCTCTATACCTTCGGCCCGTGCTGTGTCTTGACCCCGGACAATTAAGGGTATTAACAACCCCTTGAGCACGCGCAAATTATAAAAAAAAAAAAAAAAAAATTGCTCAGGCATAGACCCTTCATGGTTCGTCTGCCTGATAAGTAAGTAAGTAAGCCGTTTGGATAGACTGTTTGGATAAAGTTGAACACACGACTAATGAAACTTCAAAAAATGTCAATTAGTTAAAGTTAGCTATTTCCATTTAACTCTGAAGAGTTAACGGTTAAGAAATAATGTTTACCTGGCATTTAAATATACAATTAACAACCATTTAGAAGGCGCATCAAAGGATGTGAATATGCGAGACGTATACCTAAATAAGAGTGTTTTGAACGATTTCGACGGAATATATTGCGACGTGGACACCACACACAAATATGCATCGGCGTCATCTGTTGAAGAATTTACAAACGAACAGCTTTGGGGGTAGTAGCCATAATCCGTCGCCATAAAAAAGTTAGACAGCGTTTTCTGGAAAGAATGCTGCCTGTTACAAATATTGGAATGGCGGACGAAGCATTTGTATAAGAATTATCAAAGTATTATAAGTAATTGTGTTGACTTTAATGTCTAGTGGAGTTTACGTAGAAAAGTTGCGGTATAAGTTATTAAATCATTGCAAGTCAAGTTCATCGAATAATTGAAGTTGTGAGTTTAATTTTTATTTCACAATCCAGTGATCGAGCCTCTTTCTTGGCCAAGTGAATTGTGTAACATAAGATGCACGCGGGTACAAAAAGCCGCGTCACAGACAATCCTACGGTCATCACGCAGGCGGTCACACCGATAGTAAATACTATTTATTTTGAAGTGCAGCATTTGTTTTTCAATTGTGATGAATTACACACAGTTAGTAAATCGTTACAATATTTTTTCATAGTTTTTACTATTCTTTGACTATGCACCAATAACTAACTTAACATTGATTACATCATATGCTCGAAAGGTGCTAGAGAATCTGGTTATCCACATACAAACAGTTACATTATAATACATAACAATGCGCTATTTGATACTACATCCAATGGTGGCTTTATAATACACTTTTGCAAAATTTCATTGCAGTAGCTATCGCTCCATTGGAACAAAGAAAAAAATTTGTCGTGCATCACGTTGTAAAATATCATTTAAATTCATTGAAAAGTTTTTTAGACTAACACCAATCAACGCGTTCGACAGATTGACGTTTAAAAAAACTCAGGTGAAAAAAAACAATTCTTATAATTGAACTGTTTAAATATTACTTTCGCAACAAAAAACACTTAAATTGGTATTCACTGCCATCGAACGCAGAAAAACAGATACGATTTTTTGTTGACCATTCATACTGTTGTGAAAAAATAATTTAAGGAAATAACTAAAAAAAATCGCTCATGGAAGTAACGTATATATTAAGCAAAGGTATGTGCACCAAAACACAAAAGTACGATTTCCTGTGTGAGCCTTAAATGCGACACATTAGAGACTGCAGCGATTAGGCGATACTCCCATCAAGGCCAAGCTGTTTTACATCCGCTATGACTTGTTTTCAATACCGGAGGTATTCTCTCCTTCAGAGCGTTGTTGTTCATGCTCTCGATGTGGCCGAACCAGTGCAGTCGAGGGATTTTTGCCTTCCGGACGACATCCACATCTTTGTACAGCTCGTAGAGTTTGAGGTTGGTGTGGTGAGGTGTCTTATCCTCCATTCGCCTTGCACTAAGGCTCAGCAGTTTTGCTGACTCCATAACCATTTTGTAGAGCATGAATTTGGTCCTTCGATTCAGGAGTTACGAGCCCAGTTGTTTTAACAAACCGAAATAACATCGGTTGCCAAGGGCGATTCTACGTCGGATCTCCACTACGATGTCATTCATGGAGTTTACGTTTGCCCTGATATAGAAAAACTCCTTTATTAAATCAAAATTGTGGCTGTGGATTGTTATGTTTTGGCCTAGCTGGTGTGCGGCGGATAGTTTTTTGCTCGACAGCAAGCGCTTATATATTTTGTTTTTGTTAATCAGGAGACCAGCTGGTCCCGTCTATGGACCACGCGACAATGTCGATGTCATCAGCGTATCCCAACAGTTGGACTAACTTGTAGAAGATATTTCCTTCTGTGCTTACAGTGCACTATAGTCACATAATAAATAAAGTGAGAAATAATGGTGGAAAAATTGACTCAAATGCCACATCACATAATTTAACTTTTTAGAAAACAAGCTTGTAATCTATTAAAACAGTATTATACAAAGCAAAATGAAATAAAGTAAAACTTAAAGTAACAGAATTAGAGAAGAGTTTTAAGAAAAAAAGAAGTATTAACATCATATCACCATAATATCGAATATTGAGAATTCAATTAATCAAATCTGTCTTTAACGTGACAGTTACGCGTAAGAGTGTAAGCGTTTTCTAATTGACAGAAGAAGCTTATTAAGAAGATGGCATTTTAGGTTAGGTTGGGTTGTGGTGGCTGACTGCCAGAGTAGGCCTATTGTGATACCCCGCAGGTGCTTGTAGTGAAGCGATATAGCTGGCCTATGCTGGCGCTGTTTATCTCATTGAGGTTTTTGAGGTAGTAGGGCACTAGGCGTAGGAACCTACGACTAGCTAGAGCGGTGCAGGAGCAGAATAGGTGATGAGTAAAAAACGGTATGTTATAATAGGGAAAGAATTTCTAAACAAATTATAGCAACCCAGATTTTAAGAAAATGAATACCTTAAAAGAATATAAGTGCCGGACAGAAAGATTTTAAATAATAGGAAGCTGAGATGCACCCGAGGTTATCTGCATATAATTCTTATGATATGTTTTTGCAACAAGAATATGGGCTCGATTTTGTTATAATGAGCACACCGCAACAGCTAATGCGCAAGTGACAAAAGATTCCAAAAATGCTACGTCAATATATTTTCAAGGTGTTATAGTCATAAAATTGAACTTTTGTTTTTACACTGGAGCTACAAGAGCAACAAGACAAGTTAAACTTTGGAATGTATGGGTATGGTAAAAAAGTCAACCTCATAATTACTACGCACATAAATTAGTTTTCGAATTCATGTTCTGCAAATCAGTGTTTTAATAAATTAAGATCAAAATCTATATACATATATAAAATATCATCCGCAAATCCAGTGGGAACACTTCTGAAGCATAACCTACGAAAACAAAACTCTTTTTCAATTTTCATTAAAGAAACATCGTGGTTGCCAAATCAAAGATATTCGTAATATCCCATTCACCATTAAGTTTTCTTAAGGCCGACGGCCGGTACAACAGACAATGGAGAAGGGGGCCCCGATCCCATTGGTGCAGCCCGAAGCTAAATTAAATGTCCTGTTCTCCGTCCAGTGGCAGATCACTCAGCTGTTCCATTAGAAAGCTTAACACTCATTAACTTTCTGCAAAACCACAATCTAGACATGATGATGGCCAGCAAAAGTATGATGAACAAGACGAAAGTTACGTGCGGCAATATGTTTCTGCACTTTCAACCCTGAGACAATGCATCTATGCACATGTTCATACATTTTCCTATACCTTTATTTTCCTATTTTTTTTTACCTCTTTAACATCAGTTTTTTTTAAATTCAATTTCAGTTTATACAGTTTTGTTGTGTCTTCATGCTGATTCATGAGCTAGTTTAAGAAGACCTCCGACTAGGTCGGAACTATGAAATTTGTTGTTTTTTGTTTATTAAATAACATTTATTTTCACATTTGTTTTATTTTTGATTTACAGGTACCTCATACGAACGGATTGTGTAATTCAACGTACCAAGTACAAAGATCGAAAGTAGTTCATATCCGTGACCATGATGTATATCGATATGCTACCATCGATACGTGTACAAAAAGAGACTGCAGTGTTCGATTCAAATTCCTGAACAGGCTTTACAAATCGATAAAACGCGGAAACCACGGCACTGAATTCACATATCAAGATCAGGAACCTTTAGCAGTTAATACACCTAAGTTGCAGCTTATTTCTATATGCTTGCACTGGGGCAATAAAGGCTGAACGATTTTACAGCCTGCAAGTAAATAAAATATTTCGGAGCATAGATCACTGAAATCGCATTTTGATTTCTCAAGAAGATCCCCTGGGAATCTATAACTCGCTGAGAGACAAGAACTCAGTGGGAATCGTTACCGGAAAGTCTTCTTCTTTGCGTGGCGCTTCAGTCCGGGGTGGACCTGGGCCTCAACCAACATGCCTCACCAACTAGCGCGATCCCTGGCTAGCTGTCTCCAGTTTCGCACACCAAGTTGGTTGAGGTCCTTCTCAAATAGGGTGCGCCACCTTAAACGCGGGCGTCCTCTGTTGCGTTGCCCGACAGGTTCGGGTTCGAAGATTCTTCGGGCCAGAGCTGTGGTGTCCATTCGCTCTACATGACCTAGCCACCGTAGGCCTAGCTAACTAGGCTCATATCGCTGAACTGCCCGTACAGTCCGTGGTTGAATCTTCTCCTCCAGAACCCGTCAACACAAACAGGACCAAAGATCGTGCGTAGAACTTTTCTCTCAAAGAGACCAAGGACTTCTTCATCCGCTTTCGAGATTGTCCATGCCTCCGCGCCGTATAGCAGGACTGGGATGATCAGAGTCTTATATAGAGTCAACTTGGTTCTTCGAGAGAGGGCTCTATTACTCAATTGCCTCTTGAGCCCGAAGAAACAGCGGTTGGTAAGAGTTATCCTACGCTTGATCTCGGTACTGATGTTATTTGTACAATTTACTCCGGAGCCGAGGTAAGTGAAGTCCTTGACTACCTCGAAGTTATAGCTGCATATTGTAACGCTCTGTCCAAGAGGTCAATAAATATATATGTGTGTCCTTTTTTGAGGACAGCATATACTTCGTTTTGCCTCCATTCACCGCCAGACCCATTTTAGCCGCTTCCGTCTCAATGTTAGCAAAAGCCTCACTGACGGCCTGCTGAGTTCTGCATATCACGTCAATGTTATCGGCGTATGCTAACAATTGCACTGACTTCGGGAAGATCGTGCCTCTAGTGTTGGCGTGTGAGTTTCGCACGATCTTCTCCAGGACGATGTTAAAGAAATCACAAGACAGCGCGTCGACTTGTTTAAAACCTTTTTTGACATTGAAGGTCTCGGTGAGTTCGTTACCGACCTTGATGGCGCAGCGAGAGTTCTCCATCGTCATCCTATATAGCCTGACGAGTTTGGCAGGAATGTCAAAACTAGACATGGCGTTGTATAGCTCGTCTCTATGCACGCTGTCATATGCGGCCTTGAAATCGAGGAATAGATGGTGAGTGTCGATTTGCATTTCTTGGGTCTTTTCCAGAATTTGCCGTAGTGTGAAGGCCTGAAGAATCTCCAGCTGCCCTAAATATTTCAGCGGACAAACCGTCCGCTTCAGCAGCTTTTTTCGACTTCAGTCTTGATATTGCTACCTTGACCTCATCTAAGTCTGGGGGACGGAATTCGCATACCGGAAAGTCTACGTTACAATATATTTTGGGTGAACCAGACGAAGCAGAAGAAGAAGAGCGAAATCTTTATGAGATGAGATATTAATGAATGTGAAATCAACCAATATAAACCGGGTCCACAATCACAGTTTTCAAACAGAGCAACTGAAATTAAATTGAACTCCTTGTAGTTCTGTAATATAAAAATAGGTATTATTTATTTAAATTACTTTATATATACATATGTAATACCTAATAGCGAAACAAAATACATTGCTACTTTCTCTCTGGGAATCCCTTCCATTTCCATGTGATTCCGAATGTGTTTGTCAATTTGTTTATCTATTAATCCAACATTCGTCTCATTTGTATTTATTTTGCAACACTTGAGATATCGGTCGGAGGTTTTCTTGTAACATACGCGTACCGAATCAAACTGAATCAACAGAATTAAAAATGTAATGGTGTGAAAGATGTATCTCGCTCTGGTCGACCTATTGTTGAAGAAGTCGATGAAATTATGGGAAAGATTGACCAGGACTATCACATAGGCAGACACAACATCGCCAATTTACTAAACATTCATCATCAAACGGTTTTGAATTTGGTTCAATAAAGTTCATTATAAATATAAAAAAATAAGTTGAAGTTTGATTGGAACTACGAAAAGACTTTTTCGATTACCCATTATGTACAATCCTATAAGGATTCATTATGGACTTGCCATTTGTACAGAAAATAACACCGGTTTCTCGTTTACGTTCTGACGGGGTTTAAGTTCCTCCCAATCGCACCCTTCAGGTCGTTATATCTATTGGGGGAACTACCGAATGGAAGAGTTTCTAGATTATCACTACTGCGCTGGAGAAATATCCAAAATAAAAACAAAAAACAAAAACTACAGCTATACAGGTGACAAATATAATCGATGTACGACCACATTTGCAAAATCTGTGACATCTTTAATTTTGCACCATTGTGTATATTTACGTAATTAAGAATGCTTGGCTGCAGACCGACAGAGACAAAACCTTTTTAAAGATGCTGCCACTCTGGAAATTAATAGTTGCATCTTTTCATGTGCCGAACGGTCAACCACAAGTTCAAGCAAATTGTATTGGTTTAAGACTAACTGACTTTGAAATGTCAGACTTTTCGCTTAATAAAGTTTCATAGGAAAGTAGTTGCAGTTTCAACATCGTAACCGACTTCAGTTAAATATTTATCAGTGTACGTACATACAAGTATGTACTAAGCTGAAACAACAAGAAGTACCTGCCACAGCCAATTGTTTGGAAAATTCTGATGTGCATTGTTCACTTTTTCACCTCAATAAACATGCCAACATTGTCGATCCCAGTGGCGCTCGCAGCAGGAAAACACTCCGTTCTTCCATCAAACATCTCGCAGTGGACAGGACAACGTCCCATACATTCTCATATTTATTACCTTGGTAAAAATATTGCATTTTCTGCATCCAGAACAGGATGCAATAAAACCCAGGATGTGTAAGGAACTGCTGTCGTGATAATTTTGAATGAAGCCATTCTGCAGTTCCCCAGTCCCAATTCAGGATGCATCTGCCGTAACATCACACCAGTTGTTTGTATTCGCATGGAAAAATAAGGACACAGAGAGTGATAGTATTTTGTTTGTTTTGCGTGTTTTTTTTTGTGTCAGATTTTTTTCCTTTTTGATTCCCACTTTTCACATGCGAAGAGTAAAAGACGATGTCCATGTTAACGGATGTAAATCTTTATATTAGATATCAGACTGGATTTAAATATGTATGTATGCACATGAAAAGTCATACCACACAAATTCCTTTTCTTGGTTCCGCAGACCAGCTACTCACTAATCCAGATACGAAAAAATCAATATCCCATCCCCGAAGCAATTGTGTCATGTGCTCAACACCATCCAAGCCCAGTGCAACATACGTACGTACGTACATATACGGTGGTAGTGTGAAGGTTCTATCCGGTTCCCAAATGTTTTTGTTTGGTCAATAAATGATCTGAGTTTCGGAACCTCCACATATGTATATGGAAACAGCATTCAATTGCATGAGCGCTTCTTCTTCAGCAGTGTTTGAGGCCACTTGCAACTGCACTTGGGTGGCAAATACATGAGAAGTGATTTGATAGGTTACCTGTAGGGAGAATAATTAATGAAAGTGAGGAGTGAATACTTAAGTATTCCAGTGGACGTGTGGATACGAAGATAAATCAATATTCGCTTTCTATACGGTAGATTGGCCAGGCACATTCAAGATTTCCATGCATTGTTCAATCGATTTCTGGACGTGTGAAAATGATAAGTAGTCCCTAAAGAAAAAGATTTTCCAAAGCCGCAAACTGAAAGTGGAGACTTGGAAGAAAAATGTCTTAGCAGAAAGTTATGGAATGAAATTGTAAGGGACTAGTGTTCGTTAGCACGATTTATCACTCTCAAAGGATCACAAGTCAGTGGAAATAAGATATTGCGGAGAGAGGGAGAACTTAGTTGGGTCTTAGATTGCTTCTGTGCATTAGCTCATGCAGTTTGAGAAGAGTAACGACAAAAGTTGGTCCTAATTGAGCCCATGACGGCGACTACATGTGTACATATGTGAAGCAATGGTTTCAGAAAGTGAATATAGTTTTGTGCTGAGAAATCTTTCCAACTTTGCAATATAATTCGAGGGATGCGCAAAGCGATTATATTAATCCCAATGCTTTCTTGTGGTATTCAATTTAGTTTTAGCTAGTTTTAAACCAATAAAAGTTAATAACATATGCGCTACGATATTGTGAAACTAAGACCACATACATGGGGTTGAAATATTATTGTTATGAAACTATGTAACTTGATATTTTTGAAAAAAATTGGGTGTAATCGCTAAGCCGATTAGATGAAGCAAAGAAATAAAAGCCTGCAAATCTTGCACAAAGAGCAGCCTCTTACTCGAAGGTTCGATAAGGTAAGGCATTCTGCATGCCGGGTCCTGGAGCGTTCCAGTGTTGGTCATCATCATGGGCTCTGCATCCAAACGCCCCAAATGACTGAAAGTCCTTACATTAACAACAGGCTCAATAGGCGTTATAGTCATGTGCTAAAAAGCGATATCATTTACCCCGTAATAGATAGATGTGAAGATAAAACTTTTAATGTCAGCTGTCTCAGCATGGTGATTGAAATCGGGGCCTGACACCCAACGGGCGTGACGGAGGATAGCGCCACGGTCACATCAAGCTTGTGTCCTTCACGAGCCAAAGGTCGGTTAACATTTTCTAAACAACCATAACTAGACTTGGAGAGGTGTGGAAGGGTGCTAAACAGTCATACGTAGCCTGAGAGAGGGGTGGAAGGGTGCTAAGCTCGAAGTCGTTGGGGATCAAATCACCAATAGAAGTAGGACACGCATATACTTCCCGTGAAGCCCCTTGGATCCCGTGCCTGGGGATATGGGACGTTTACCTTCAGGGTATAGAAGGAAGGAAAAGGGAGCTCCTCATGAGTCCAAAAATGCCAATGTGTACATGTCCCTCCTCGCACTCTCTTCCTCTATACCTTAGACCCGTGCCGCGTGTTGCCCCTGGACAGTTATGGGTATTAATCTTGAGCACGCCCAAATTATTCAAAAATTCTACACTCAGCCACCTTAACTGCACTACTGAGCTACCAATTCACCACGTGCCCACTGCCCTTTGCTGCACTACTTTAAGACTAAATTTCTGCGTCTCATTATCGACATTGAACCCAACTGGAGGCCAACTCTCTTCGGTGTTATAACAATTCGCAAATGGCATTCATGACTACTGGATGGGTATCCCCTTATAATCATTTCTGCAGAAGCTGCATTGTTGAGCTGAAGGCAGAAACTACAAAAAACCTACTCTGCTTCTCGGATCTTACTATTTAAATTGTCTCAGCGAACTAAGCAACGCCAACATAGGTCAACTCAATCGATTCATTGCAACCTCAAAGGGTTCTAGTGTTAGGCGCAGCCAACCTGAGTGGTACCACAATGCATTACTTC
This sequence comes from Eristalis arbustorum, assembly GCA_916610145.1. Lineage (NCBI taxonomy): Eukaryota > Metazoa > Arthropoda > Insecta > Diptera > Syrphidae > Eristalis > Eristalis arbustorum. The sequence continues at coordinate 57,082,055 of OU744320.1, read as the reverse complement.
GGACTAACTCTGACTGTCTTCTGTAGTCAGCAAACTTTACCTAACCTTCGCAATCGTCAAGTAATATGCCATAAATTGGTGTTTGGAAATAAGGCACATTTCTTCATCCGCCGTCTATATAAAATTATTTTGAGTCGTTTGACCATTACAGGAATTATGTCATCGGTCTATGTTTGATTCGCTTATTACGGTTTTCCAGGTGCCGGGACAACTTTGGTGTATAAGGGTGATATTAATAAGGTGAAAGAAAGTAATAAGGGATTTCTTAGACAATTGTTTAAAGAATGCTCCAGTAATCAGGTCTATATATGATAATCTCCAGTGGCGCCTTAAGTTCGTTATGACTATGCAAGTAGTACTGAATGCTTGGTAATTCGTATTTGTGTTGATCTGTTAACGTACTTATGCAGTACTTCCATGGGATACGGTCATACTCTAATAATAGAAGAGTTATCTGCTTGAATTCCATTGTTAAATAATAGCGAGGAATGTCTTTCATAAAGAAACCAAAGACATTACGCATTTTTTTTGCTTCTTAAAACTAGATGTTATATTTTGCACTAGGCGGTAGCAGTAAATAGGCGTTAAATGAACAATGGCTGTGTTTTACACGAATCATTAATTAAAACTCTAATGTATGCGAATCTATGTAGGTGTGCAATGTTTTGAAGAAGGCAATGTGATCCATCTCTTCTCTTTTCTGAATTGTGTGACTCTCTATTGCAGTGTATTGCACAAAACTCTATTTGCCCTCTCTTTTATCGATAGCTATGAAGTGTCAACTGGCATGGTTTCAGGTTGTGCTCTCACATAATTAAATTAAACCAGCTATTATATTATTCAAACAAGCAAACAGACGAATATTCAATTTTATATAATATACAATTTTTATTGTGTATGTACATATGAGGAAAAAAAAAAGAAATTGGTACTCATCTTATAAGATATTTTTCTCATCCGCTTATGTGGTATGTATACCGATTTAAAAACTTGTTGAAAAAGATTATCCGGGCTTTATGTATACACCGGAAAAGAAGTATGATCTCAAGAACAATTGAAATAAGACGTAATGACATTAATATCATTTAAACAATATGAGATATTTCAAAGTGAAAAAAAGTATTTTACTTACTTACATATCAGGCCGACGACCCATGAAGGGTCCGAGCTTGAGAAATTACTGCCTTCCATTAGTGACAGTTCTGGGCTCGCTCCTCTTAGTCATCAAGGCTAAGCTGTCTTACATCCGCGATAACTTGGTCTTTGTACCGGAGGTTCGATCTTCGTCTCCTTCTCTAACCGGGAGGCTCGGATTCGAAGACCCTCTTTGCTGAAGCGTTGTTGCCCATTCGCTCGATGTGGCCGAGCCAGTGAAGTCGACGGATGTTTGCCTGCCGGACTACATCCACATCCTTGTACAGCACGAAGAGTTCGCGGTTGTGTCTTCTCCTCCATTCGCCTTACTCGCAGCCAGGACCATGTATCCGACGCAGAATTTTTCTTTCGAAGGCACCAAGAATCAGCACTGCAGTCTTACTTAATGTCCAGCTTTCGGCTCCATTAAGTAGGACTGGCAGAATAAGGGTTTTGTCCTTCGAGTCATGAGTTTCGAGCCCAGTTGTTTTGACAAACCGAAGTAGCATCGGTTGCCAAGGGCGATTCTACGTGGGATCTCCACTACGATGTCACTCGAGAAGTTTACGTTTGCCCCGAGGTAGACAAACTCCTTTACTACCTCGAAATTGTAGCTGTCGATTGTACCTTTTTGGCCTAGGTGCACAGCATATATTTGGTTTTGTAATCGTTGACCTTTAGACCAGCTTGTGTCGCCTGTTCCTCAATTGTCGTGAAAGCTTTCAGTACGGCGCGTTGTGACCGCTCGATAATGCTGGACTGATATGTAGAAGATAGTGTCTTCCGTGTTGACTTTTGCCCGCCGCATTATCTTCTAAAGTACCAAGTTGAAGAAATCACACGGCAGTGCATCCTTGCCGAAATCCGGTGCAGGTTTCCAAAGGTTCAGATGTTTTTGAACCGAACTGCACGGTGCATCGCGTATGTGTTAGCGTTGTGCGATACAACCGGATCAATTTTTCCGGAATCCCGAATTCTGCCATCGTTTCGAATAACCCCTTGCCATGAATGCCGTCGTATGCGGCCTTAAAATCGATGAAAAGATGATGAGTATCGATTTGAAACTCGCTGGTCATCTCCAGGATCTGCTTTAGTGTGAAGATTTAGTTTATAGTGGATTTGCTGAGTCGGAAGCCGCACTTGTACTTTAGACGTTCACACAGTACGGTGGATAGCATATTGTAAGCGACGTTAACCAGGAATATACGTCTGTAGTTTTTGCATAAGGTTGGATTGCTCTTTTTGTGGATTGGGCTTATGGAGATGATAAGTAAGTATAAAACCATATTTGAGAAGATTTTACGACGCACTCCAAATTAAGACAAACATACCTAATATAAATTACGTTATAATTATTCGGCTAAGACTTCAGTTTTATTGAAACTGTTATAATAATAATAATAATAATATGGGTGGCGCTACAGCCCGTAGGGGGCCAGGGCCTAGCTTCTCAGCAACCACTCGTGTTGTGCGTGCTATTGTTCTCTCACGAGTGGAAGGGACCTACAGTTTAATGCCGAACCCGAACAGAGCAGGAATCGAACCTGCGACGTCGAGGTTGTGGTCGACGTACATACCCACAACGCCACGGGCCACCGTTATATTGAACCTGTTATGAAACATAAAAAAATATTTTCACTTCTATTGCAAAAAACTTCTTCTTTCTAAGAAAATGTTTTTATAAAAAATAACACAACAGGCTGTTTTGTACATGCATTTGCATAAACAGTTTCAAAAGCCTGTTGCGCAATTTTGTGATGAAATGTTTTCTGTTAAAGCAATGGTTTGCTTACTTAAATCTCTATTTCCTGCTGGGCAATAAAATTACATAAAACACAATATAATAAAGACTACTAAATCAAGTGGAATAACCTGGACCAAAACTATCATAACTATTTTCCTTTTAAATTTTGAGTTCTGGACACTCTTATAATAAAGCTTGCAAGTATAACTCTCAATCGTTAGACAAAACCCTCTTGTTACGGCAGTAATTCAACAAAGCAGATTGGTAATTGATATATCAATTCTGCAGTGTTCAGTAATAAGAGAATATCCATATTGCACACTATATAATGTATTCACAACATTGCTAGTGGTAGGCAACATTCAAAGCAGATTTATTATGAACAGCTAATTGAGCAAGATCAATCTGTTACACTTATCTAACATTTTACCAGCACTTGTCTACCAAAGTGAAACTTCATACACAACTTTGAGGTTACTTTTACAAAGCATTTCAACTGACAACAGAAGATACCGAAGATACACCCAAATGTAACAAGGGTTCACGGTAAGAAATCTTGTATATACGTATGTAAACGCAAAAGATACTGTGAAAGCAGTTTTCCGGACCGAAGTCCATGGAGTGAAATTATGTGTACAAGAAAGCAAAAACGTACATAGGTATGTACTTGGATTTGGAAAAGGATTTCCATCTTCTCGGACAACAGTGCACCACTTCTGGCAGACAGACTTTATGACATAACGAGATTGTCTGAGACTTGCAAAACAAGTACTTAGCAGTTAGCACAGTGGAGGAAGTATACAGGGTGATTTCGAATATTACGAAATTGCGAATGAATATTCTTCGAATGGCTCCATAAGTGGAACATAAGAGGGCATTTATTCCATACATGCACTCAATCGGTCCAGTGTAGTGTGTGATAATTTGTTGTAGTCGAGATAAGATAGCGGATACAGGGAGAAGAACGACATCGAGGAATAATACCAATCCTAAAATTGAAAAGTTGTCGATCGGGTCTTCCAGAAATGTTCTGTAAGTTCTATACCGTCTACGTTGAACAAGATTGATGATTGGATTTAAGAAGCCTTTAAAGAAGCTACTACTGAGCTGAATCGAATATCCCACAAAGAAACGCCTCAACAATTAGCTAGAGCTGTTCGTGAGCTGTACGAACATTGCGAAGGCAAGAGAACCAAGACACCAAGGCAAGAAACCCATCTTTCTTAGCTAGAAAAAGGGCATGCGAAGCACACGGGATTCGGATTTTTTTTTTAAATGGAGGTGGAGCTTTGTATTGGATTTGTTTAATTTACTATTGCCAACAAAGTGACTTCATTTTAAATAAAGTCTCACAATTACCGAACAAAATTGGGCTGACAATCGTCTTCCGGAGTTGGGGTAAAATCCGTCCAAACAGTTGTTGTATCCTGCATTGGACGTTGATAGAACTACTTGTTTGATGGATAGGTTGATGGACAGATCGCATGATATGGCTGTAACGCGTCAACGATTCCATCACACCGCAATCTGTTTGTTCGCACTCTTTCTTGAACATTTTGCACAGTGAGAACATAGATGTGTACAGCCATGCTACCATTATACATTATTTATTCTATGTCAATCTCACCAATGTGTATTTCATTGTTGTCCCTCTATTCGTAGTGATTTTTTATTTTTATTTTGGCAAAAACTACTCCGAACTAGTGTTATTCAAAGCCGCGTTTAAGCAAACCCTCTTTTATACATCATGTATTACACCAAAAAAGTCTGCCTATTGGCCCTTTGATTTCATTTCCTAGTGATTGATTGCCTGTCACCGAAAACTGATTTTGTGGCAGGTTTAGTGCTTCAGTCACCTAAATATAACTGTACGGTTGACATTACAGCCCACAAACCACTTGTCATTGTCATTGCGGTTGCCTGCCTCTTGTTTTTCTCTGACATGTTTCTGCCCACCACCCTTATTGCAACGACAATGTTTGTATTTAGATTTCGCATCAAAGGGGCGCTACAGTGAATACACTTTTGTTGCCGACCTGAAGAGTCAATCTAATTCAAGCTATTTCCTTTAAATTACCGGAATTGATCGAAAATCGAAACTCTTCTCCTCGAAGACTTGAATTTAATAGCTTTAAACGTACCGGTGTCTAAGCACCAGTTATCTAGCAGTTACAAGTGTCGTTTGTGTCAGAACATATTAACCGATGTGGTATTTTCACTCGACGCACGGCGCAAATAATCAGTTCTGCCATTCTGCTTCTAGTCCAACATGTTCATACACACTTCATATAAGAGGACTACAAAAATTATAAACAAATAATAGCAATATATCACATCTTTCGTGTAAATTACTATTGGCACACAGTAGACGAACGCGTATGCAAACTCTTATTTAATGGCAATTTGGTCAAGAAGAAATGCTTAGAGCAGTGGCTACAGATGAAGTTGCATGGCTCTCTAGTGTTATTAAGGTGGCCTGGGAGCGCGGTAAGACACCTAGCAATGATTGAGTTGATTGTTCTTTTTTTCAAAAAATAGGAGAAAAGAGATTGCACCAACTAGAGGGGTCTTCTCAGGAAAGTTTACGCTAAGGTGATAGTAGCGCGCTCTACAGCTTTGGTTGAATCTAGGACGGTGAATGAACAGTGCGTGTTCCGTCCGGGCAGAAGCACAACTGACCATCTTATCACTCAAAGAATGGTAGTGGAGAAGGCTTGGGAGAATGCCAAACCAATCTACAGTTGTTTTGTAGAAAGCTGCGTCTTGTCACCTCTCCATTATATGCAAATAGAATAGAAATCTTTTACTGAACAGCAACTATGATATATGCCTATGTGGTGTAAATCACGCCAATATGGCATACATAAGGGTTGTGAAAAATCAAAAGAGATCCCGTATTGAGAGCAACAATGTCTCTATACCGATTTTGTACTATAAATCGGTTTATAAGTTTTGACGATCAACGGACTCGTATCGAACGGCAAAGTCAGACATCAGACAAAGCTGATACCATTCAGGATATATGGATAATTCTAAATCATCATATGGAAACTGCGTATACACAGACAGAAGTTATAACCTTTGACAAACAACTATTCCCTTATAGAGGAAAAACACGATTTTCACAATACATACCATCGAAGCCTGCAGAATAAGGAATGAAAGTATGGCGAGCTTATGATTCCAGCAACGGATACCCTTGCAAATTGATTTTGTATACAGGCAAAGAAATGGCATATCAGAGAGCTGTAAAATTGGGCGTGATGTGATGATCGAATTAACAACCAAGTACCAATCCAGCGGAAGAACTCTTATTGTTGACAATTTCTTTAAAATTTTTGAAGGTGTGGAAAGCTTCCAGAATCTAGATTGTGTGTTTGTGGGAACTATTCGACGGAATAAGAAGTGCATTCCTAAAGGAATGCTTCCATCCACAATCAACTTTCTTTGGACTTACAGATATTGTTGCAGCAGTGTCTTACGTGTCGAATCTAAGGCAGTCATTATGTTGTCAACTGTTCACTATAACACCGAATTGGTGGGAACAGCAAGAAAGCCACAAGCAATTCTGTTTTATAACAAACAACTTTATGTTTCGACGTCATGTATCAAATGTTGGGAGAATGTACATGTGAACGACAGACTATGCGATGATCATTGGCTTTTTTCTACTACATTTTGCATGTCGCAATCTTATCATCTTTCAAAAAAGAAATTAAATTAAAAAAATAATTAAAAACGTGACCAAAATACCAAAAAAACTTCAACTATTGCCTTTAGTGCCATCAATTTTGAACAAAATATATGAAGATTTAGCCAGACTTATTCCATTGATTGAAAGGTTTTGAAACATCCATTAAATGGAGGGTTAAGACACCTTGTTATAGACATTAGAGATAAGCAAATGACTTCGGGCTGGAATAAATTAAATTGAAATGACTGACGACTTCGACGAAAATAAATGAGTCTGTCGAAACTTTACAGACCAATTGCCATTTCTTCGTTAAGATCACTTAAAATGAATTCAGATTTTCTTACCAACATTGCCTCTAAAACCTTCATAATTTTGTATTTTACCTGATTTTTTAAAATATTAACATACAAACGTCTTTCTGATGCGCCTGCCGTTATAATATGTAGTACTATTATTTTATTGTAACTATTTCAATGTAACTTTATTCAATTCAATATTATTCATTAGACAAAAGGGTATAGTGTTTTTCATCGCACTGTTCAGATGTTTTTTACCTAATGAGTTAACTAACAGCTTATTTACATGTTATTGTACCTTAATTTTATAAAGTATCAAAAACTCATAAAACAAGTTATTCCAAAACACTTCAAAATCTGTATTCGGGCACTTTCGCACATTAGTGATTTTCAATTGTAAGTGCTCTCTATACTTATGTATAAAAACCACTTTTCAATGTAACCATCACCTTCGAAGGAATTCCGATGGCCGTAGTCGCTTAGTTACCATGTTTATCTGTCAAGCACAACCATCCTGCCATCCTACATTATAACCCTCGGATGCTGTTTATTCCCGGTTTCTCGTCGTTTTCCTTTTGCTTTGAGTTCCCTCGTAAATTCCACCATCCGCATCCTTTCACTACCTCATCCTCTAATGAGTTTTGCACACAAACATTGTGTGCGAAATCCCTCGTGGAGATAAAAGTTTTCAGAATTCCGCGGTTTGCGCTACAGTTTTGAGAAGCCACAAAGGGACGCTAAACTCACAAGGACATATCAAACAATTCAATAGAAATTATCTGTATCTGCCTTTTTGTCAGTGTGTCTGATGCTGACGCCAGTCAGCAAATTACAATTCGGTGTGAGTAGTAATCTCGAACGTGTATCCCTGAATAGACACATAACGTGTGACTGAAAGGAGATTGTGGATTGGAATTCCCAGAGGGGATCCCAGCCCGTGGAAACAACCGTTGGAAAAGGAGTTTTAATTTATGGAATGGGAAATAAACGTTCGCCGGAAGTGAAAGCGAGAAAAACAAGAAGGTGGATGTAATGAAATGTTATTAGAAGTCTGATTTAAATTAATCTTTGAGGCAGCTATCAGGCTTTTCCTTCCTTGGCCATAAGTACGCGCAACTGGTGTGCGTAATGAGATTAGTTTTGTCTTAATCACTCAAGTGTTCCCTAAAATGTTACCTAGTTTGAATTGTTATTTTAAATAGAAACCACTTCTGCACTACTCAGATGTACCTACACACAAAAATATAGATATGTATATACATGGAGTTGTGAAGAGGAAATGAGCAGGTGACATGTCAATTAGAAGATTGTAAGGAAAGAAATGTTCTGACAAACAAAATAATTTTCCGGAAAATTTTAAGGGTCTGAAAATGGAAAATACCTTCATGTATACACGTGTATATTTTTTACGTGAGAGATATACAGCGAACGTAGATGTGTAACGTGTGTGCACTGCTTAAGAAATTAGTGGCTCTGGGGCACCTGCACGGATTTGGTCATAGTAACATAATATAATATAACTATTCCTCTTCTGTTAACGCTCTCGTAGTTTTTGCTGTAAGCTAATTGCCTATATTCTATTTCAACAGAGAACATAGAAGGTAACTTTTAAACTAAAACATTTGTTTTTTTAGATATTACATTGCATTGTGTTTTTCCTTTACAATAAACCCATGATAAGATGGGACTTATCATTCGACATTCGTACCGCTGTAGTTCATTGTCAAAATTATTATGTGAAAAATGCTTTAACAACAAATTAAACAGGAGTAAGATATCAAGGATATGCAGAAAATCGGAATATCTATGGGTGTCAAAACAAATTTGTATCCAAGAAAAGATGCAACGTACGAGAAATCTTGAGCCAGTAAACTAGTTCCCGCAACTTAGAATATTTCATATTGGTAGCTGTTTTGAAGCTGATTCAATTTTATAGAAACAACCAAAATGAATAAATTGCGTTAGCGTTTACTTAAGAGAGAATTATTTAATAAGTAATATTTTATTATTTTAATAATAGTCAAGTTAATTATTATTTTAATATCAAAGCTAAGTTAATATCAAATCGAAAATCCCTAACTCCTCAATGAGTGTTTGAGGATTTATTTGAAAGTAAAACATTTCATAAATAATATTTTTCCACTCGTGAGAGACTGCTCAAAATACGAGTAGTTGCTGAGAACGCTTGGTCATGGCCGCCTACGGGCTATAGTGTCAACAATATTATACATTATATTAAACAATGTTATCACCACTCTGTTAAAGGGCTAAATTATTATCAAACCGAAAAAAATGTTTGAAATGATACAAAATACAACAAAAACACACATTGTTAAGCAAAAAATATCCAAAAACTATGAGAGTATATTCACTGTCCGAGACGGATCTTGCATCGTATATTCGCGTTCTCTATTCTTCAGACATTCTGTGAGCTCCAACAACAACAAATAGATTCCTCAAAAATGCTCTTGCCTTGCTGATTCTTTCAGCTTCCCTTGAAACAAGAACGGGGTCTCATTTTAAAAATAAGGAAAACTCTTTTTACATGCCTGCCATCTTTGAAGGACGTTTTCTTTTTACATTATACTATAATTATGTTTTGAGTAGTGGGCAGACGATCGTGTCTTTTCAGTGGGAAACCGCACTTATTTATATCAAACATCCATTTTGTGATTTTCTTTTCTTCATCTGCTAAAAAATAAGTCCTCAATAGGTCCTTCTTAGGTAATTTTATCTTCATCTGGGACTATTTGACATCAGTGTTGCTTTTTTTTCTAGAAACTACTATTTTTTGATTCATACATGCAAATTTTAAATCACTGTGCATTCAGGACAAAGTCGTTAATTGATCTTAACTTGGCGAGATGCCAGAAACCTACAGCCTTCTTGTGGCGCTCTCTGTATAACCTTTACTGCAATCACGTAGATGTGAACCAAAGTATGCATGGCTATCGTCATGCATACTCTTTTTATCTTTAAGAGAGGGCATACTATCAGTGTTACGGCACCAACATCTTTTTCGGAGCTGGGCAAGAGACGTTTTTGCTAGTGTCATCGGCAAGCAAAGCCTACATTACAACACGTTCGAGACCGGACACAGACTGTTGGGCTTAGTTACGGAGCCAAACCTCTATGTCGTTAACAAACGGTTCCCTCATTTTAATTGAGGTTCCCTCATCTTAAATGCGAAGGAATGAGCAATGGGCAGAAGGACAAGAGCGGTTTGGAAAGAAAAGAGCAGGAAAAAAACGAGCCGGTGGAAATGGGGAGGTGTAACTGCAGAAATGATGGACGAAAGTTCCATCGGCATGTAAAACATCTATCCATACAGGACCTATCACGATGAAAAGGAATGACTCGTATCAGAGTTACTGTCGATATTGAAAGTCTTTAAGGATCACTTCTGTAGTTAATAGGCTAGGAAGAAAAAACCCCTGTCAGAATGTGCACACTCCACACAATAGATAGAAGACAGAAGATAATTCCTTCTAAACGAAGTCAAGACAGCACAGATGTCGAGACTAAAGTCGAACAAAGCTGACGAAGCAATGCAGACGGACTGCCGGCAGAACTTTTTAAGGCAGCTAAAGATCAGGTGGAAGGGTACATGAACAAACTCATCTGTTCCTTTGTCAATAACCTCATAGGCCCTCATCAGTGAGATTGCAGGCCGTGAAAGTCTATCATCGGCCAAACGTCCACACTACATGCCTAGCCAAACTAGTCAGGTTGTGCATTATGACGATGGAGAACTCTTGCTACATAAAGGTCGGTAACGAACTCACTGAAAATTTTAATGTCAAAAAGTATTCCATACGCTCACGACATTGACAACATGAATACCAAGATTAAAAACGGAGTAACTCTTGCCAACCACTACTTCTTTGGACTCAAGAAGTAAATATTTTCAAATAATTTGAATGTGACTGGAACAGAACACGACGCTCTGTACTGCCACAGCAAGATTTATTCGTGTGGCTTCCATACATCGAAGCGGACGATTTTCGTCTAACACAAATATTTGCTCTTGATTGTAAAACGATACACCTTAAAGCATTTCTACATTTTATTTGGTTTATCTATTGATATATATGTACATATCCACATACGAGCGTGGAAACGAGTTGCTAGATTATTTACGTAATGGATGCCATCTTTGTTGATTTACGACTGGATATTCGAGTATATATTTGAACGGCACTGTTCGTGGAGTTAATTGCACTGCAATACGTCTTACTAAGATGAGGGAACATTCAAATCAGTAGATTACAAACGGTAAACAAGCGAAATTTATTTGCGTATTGAGCGCCGTGTTTGCTCTTTTCGGATACAAACGCAATTGAGTGGCGAGTACACAGTACCCTTAGATGCTCGGTTTCAGTCCGCCACAAAACACACAATACAAAAGAACAATCGAAATATTGGCCTAAAAACAATTAATGGAATTTAAAAATATACCCACTTAATAACAGGCGAAAAGAAGTTCCTGTAGAAACTGTCCAGTCTGTACAATTGACAATTAGGTCTTGATTTTTTTTTACATATAGTATATATATCTAAGTCTATAACGTAATTCGTGCAGAGGAAGTGAGTCAGCGCAGAATTGATCGGGCTTGAGTTATTCTTGGCTGCCAAGCCGGCGCAGTTATTTTGGGATGGGATTCACAAATTGCCAGAAAGATAGAAAAAGTCATACCTCCAGATGGGCAATACATGAATACTACCATTGTACGTTAGTTGTAATGTTACGCAGCAGAATTATGTTCGCCTTTGTGTTTCAGAGCACGAACTTACATTAATATATGCGTAGCGCTACTTCGAATCCGAACCTGTCGAGCAACGCAACAGAGGACGCCTGCGTTTAAGGTGGCGCATCTAAGTGGAGAAGGACCTCAACCAACTTGGTGTGCGAAACTGGATACAGCTAGAGATCGCGCTAGTTGGAGAGGCTTGTTGGTTGAGGCACAGGTCCACCCACTGTAGCTCCACACAAAGAAGAAGAAGAAGGGTGGCGCTACAGCCCGTGGAGAGCCAGGGCTTAGCTTCTCAGTAACCACTCGTTTTGTACGTGCTATTGTTCTCTTACCTGCCGAATACTAACGGCCAAGCTTGTGAAACTTTTTCCAAACAGTTATACTCTTTGAAAATTGTCAGTGATCCGAAAGGGGAGGGGACCGTGCAAATTAATTTTTGTCACCCACACCAGGTATCGAACTTACGACGTCGAAGTTCAAGTGTATTGGGGTCGACGCACATACTCACGACGCAACGGGCCACCACGCGAACTAAATTGTAAGTTTTTGAATTCTTCATTGACTAAAATAAAAGTTTGTATATTAACACAAAATTTGTTAGGTTTTACTACATAGAATGATCCGCAGTATGATCAATTAGAAGCCTGTCATACGATAGGAAGAATATCCAAAAAAGGAGAATTCTTAAAACAGAATTACAGTAGAATGCCGGTTTCGAAAACTGAAGTAAAAGCAACGCACGAACTCACATCGCCTATGAACCTGCTAACATCCAAGATTGTTTTTTTTTGCGTTCAAAGTCGATATAGGTGTGGCGTACTTGCACACTTCACACCTTAACCCCTGTGTTCATACATTGCGCCTTATTACAGAGAGATAATTTAATAACAGAGTTGGAAATGATAACGAAAATATTCAGATTCAGATTCAGATTCAGATTACGCAAATGTACTTGCAATTAAAGTGTTGCAGTTTCAGTCATGAAAATAATTTCGCAATACAATCATTATTTCCCAACTATGCTTGATAGATTATATTAGTTTCAAGTAAAGGCTCGTCACCATTGTACTATTTCTTCAATATAAAAGAACAATTTCGTGAGTCAGATTTCCTTTGTATTCACGCAACTACATACAAAGCTACAGTATATATTCACAACTTGAAATGTATTAAATGCCATTTGCATTGTACCACAGAGTCTATTGACTCGTCCACCTAGCAATTCCCCCACAATCAAAACAATTAGATTGACGGTTTAGAGCGTTCCTAAGGCGTTGTGCTGAATCACATTTAAATGGCAATTTGAAAGGCTTCAGTGTGTATGCTACTAACTTATGCCACCCACTTTTCCTTTTATATTCATGCAGAAGTATGTATTTTTCTCTGCTAAGATGTTTGAACGTATGCGCAATGACACGGGCAAGAAGAGAAAATGAAGAGATATCCTATGTAGGGAAGTTTGTTCCATTTTTTTCTTTTTCATCATTGCAACTCCTAGACAAAAGCCCTGAAAACAAATTTCTAATTAATTTTTTTCACGCCAATTTAGTTGCAGACTTACACTTTGCTTAACACTTACCCCATAGCTTGTCACAGAGACAGTTTTAATAGCGTTTGCTACTGCATAGCGGAATGCACCTTATTCTAAAGGAATAAAGATTCAATTGACACAGGATTACAAAACTGTTACCTTGGTTAGTACTTACTACATAAAATGGAAAATTTGAAAAATTGTGTCTGCAAAAAATGTCTTGTGTTTGCTTCAACTCAAAAATTCAGAAACATGTTTTGTTTCTTTCTATGAAATGAATATTATATTTGTGATGTACACAAAGACAAATCTTAAAAATCGAAATACTGTATTATGTGGAAGATTTATTAGCCTACCATACAATCTACAAGGAAAATAGTTGGGCTCAACTGCCAGGACAGTTGCTGCATCATTGCATGATTTGAGTTTTCTACACAGAATTCACTCAGTAAAGGATGGGTGTCAACCTGCTAACGGTATTAGCAGAAACGTGCAGGATATTGTTTTTGCTGGTATAGTACTTTAGTATAATTCTTCTCAAGACAAATCTTAACCACTTTGTTCTGATGCTCACAAACGCGCTACTGACAGCCCGTTCTCTTCCGATGATGTCAAGGCTATCAGCATATGGTAGTAGTTGCACCGATTTGCATCCCTTAGAGGGCCTGGGCCTACCTTTCCAACAACCACGTCGAAGTTGGGGTCAACGCACAAACCCACAACGCCACGGGCCACCACGGCCTTTGGTATTGAAGTTATGTTAAAGAGATTGTATTACAGTGCATAGTATGGTGAAAATCCTGTCGTATTGTCAATACGAAACCCGCACTGATATTGACCAATCAGACTGTTGACGTAGGGTTTCAGGCGTTTACACAGAGTCGCTGACAAGATTTTACACAATACGTTCAGGAGACTTAAGCCGCTATCATTGGCACAATTTAGGGATCCCCTTTCTTTAAGATTAAGCAAACGATGCTGAGACATATACCAAACATACTTGTATGCATACATTCAAATTCAAAACTGAAGAATATTCCTAATATAATAAGAAAACGCTATAATAAGTAAACGAATCAATACTTTCGACTTGAATGAACCAGTTATGTACATATATCATTTTACTGGAAGACACTTTAGACTTGCGTTTAAATCAGTGAAGTGGACACTTCATTACAATCTTTTCTTCGGCGAAGAGCTTAAACACTCGTAATTGTCAGTAATATTAGAATACGAATGTATTCATCATGGTTTTATTATTTTTATCCTTTTTTTAAGAGGAAATAAGTCAGATATAAATAATAATTAGCTCGAGAGATGACGTACTCACTCATCAAATGTATTTATATTTCATTATATTTCATTTCTCAAGAACTGCTAGTCCCATCCAAATGGATGGCTCCTTTCAGGATGAATGCATCATAATTGGATTTTTATTATTAAGCTTGCTCTGTTCAGTGCTTGTCAGTTGTAGTAAGACATTTACATGTGGGACCGAAGTCTCGAGTACATTGTAAAAATATACGGATTATTGGTAATTTTCATTGTGAAACTAATAACTTTAATGTACGAAAACGGTTTATTTAAGGTGAAACACAAAGTTCAACTTGAGCTTCAAACTTGATCGTCCCAGTATCACTAACGATTTTAAGAAGAAATTAAACGAATCGGAACTGTCAAATAAGACAAATACAGGCAAAGTAAGATTTTTTCATAAGCCTTAACGCTTTTTATGGGGAAGGAAGAACTAGTAACCAACCAACAAAAAACCAGTAACTAAAACCTACAACACTTTGTACTGGCATTAAAGGAATAGCCCTAACGTTTGGTGAGTACAGCATTGTTTGTTTCACGTCCAATAATTTAGTATATTGACAGTGGCACTCAACCAGACGTAAGCCTGATTGCTGTCCTCTTTGAGTGAAAGCATCTCGAAGTGCAATATATTTTCCGGTTCAAATTACACTAAATGGCAACATTTATAGTCAGCGGTCATAACCTGTGCTGCTAGGTTGAATATCAGACCTCTAAGAAAAAAATTAATTCATTACATATCGGCGACAAATGACATTGTTGGTGGCTATGATTTAAAGACGAGCGACACAAAAAACTCCAATTAAGACTTTCTTTCAATCATAATCTGAAGTATGACAGTCGAAAAATATGCGGAGAAGAGGAATATCTAGACTAAAGGTTTTTAATGAACGTAAACGGGAAATATTATGGTCTTCGCCAAATTCACTTATATTATTTACTCAGAATTGACTAAATAATTTGGTCAAGCTCCATGTATGTAAGCGAAAATGCTCAATCCTTTCTTTACACTGTTCACAGCTGAATAATCAATATGAGAAGGAAGAAGGTTTAGGGTAGACCTTGTATGTAATCAATACTCTTTCTTTTCAAAAAGGGTTTTATTTCTCTGGTCGTTCTAAAAATCCCTTTATATTTACTTAATAAAAAGTCAAATGCGGATCAAAGTACTCTCTAAAGACATTGGAGGAGAAAGAAATCCTCAGGCAATAATTCAAGCGTTGTAAGATTTAAGAAGTTTGTTTTGTTTGTCTTCACCGAAATGCAAGCCTATTTTACGATTCGCGTACCCGCAGCAATTTCCCTTGAAACTGTTTTTCTTTCCGATTACCCCCTCCGTCGTTCATGTTCACAAGAGCACTGAATAAAGAACATCATTAACCTCTTTTAAACTCAACAGGTTTTTTGTGGAGCATTCGGTATGACATCTTCAAAGCCCTTAGCAATCAACGTAGAGAGTTTCGCTCAAGAGTGATGTTCTGCTATTTTTACTAAGCTCAACTGTATGTACGGTACATGTGTGTGTCATGTTTTTTGTTTTTTACCATAACAACTGCCTTTCAACAAATTGATAAGACATTTCAAAGTCGATGCCTTAGATACATCAAATCATGTTAATGTTCTGTTCTTATTTACCGAAAAGAAAACAAAAAGAATACACAGTTGTAATGGGGAATGACGCACGGGGAAGCTTGAGCGCTCTCTGAGATCTTGTCCCCTTTTTGAAAAGCTTTAAGGGTTCATTTAATTCATCTTGTTGGTGATTGTGGAAATGTAGAACTTTTCAATTCTCCTCAGATTTCTCCTTAATGAACTTACCCCTCACTATGAGCTTTTCGCCAATGAATCTTTGATTGTAAAATGAACTTACCCCTCACGACAGGCTTTTCACCAATGAATCTTTGATTGTAGGGGAAAGTTATGTCGGCAGCGAAGTTAAGTGTAAGGATATGTAGGACACATGCTCTATTAGTAGCATAGGTATAGAAACTCTCCGTAAGCATGGATTAAAGTTTTAAATATTTGAAGACTCTGTCTAAGAGTATTTACATTTCTTATGTTATAATCCTAACCCATAGCTCGATATCAAATGTTTCATTTTCATACATTTTATTTGGTTCTCGAGTAAGATACCATACATATTTGTATATTTTCACATTCAATTCGGAGAATTATGGGTATTTTTATTAGCTCTTTGAATCTAATCAGATCCATGAGCAATACATTTGTGATATCGATTACTAACTTAGAATTGCTTGAAGAAATCAAACAGAAAAGCAACACATAGGCTATCTGGAATTGAGCTTTTCCTATTGAATACAGTAATTTATTTTTACACCTAAAAAATCTCAACGGCAATTCTAATTCAATATACAAATACATACCTCTAATTTCTAGGTATGTATTGTAATTTATTATAACTTAAACTAATTGCTCAATTCTAATTCAATTTGGACTATTAAGAGATATTCGCGAATAAGAACAGGAACTGCTAATCGAAGATGTTTGAATAAAGTCAACATTTTAATTAATTTCTAACTAATAGAACAATTGATAAAGGGTGTTATTTTTCCGTGAATAAAGACATCTCAGTGATATGCATTCCGGTAAATATACACACGGAAAATATATGCATATCCGTTTCCATAACTTTCGCAAAAGTAGCTTGAGCTGTCGCTTATGTTCAGCACTTCTTTGTAAGGGATGAAATTCAGAGTTAAACTCTTGCCGGTAGCATAGTTCAAGGGGCTAGTGTACAATGACTACCATTTAAATCTGTGTATGTTCTCCGGGACTTCAGTCACTACCAAATAAGGGGGATTTAATAGAGCACCGCACAATATGGCTTTAGGCAATATAACCGTGGGCAAAATTATATTGACTGAGAACCTTAGAATAACGGCTAAACATTCCAGTAATAAGCTTCTAGCTCTGGATCCATAATATGTTACGATGCTTTTATGTTTCATAACTATGTATCTAAAGTCTCATAAATTGTATGTTTCAAGTTAATAGCTCGCAACTTGAATCGAATGAGCCACTGTCGGGAGTTATAGTTATATTATGTCAAAACCACAGACGCACATGTCTCATTCATACAATCTGCAATGATGGGTTGAAATGTGAAATTTTTAATTCAGCTTGTAATGTTCTTCACTTACTACCTAGTTACTGACATATTGATTAAATTTTGGAACAGTATATGAGTGGCGGCCCGTGGCGTTGTGGGTATGTGCGTCGACCCCAGCCTCGGGTTCGATTCCTGCTCTGTGCTGGAAAGGCTTCTCAAACTTGGCTATTCGGATTAGGCATAAATTTGTTAAACCCTATATAGTTGTGTTAAATTAAATTGACGATTTCAATTAGTTACATTAACTAGTGCTCGAGGCTCAAGGTGATTGATTCACACTGGTAGCAATTAATCTAATATTAGGTATGTTACCATTTGAACGCTATGCTACCATAAGTTAATTTAAATAATATATAAATTCAAGCAATGAAATCTCATAATAAGAATTCCGAATTCAGTATTAGCACACTAAAACTAAATGTTCATATTTCTCTATTCAATCCTGTCTCCAAAACATCAAATGGGCATACCGTGCTTTATAGCATATTATTTATATTTATAGAATGTATACCAATTAATAAAGAATATTTTCATAAAATCATGAATTTTAGATTTCTCACTCAAAAAAAAATGATTGAACTAACGTTGAAACCAACCATAACCACCTGACCAATTTTGAAAGCGCCACAGACGGAAAAAGTCATCAGATACATGCACAGAATCGGTAAAACGGCTGCACTCAAACACAGTCTTCCAAACGAGTAAGCCAAATGTGTGCAATATATTTGAAGCAATGATAAGACTGCAGTGAAGCATGCCGCAGTCGGAGAATGGTGCGAATTGTAGGATAGAGGCAATAATTTCGACCAGAGGAAAAATCATAATGGAAAGAGGAAAATATTGTTGGAAATATCATAAAGAATGCGACACGTTTTTGTGAGACTAGATGCTGATATGTGTATGCATGAGTTAAAATGGAAAACTGTGTGGGAGTTTCTAAAAGCAGTTTCGTAGGCTGAGCTGTTTGATGAGTTTACCATAACTGCCGATGAATATTATTGAGCAGCTTAGATCACTTTATGAATACATGTATGGAACATAAACCCGACTTAAAGAGCTGTTATTACGGCTAAATACAATTTGGTGAGTTGCGAAATCGATATCTTATGAGGAGATTGATTTATTTAGAAATAAGCCATAGTAAGTAAAGACGCAAGGCGGTGGTCTATTATTGACATGGCATAATCTAAAGTATATGAGAGACTAGGAAAACCTACAATGTCCTCTAAATGTGCACTAAATATTTGGAAATGAAATCATTCGACAGACAAATGCTCTTTTAATATTCAGTGAACCAATCGAAGCAAACGTCAAGCGCTACTCCAAGCCTTTCTTGGAATAGTGCAAGTTCCTTGGCAATGGAAAGGCGTTGAAGAGAAAATCGGGAAGATTGTAGCCAGAAATAAGAGACTATAGAGATATTCGTCTTTCTTAGCTGGAACCGTTTTAGGACAAGTTAAGTTGGACTTGTTGGATTTAATTCTCAGTTTAATAATTTATTCGGTTTAACCTTCAACTGAGATACATTTGCAGTTTAAGTTACACGAGTTTACGCTTTCGTTCAAGCTACAAGCCTCAGTTCTGTTGCTGTTCGCTAATGAAACACATTCTTTGCATTGATATTATTTGCAATGGTTTCCTTTACCGCAGCTTTTCCCTTCCTTGGATCAAAGACGCGCTCAAAAGGGAATGCAATTTTTGATCGCTTTAGTTGAACATTTAAACCTTCAATGTGAAACTGGCCATAAAACGAAGAAATACTGGATCATAGGACATTACGTTTTATTTAAATACTGAAAGTGACAAAAAATCATGGAGCAAGTCTTGAATAAAAGATCAACAATACGAATTTCAAAATTGTAAGAGCTAATAGCTCGATTTATTTGAAGATAATAAGTCAAGAAAAATTAATTATTTTTATAGCTTCCAGAGAATTCGATCCAGGATGGTTTTGAGGGTTTCAAAAGCGAAAGCGTCTCTGATACAACAACATATACCAAGACCAGAGACAGCAATTACGTAGAAACATTTTATTCAAATCGCTTCCTCTCCATTTGTGGTTGTTACTATCTTCGGAACTCACATTAAAATGGGTATTGAGACATTAAAAATAAGAAAAATGATATTAGAAATGGAAGTGAGCTTAGTTGTACATACAAAAATTTGTTATATTAAAGCTTCGACTTAAATATTCTCGAGCAACGACGTATGGTCGTGTAGATGGGCTATCTACAGTTTGCACGAAATCGAAAGTCAACGCATTCGTAAATTATAAATTTTTACGTCCTCATATCATTTTGACCATGCGAAAATTATATATACATATGTAAATATATGTATCCATTCAGGTAACATTAACGTTCTCCTGATTAGCCTCATAATATTTAGTATTTTTATTTATTTTTTGTCCAATGAACAAAATAGCAGCTTGTCGTTAAGTGTTTGTGGTATTAATCTCGAAAATTCATGTTTTCACTTGGCCTATTGTATGTCGCCTGTCCCCATGTCGAAAAACCTTCAACATTATTTATTTAAGAACACATTTTGTGTGTTACCAGTGCTTTTTGAAATAAAATGTTTATTATTTATTGTAGTTAGAATTGAATATTCAAAGCGAAAACAGGATTATGTCTGTCGAGTCAGCGACTACAGAATAAAATGTATTCGAATCAGATGTACTGCAAAAATAAATATAAATAAAATTTTGTATTACAACACCCACACATCTTAAAAAACTTAAAATAATTTAATTTGATACCGCTTTATAATCGTGGCATTGGATACTCTTAATTGGCTTGTTGTTTTCCTTACAGAGAAAGCATAGCTGAGAAATATTCAAATATTTTGCGAAAATTTGAATTCCCACCAATGAAGTATTTCAATTCATAGAATATCCTCGACAGAAATAGGACAGGTAGGGATTTCTCGGTCGTTAGCACTTCCCCCTACAGAAATCTACGCTAGTGGATCTGAAATGAAGAAGGGTGGTGACGTCTTCTCCGATAAACTAAATATTAGTCTCCAGCCGCCTTCCTAATTATTTTATCGTGCTTCATGCAGAGATTATGACAATTTATTAAGCACTGTCCTGGCTTCAGCAGAGCGTAATGTCCGCTTGTTAAATTACATCTTCACGAACAGTGAAGAAGCCATAAAATCCTTTAATTAGTTTTTCTTAATTTTAAAGGGGTAACCAACCGCCGTCCATCTCTTAACAAAGTGACGGAATAGTTGAATGTTTTTGTTACGTTGTGCGCCGCTTGTGTTCTCCGTAAATTTAAGCAGACAAACTTTCCGGTGATGTTTCAACCCTACTTCAGTCAAAAACAAATCGGATAACGTGAATACTTCAGCAGCTTGCAACAGACCAAAGACAACCGATGGCTTTCCGGCATCATGTAGCACACTTCCAAAGTAATCTTTGATATATCTGATCCTTTAAAACAGTGATTTGCCATAGAACGAAGGACCGCTGATTTGAATGGCTTTTCATCCTATCAGCTTCTCAATATTTACAAGTAGACAGTTAGATTAAACTGAATATATTGGCACGATTTATTTTGATGAAAATAATGAACTAAGTACTTCAAAATTTTGAAGGATGTATTTCAACATTGCAACAAGTGTATAAAAATTCACTCTAATAGTTTAAGAGATCTTCGAGTAATGACAATGACATTTTTGTTTTGCTTCGCACATGCATTTCCGGAATTTAACTTTCATTAAAAAACTTTAATTATTTATATTCAAGTGATGGTTAGGGTAAATTGGAGTGGCTGCTTGCTGTACGGGATGATACCAGTCACACTTAGCCCACCTTAGGACCATTGTGCTACCTCGCGGATCTATGCCTATTTCGCAAACCAATTTGTGCTTTTGATAAAGCGCGTAAGGCGACTCTTACACTCTATAGTACACGCAAGTTATGTCCAACGATTAATCAATTAATTTTGGAGTCTTATATTATAATGACAATGCTGCAAATGCTGAATTATATTATATATATTGAAAGCACTTTAAAAATATTTTAAGATTCCATGTGAGTAAACATTACAAACTTTTGTATTCTTCGTTAATTTATCACATCTCTATGCAATTTTAATTTTCACGCCTGTTAGAAGCCACTCCAAAACAAAACACATCGCTACATCGACAAATTGCGCTGATTATTTTACCCAAAACACCGCGGGAATTTCTGTCGTGTTGGCTGGAGCATTCATTCATCATGTGTCAAAATTGAAAGTAACATTTTCCTGGTTGCTGCTTCAAAACGGAATATGTACTTTTCACAAAATAAACTGAAATCTCAATCATGTTCAACTGCCTTACAGAAGGTCATGTGCGGGAGCAATCTGTAATTGTACACTTGCCACATGTCTTCTACACGCTTTATTCTCCATCTCATTTTCTCTCTTTTCTCTTGATAATTCTTTTTCTCACTCTTTCTCGGGTAAATTTCACTCATTTAACAGGTGCACATCTCAACCCTGTGCGGTTGGAAACATTCGTTTTCCTAATTAAGCTTACCTTTGTGTTGTTGTTCTCGTCACCGTCGTCGCGCACCCAGCCACCGCTCCAGGAAGTGGAAGAATTATGTTTGGCATGTGCGAGGATATATCTTGCACGCACGCAGGTAAATGTGTAATTTCTACTTCTTGTGGTTTTCTGAAAAGTCTCATTATAGCGAATGTTATAAATACCACAGGAGAAACACAAAGTGGTAAGTTCAGTGGAATAGAGATGTGGTGTAACAGATGCTTAGTCGCGCTTGCCAGGAATACTCTACATTCAATATGTACTACAAGGATGCGTGTATACGTGAATTTATACACGAAGGGTGTGCATATTCAAATTACTGGAAGTATTTCAGTAATAAGTTAAGAATACAATTTGGCTTTTGGTAATTAGTCGTCACGCGAGTTCTTCAATATGTATATATGTTAAGAAAATACAGAAATAACGAGAGGATGTTTTTATGATGCATTAAATTGTCTTATGTAATAAGTTTGCTTAGCGCTAACGGCCCTGGATTTCTTCGAGATTGTATTTCATATTCTCAATAGCACTTCATTCAACTCTTCTTGAATTTAATGAAACTATATGATATTGCTCTATATACAGCTTATAATACATAATAATTATGTCAGTCGATTTATTCAACCGAATAATCATAAAAAATAGTTCCGAGTATTTTAAGACAGAAATTTATTGCATGGTACGGTCTTTTCAAAATCTTAGATGTATATTTGTTTTCCTTGGAAATACATTTTAGGTTTCACACATGAAGGCCCATAATGTCCACACAATACATGCCTCTCTACTTCTCTGAATTACGACTAAAAACCTGGACAAAAGTAAGTAGGACTCTGTCTACAAGACTCTTCATTTTTATCGTACACGGTGATCGTACCTCTTACCTTAAACGATCACCATACCACCATTGACTTAAAGACATTTTAAAACCGTGTTTGGAATGAAAAACACTCCTTCTCTTTTCGTTTATTCTCCTGAAATAAAACAACTTATAAAACACTCAGACTGTTTATGAATTACTTTAATAATTTGTTTGTCATCGAAAATCTATCACTGAACAAATCTACAATTTTAACAAGTTTGAATTCCACATTAGAAAAACTTCCACACATTCTATTATTTGCTCATTAAATTAAATAATGTAAATTTAGGTATACTAGGAAAATACGATGCCATGCGTCATGTTATTCACTATGTTGGACAGAGAGATCATTCAGCGTTTTCAATGTGTTGTTACGTTTTACGAGAACTCTGTCTACGTACGTACGTAATCACAATTAACTTGTCGAATAAAAGGGCTCGATTACTGGATTGTAACGACATGAATCTTAACACCCCACGTATGCCCAGTTTCACAGCGCACGTTGAAAGTCCACTCTTGGTTTACACTTCAGTTCAGTCATTTATTCTGTTTCACAGTTTTGTTTACCATAAATAAAAAGTTGAATATTTTCTCATTAGATTTTCAAACACGGTTTAGGGGTCAACTAGACTTTTCTAAATATCTTCGCTTATACCTCTTCGATAGTTATTACTCTAAAATAAATAAACGAATACATGTATGTTTATTCAGCTTGCATTTCTTACCAGGTCAAAGATAATGCACTCGTGAAATAAACGCACTAGTTCGCAGACAAGTAACTTTTGTTTTATTACGTTTAATAGATGCATTCCTCTAATATCTGTCAAATATGTGCACATAAGATTGGCATACTTTTAGTCCAAGTCCAGCAGCACAATCATTTTCATTAATTTTTCTATTAATTTACTGGCTAGACCAAACATATTCGTAACCTATGTCCATTGACCTAACCAAACAATGATTAAACATTAGCAAAACAAATTTTTATTATGA
This sequence comes from Eristalis arbustorum, assembly GCA_916610145.1. Lineage (NCBI taxonomy): Eukaryota > Metazoa > Arthropoda > Insecta > Diptera > Syrphidae > Eristalis > Eristalis arbustorum. The sequence continues at coordinate 57,058,070 of OU744320.1, read as the reverse complement.
AAAATTGAGAAACATAATGAATCCATCAAGATAGTTTTCAAACTATTAGTGAAGTCGTTCTCCTAACGATCCCATCCAATCCATTATAAATTGCAATTACGATTCATCGAGCTATTCAAATCAATCACTTGTATGATTCAAGTCACTCGTACTTGATTTAAAGATGTGCGCCTTAAGATTTCTTCTTGAGTGAACGTTTGAAGCAAAGCGACATAGAAATGACTTATCTATCTGAAGCACTTCAGGTCAATTGTCCTCTTTTTGCCTATTCATCTGTTTCCGTTCTTCGCTCCTACATATTCCATCTTGCAGTGATAAGAATAACCAATGAAGATCGATTGTTAGTGTAATGGAACAACCGATTCAAAATCCAATTACGAAATAATAATCCAATACAAGGAAACAAACATTCAGTGATAAATGCGGGATAGAGGGATCAATTTCATTTCAGAATTCCATATTCCGATTTTTTTCCTCGGTTCCAATGTGTGTATATTTATTTTACTTCACCTAAACTTGAGACATAGGAAAGCAAAACATCAAGAAGACGATACTGATGGACATTAAGATATCATAATTACGTTCGAATTTCGAACGATGGGAAAGAATCGATTTTCAGATTGCAACATTAACTTTTTTCAGAACCGAACTTTTGAGGGTTGCGTAAGCAGAAAAATGTTGTCATTATGAAAAGAAATAGTTACTGCAGTTGGTTTCGATTTTAGTAACACTATAAATGTGAATAGCCCTATTACTTGTTAGAATTGGTTTGGGAATGCCAGTTAAGATAATATCTACTTTTGCCTTAGATGGCGGTGGCTGGACACATAGCTGAATGCTATTAGTGCTTAATAAATGAAGTACATACTGTTGCGTGGTCAGCAACGAGGATGTGGCAGCCGGAATAGAATGGGAAAAAATGATGATTGCTCGTGAATGAGATCGTGAACTTCCGAGTTCCAGATGACCGATCAAATTAAATTTTGGTGAAATTAATTTCTTACTTCTATGAATTGTATATTTCAATCTTTTATTGTAATTCATTAATTCCTAAACGGCATACTTCCATATCTGGTGTTCGAATCATAATCTTCATCTCCATCCCAGCATTAAATATTGATCTAGGTAAAAGCAATACAAAATATATCGTGTTTAGAATAGAAGTAAAATAATTTTTGAGATTGGTTATACAGAGGATGTGGGTTTCTACTTCTAATACGGACAGTCAAGAGACAAACAATTAATAAAGGGTTCACTCATATTGTCATCAGTGATCTGAGTAGAGAGGCTCTTTTTAAAGTATTGTCAAATACAAGAATCTACTGCCCTAAGTCTTAGCCCGTGGCTTGGCGGGTATGTGCGTCGACCTCAATGAACCTTCATGTCTAGGTTTGAGTCCTGGTAAAGCTAAAAATACTTTTCACGGCCCCACCCCTTCGAGTTACAATGCTCAAAGAGTATCCCTGTCTAGAAATAGTTTCTCAAGCTTGGCGGTGCCGAGTTGGCATAAAACTGTAGGTCCCTTCCAGTGGTTGTTGAAAAGCTAGGCTCTTACCAAAAATAGGCGCAATTTCACATGGCCAACTGACTGGTCATACATTACCATAAAAATACTGCGAGAGTATGGTATTGTTGTGTGGGCAATGCGGTCTGAAAAGTAAATCTGTATTCTAAATCAATGGCCGGCAGAAGCGATCGAATGCCAAATGTTGCTTTTGCACCGTTAGACTCAAACGAGTCATTTTCATAGCCTACATATATTTATGTATCACCTAAAAAGTTATTTATCACACTTATTATTCTATGTGCATACAATTCTTATGTACGTATGATATAGTATACACTACTTATGTGCCAAATTATTGTTGTATGTATTAATGATGCCGCAATCAAAATATATTCCTTTTTGGATGAGTCAAACTGATTCAAACCCAATATGGGTTAGCTTGGTACACTATCAGCATAATACATCCACCTAACAAGAATCACGAAAGAACACGTGCCACAAGTCCCCATCCATAAATGTTTCATATGAATACCATCTACGTATTGACCGAGGCAGTGCAACTCGGTTTGCCTAAGACAATGTTCATAAGAGTGCGCCACGTACTCTCTTTTTCGTAACCAGCCAAAGCGTATAACGTACTGTATGTTCAGTTTACAGGGAGTATAATGGTCTGCTGTGTTGGCAATCAATTATCGGTTCGTTTTAGTTTCGGCAACTTGGTTTGACATAAATTCAACACCTTGCAACAGGGTTTTGAATTAACTCGGGTTGACCGTGTTCAACAACTCGAGTTGATACATCGCTGCACTGTTACTATATTGTAAGTACTAAATGTAAAATGTTGTGTTTTAGTTACTTGAGTTAAGTTTGATTGGAATTGTTAATAAAGATGACGTGAATTTGAATACTGCAAGAAAATTCGGGTATACGACAGGAAGAATGTGAAAAAATGCAAAAGAGGGTTACTTCCTGAACAGAAAAAGGAATAGCTAAAGCGAGATTCGAAAGAACAAAGAATTTGCGGAAGGTGTGATTAGCGCACTAACCCACTACACAAACGAATCCGGTACTGATTACAGATAATTTGATAATTCTAACGCACCTTCAAGTCCAATTGAAGGGACTTGAAAGGACTTTTTTTTGCCTTAAAAAAATTGAATGGACAATAGACCATCTGTAAGAGATCTCAATCAGTAAGTTGACAGAAGTTGAAGATATACGTATACCGATTTATCAAGGTACATCAAATACAAATACGGTGCCTAGGGCATCATGCCGAGTAGTAGGAAGTGACAGTCGATGAATAATTACAAAGCTTCTTTCAAGAAAATTCGTTGGCAATGGCGATATGTTTCTGCGTAGGCGTTTATTTGAGAAACTGTCTCCTGTTTTTTGTGAACACAGAGTGGAGACGGAAATATGCTATTCGCAATCTGATTATTCTTTGTATTGTTTTCGAACACATGCACAAACTGAGCACTATCAAATACGACAACTCTTAGCTTGTCCTGAATTTCCTTCCAGATGAAATTTGCATTAATTTATTTAAAGCAACAAGCCAATTCAACCGACTTATTTGAAAAGAAGAATAAGAAATCTAAAAGTAACGAAAGTGCCACAAGACTTCATTGAAAAGTTATTTTTAAGACTACGAATTTTCACAGAAAACAAATGCACAAGTTAACTTAAAGTGTAAATAAGCCATTGGAGTCCTGAATCTTTAAGAAAGCACTCCAGTTGCATGTTTCTGATTGATATTTTGTAATTTTGTAGAAAAGAAATTAATGTTCGTTCTCCGCCTTTTTTGTTCATGGTCTCAATTGAAAGTACTCATTTTATAATAATATGTACATACAATTATGTATTTATGAAACAAACATACTCACATACATATATTTTAGTATATCTAAACGGGTATAGGATATATAAATTAATTTTTTCCATAAATCATACCCACAATGTGACGTTTTATAACCAACTTCTTAAAGCCATTAGTTTGATAATCCAATAATATCCCCGACCACTCAATCACCTTGAACTTGTAGATGGAATGTTGACAAAGTCCTTGCGAATCAAATACCCAAGTAGATACCCAGTTACGGTATACATTTGGTCGTGAGCATGTGCTCGGACCAATCTTAGCAAGCACAAACGTATTCCATCTCCTTAGTGCTTTGTACACACTCAACAATTCTTTTTACCTTGTACTTTTCAATCGCATGTCTGCCTAAGTAAATTTACTTAAAATTGATTTTTAGTCGTATGGGAATACACTTACATTTAAGAATTTGGAGGTATGTGATTTCACTTAGGTCAAGTCTTTACTCACATATTGCATGTCAGAGAAGTGACCATAATCCTTGAAGTACCTTTCGGTTTTCAATGTATATTATTTCTACTTATCGCTTATTTAATCCTTTTGGTGAAAGGAGAAAAACTTCTTGCTAAATCTTGCTTGGCAGAAAAGTTTGACCAACTTTAAAGTACTGAGACAGACGGTTAATATGCAGGTGCTGTGGGTATTTGTAGAGTGCTTTTAAACACTTTTGCCTCCAACCACTTTGCAGTTTCAGACCGTTTGTGCACTTTCAGCGCGCAGGCATATATTTTCATTAAGGTTTCATTAACTCATCTGCTCAATAGTTGTAAGGCTCTTCATACAAACATATACATATAAAACATCTCCTTGAGTTGCCACATAAAAAGTCTGAAGACCCATGTCCCTCGAAGTATTGTAAGTTACGTAGACACGAATACTCCATCACCTATTAATGATATAATACTTTGTCATGTATTGAACTATTGTGCTTCACCGAATGCCGGGATACTGCATCAGTTCATTAACCAGTGCCACTGTTACAGTTTTCTTTCTCTTATCTGAATTGCGTTTGGCTCAACTGACTCACAAACCGTATCCGCAATATGCACTTGTCCAACAAGCTTACCACCAACTAACTGTACCTACAGTAGCTGATCCAATTTTTAGTCCTTTTCTCCACAGAAGGGAGTGCCTGGATTACATGCCTCAATGTCCACAAAACTTTACGTTGACTGGGAAGGATTTTTTGGTTCAGCGTGGATTTGTGCATGATTGGATATGCGATGAAAATGGTCGTGTGTATTTTGCAACGTTGGCAGTATTTTTCTAGGGGATTGTCGTTACCATTGGGGTTACTTACACGGTCGCACACAGCGTAGTGACAATTAAAAACTATCTGCCACAGTCTGTATTTCAGGATTTGAAAACTAAAAATATAATAATAAAAAAACGCTCACCATCCTCAAAATACCCTTGGGTGGTTAAATTCAGTTATGCAAGCGAAAACAATGCGCAATCATCCACAAAGCTTTGCATTCATTTCATTGTGATTCTGTAATACAACACTTAATAGGACATTATGCATCCTGGGAGACATTTACTACTATAAGTGCCATTCTACCGAGACGGTTAAGGAGGACTGTGTGCGAAAGGGTGAAGAAGAAAATCCCTTGATAACTTTATCTCCCAAGGGAGATACCAAGCCAGTGTCGTTGAGGTTGTGTGATATGAGGCAGATACATCGTATGTTCTCTGAAATCTTTCGATGCGGGAGGACACATCTCTGTTGAATACTCTGCTTATAAATGGTTCTGTAGATGGGATTGATGTATTTGCTAAGGATTACTTTAAGGAATGTCCATCTCATACGATGTGGCTTAAATGTATCCTAGAGATCGTTTTCTAGGAAATTGGCAAGGATGGCATCAAGAGCGTGGATTTGAAATATGAGACTAGTGTGCCTTGACATCCATTGCTGAAGGATCTCTAAAGCACCGACGGCACTGCTTTAATCTTAAAGCTTCAAGTGTAATGGGATATCTTCTGCTTACCTACAGTCAGCGTTCTCTCACACACTATTTAAAAAAAAAACGAGTTGCTTTGTGTGTGAGACAATGAGAAAAGAAAAATATGTGTAGGGGAGGTAACAATGCCAACCAACTCTGGGCAAACATGTGTCCGCAGGACATTTTACGGTAAGTGTGAGTGTGCTGATACACACGAGGAAGTATAAATAAATCGCAAAATATCCTTCGATGAAATATGTATGAGAGTACAATCATTTGGTTGCGTTTCACATTTTGGACGGTTTTTTTTTTGTCTGTCCTTTGCGTCTTTGCTTACACGCTTACAGCGATGATATCTTTTCGTGGCGATGACATTTTATAAAATTGACTGTATGTATTTATGCACTCATATACATGTTTATTTAGTCTTATTGCTAAAGATCCATCTTTATTTAAATATATTTAGCTTAGATATATTTATATTTCAGATATGGTAGCTCTCAGTCTGTCGAAAGGGAATAGTGAGTGCAAGGTATTTTTTCTGGAAATATTTTACACATTTCGAAGATGCTAGATGTTGTGAAATGAATTATTCATTATGCAGAAAAAATATCGTGTCAAATTTGGTAGGATCTTTGGAATAAATAAATAATACACTCACATGTTTACGTCTTTGTATGCGATATTTTAAAGATTTTTACACTTCTGGTACTGTCAGGGAGACAACTGGGTAGGAAAATATTATAATTCTGTTCGAGGTGCAGTGAAGGGCGCTTCAAAAGAAATGGCTAAAATTATATTTACCACGTTTGCACGTTACAAAAAAAACATCACCTCAGTGCCAGTGGTATTTTTTTGTGATCTATGTAATGTGTTTTGATATTGTTTTATTTAAACTGTGTGTATTTACCGGTGGTTCGCATGGCGCCGCATATACAATTCACGTGTTTTGCAGTCCTACATAGACATAAATCTCAATTTGCGTCTAAAATACACTAACAACAATTTCTATGTCGAACTATATTACTCATCGTATTTATTAATGTCTGTGAAGTTGATCGGGATAAAGACAATGCTTCCAACCACTATTTTGTGTGTTATCGATAATTCACTATGAAGCGTCATAAAACTCAGAATTCATTCGTTTGGCGAAAAAAAAACTGCAAAGGCATACAAAATGGCAGAGGCAGATAAAACGTGAGTAACAAAAATTACGTACTGAACAAAAACTAATTGTTTTCAGTTTTCCTTGCTGGATTTTCCATTAATGTCTTCAAACGGCTGACTGTTAACATAACATAACATAACATGGGTGGCGCTACAGCCCATAGAGGGCCAGGGCCTAGCTTCTCAGCAACCACTCGTGTTGTGCGTGCTATTGTTCTCACACGAGTGAAAGGGACCTACAGTTTTATGCCGAATCCGAACGGCCAGATTTGAGAAGCTTTTTCTAGACAGGATATACTCTTTGAGCATTGTCAGTAACTCGAAAGAGGTGGGGTCGTGAAAATGACTTGTGTCGCTCAGATCTGGAATCGAACCTAACGACGTCGAGGTTGGGGTCGACGCACATACCCACAACGCCACGGGCCAACACCTGTGACTGACTGTTACAAATGTAAAATATCTTCTGTGTTGTTTTTCTGATGAATTATGAAGAGCCGCTTGATCGTTTTTTACGCACTCATAATTTAGACTATATAGGACTAGCAGAAAAACACACATTTTTCTTATTTTAGACACTACACTATATTGGCATGCACATTTTATATGCCTTTTTTTGAACTGATAAACATAACTTATATCAGCATACATCTGAGTTGACGCACTAACACCACTTCTCCGCGGATACCACTAAAACGCTATCAAATGCGAGCATGATTAATTGTCATGGTCAGCTTTCTATGTGAGACCTAAGTACTCGCTGAAGCTCAAAAGTGAACTGATTCGATGTAAGTATGGTAGTCTATCAGCGGAAGAATTAAGTATAGCCTTGCGAGGACTATTTTTTTTAATTCCACGCATTTCAAAATGTACTACTCAAATCTTTCTTTCTTTTATACAAAGATATGTATACTACCAGAGATATTAGCATCCATTGGGGGATATGACTGCTTTACAACCCCATTTCCAGAAGTAATGACTGCCAATTAGTTAAACTTCCATGTACAACTTCAGGATCTGAGTCAAAATGATTTTGAAAATTGGTGCAGCAATTTCTCAAATGCTTGCAACCATTAACGATTGTGGGAACAAACAGAATCTATTCTTCTGTTGCACAATAACAACAGATTACTATCATTTGCCTTTTCTTTGTGGTAAAATTTATACTAAAATGGTTTGCCCGAACTGTACGGTTACGAAGAGAATGATGGCAAAGCAGTCTTTGGCCAGTAATTATGTGCAACGAAGCGCATTTCTTCATTGCTTTTTAACACTTGCATTCACAATTGTAAAAGAAATAGCTGTTTTAGCCATTTATTTAAATATGTTAATAATGTAGTGCAGGTAAATGAATTCTTGAATATGTGATTCTGGAGTCCTTTAAGGTTTAAGACCTTCTTTATCGAGGACAGCTGGAACAAGTTTGCTAGTTTAAATTAAAATCTTTAGACTTTTGGTCTTCTCTGTATGAATTTATGTTAAAGTTGTTGTTCTGTGACTTGGTTTAACACTGTTGAAGTTGTAATTACAGCGAAGGTATGCGAGTTATTGTATAACGACTATCACCTATAATGGAATGAGAGTACTGTCATTTTGAAAGTTGTCGTAGACGGCCTTGTATTTTATTGCAAATGAATATAACACATTTTGGGGCGAGAAATAAATTAACTCAAATATGCATAAATTCCGAAGAGAACTTATTAACCTATCAAACTTAAAGTAGACTTGTTTTTTCCATAGTTGGCTATAAACTTAAAGTGGAAATTAATATTAAGATGTGGCGAACGTAATTTTAAAAGTATAACTTTGGCTTAAAAGCGGATGTCCGAATTTTTTTCACTTTGCATAGGAACGATTATGTCTATGAACATCGAATATTTTTTATTTAGAGCCGATTATAACTAATATCGACTTTGTGAACTATTAAGGAGCTGACTATGAATTTTCGCCATTGAGTTTTGAACAATTTGCTTTTGGGAATAACTTAATTGAGTACTTCGACAGGTTCGAGCCACTGTTCATCATCAACATAGTCGAGTAAGTCTTGACCCGAGTGGGCCCAAGAAAGATTTCGTTAACGTGATGAGAATGGTTCGAATTCAAAAAAATTACAACCACATTAACATTCTCAATCTAAAACTGTTGGCGTTATACACGACAGTTATAGGTATACGTTTCTTCACATTCATAATAAATGCACGTTTAAAACTGCAGTATTTCCAAAACAAATGAAAACACACAAAAGCAGTCCCAATCCTGAAGCAAGGTAACCTCCTACTAATCCCTAAAATTATAGACCAATAAGTCTGCTGAGTTCGTGTAGAAAGATTCTGGAAAAAGTCACTAGAGGCATGCTACAGAAACACCTCACGGAGAAGAATAACTTGGTTTTCGCAGCGAACATTCCACATCCCATCAAGTTCTAAGGTTGACAAAGAAGAGTTTCTCGGAAAAAAATATCTACAGGCTTAGTACTATTTATTAGATATCCAAAAGGCATTCGACTCTGTCTGGCACAATGGGTTAATATATAAGCTCATCAAATCGGAGTGTCCAGATCATATCACAAAAATTATTCAAAGCTACATTACTAGAAGGAGTTTTTTGGTTTCTATTAAAAACTGCGTTTCTGATATTAAGCATATTCGCGCTGGAGTTCCTCAGGGTCTGCCCTCGCTGCAACCTTATTTATACATTATTTATATTATATTCAATGTTTATTTTATCTATATTATTAAATTTGTATAGTCCTCTGATGATCAACTTTCTATTATAGAAAAAATCTTCAGGGAGCATTATATGTAATTTTCGAATATTACAAGCACTGGAAAATTAAAGTAAACGGAGACAAGAGCCAAGCTATCTCTTTTGCATGAAAAAGAAAGATTTGTCTCATGCCCTCAAATAACTTAAAATTAAGCTCGAGTGATATCCCATGGGTTGGCTCTGTTAAATATCTACCATAGATAAGAAACTAACTTTTGCAGAATATGTGACGAATATCAGTAACAAAGCAAACGTAGCAACGAAAATGCTATATCCACTTATAAACTGCAAATCTTTACTTAGTGATCACAATGAACTAGTTGTATACAAAGCCGTTTTTCAAGATGACGTACGGTTCTGCTGTTTGGGGAAAGACCCACATTAAGAAGATTCAAGTTGTTCAGAATAAGATACTGGTATTACGTCTTCCCTGGGACTTCCCTACAAGAACTTCACACGAGCAAGCTAGAATTCTCCAGATTGTAACGAAAATTGAAAAACTCAACAACTCATTTTTTGATAGATGTCAGCGAGCGACAAATTCTCTAATTAGGAATTTAATTAATACCCCCAACTTAAACTTGTAAATACTATTTTATACTTGGCACTTGTACATTTATGTTTTGTTGTTCGTTTATCTGTACACTTTTAATTTATACACAATTATCCATTGTTGCTTAGTTATTTTCTGCCTTATTTGTTAATACTTATTTATTTTGTCTATAACTTTTTAATTTATTTTTTGTTTATATTTATCTATTCTTATATTTATTTATTTATATTATACTATACAATATTTTTTTTTAATATTACTATATGTAAACAAATATAAATTTAAATGCTGTACATCACAATTACTTGTGACTATTAAACAAAAAATTTAGGAACTCTCTTGAAATGAAGGTTTTTTTCATAGTTTTTCCTTCGCCTAATCATTTATAGAAAAAGTCTACTTCTATAATACAATTTTTAACATTTTTCAGTTGTAAGATATAATAATTATCATATCTCAGTACAAGCTGTGCAAACAAAGTAGCATTATGTAAACTTAATGCTGCCTATAAAAATTAAAGAAAAAAAAAACAAAACTAGTGGCGTCATCTTGTGAATTTAAACCGTTGCATCCATGCTTAGTACGTGGGATACGAATTAAAAGATGGTAACTACAGACAGAACTTCTTTCCACTTTGAGAGGTAATACATAGTTTTACTGTAACATATGTAGCTTGTTGATCGAAACAATTTTTGCATTTTTCTGGAACTGGGAGACCATTTCGGTATTTCTTACAGTTTGCGTCTGGCACACCAATTGATAGCTATTTGAATGACTTATTCTTAATTTTGAAGTGAATATGAATGTGTCACTCGAATTGCCAAACTTTCCAACTGCTGTTCGAGTGGGGGATTTTTCTGGAACTTTTGGAAGACTATATGGATACCCCATAACTTATTTTTTAAATTTTTACGTTAACATGGAGGTTGCGCCACTCTAATTGCCATCCTTTTTGACAGCTATTGGAGATACTTCTCGATATTTGGGGAGATTATTTTGAGTATTTTTATGTGGTAATTTGAGCTCGGGCGGGACCAGCTGACAGCTATTTCAATATGCAACGCAACGCTTGCGGTAGTGGGTTACGTGTCTATAACTGATCTGCAACAGCTGATGGATGAAAAAAAAAACTAAAAGACTAACCTCACTAGACGATCACTGAACTGCAAGTTTCATCCAACATGCCTCATCTAAAAATGTAATCTTTCACCAATATATTCTTAAATTGATGGTTTTCCTGAGCTCTATATAAAATCTGCATGAGCTTATTCTAGTTTACAGTCCAATTGCCTGACGAGAGTATTCTAGTTGCTTGGCACCAGAGTAACTGAACCTCTAAAAGTGAAAACGAGTGCAATTGTTTTGTCTTCATTGTCCCAGTTTATCATTAAAAATCTGAATATCGATTTCACATGATTTTGAATGCTTTCCAATGTGAAGTTCCTCGACAAGATTTTCGGTTTAGTTAATCGTATTTCTATACTCTTGAGTAGGTGCCCAGCTTTCAAAAGTGCCCATGCTATTACTACGAACTTAGGTGCGGGGGTGTTTTCAATATGTACACAACACTGAAAATTTCAATTAAAAAAATGTTCAATTGATAGATCAATCGCCACAGCTACTTACGTTTTAACTTAGAAACATAGAAAATCTATACTTTTCCAGAGCGCACATTTGCTCTTCTATCCGAGAATTTCATTGATCTTTGCGTTCTTCTAAAACATATCCATCTAATCAGGAATTGTCAACAATTTATTTTTGACTTTAATATGGTATATTCAATTGGAAGAGGATGAATTGAATTGTTTTTCGCTTTACTGCATCCTGAATCGGAGATCTGTGTATTTCACAAGAGATTCAAGCGTGAGCAAACCTTTGAGAATTCTTTTTTTTTTTTTTGATTAGTGGGCAACACTGCAAGGCAAGTCCTTCTTTTCAATCAACGATTTTTTCATTCTCATTGCATGCAGGAATGAGCATAAATTGTATGAATCGATACTCTCCCCCAAGGCATTCATTTCGTTCTCTCTTCTTTCTGAAAAACATCAGCCTTGTGGTGTTAAGGTCCAAATGAACAAGTGCCTTACCACAAGGCAGGCGAACATATGATGACTCACTCCCAATAAATTCATATTCAGCAAATAATAAATATAATTAATTACACTTGTTATAGCACTTCCCTGGGAATTATTGTGCATAAAAAATGAGTGCCGCGAATGTTTTTGTGAAATTAAAGAATACTTTAACGTATTTTACTTACTTAACGTACGAATTGTTCAACTGACAACTGATGTTGCGTTTTCTGCCCATATTTCGTCATAGGATGGCAGAAAAAACATGTGGCTTAATATTTACTAATTTTCGTCAATGACTTATTTGAGAATATTTTGAGGCAATGGGATGAATCGGAGTGTGGAATACCATATTCGAGAAGTTTCGAATAAAGTTTACAATGAAGGGTGGTATATGAGCGTTATCACAAATCTTTGCACGAGCTGTATTACAGAGCGTTTACTTATTTGAAGTAGCTGAGTTGAACCTAGGCAAACCATATGCAGTAAATCACTAGTCCGACTATGTACAACCAACAGAACTCCAATGCTGGGGATTAGTTAACAAATAATGAGATATCAAAAGAATAGACGATGTTTATGAATATAATTATATTAGTCATAACATGGCACACGACCATATAGGATCCCCACAGTCGAACGCAAAACGATGGAGTATGCGTGGATATCAAAGGCCGACATAAACAAAAAAGAATGAGTGTAACTACTTCATCATCATCATCATCATTTTTTGACCCGCATTATCCATCTGGGGGTAAAGTACTGACTAGAAATCTCCGGGCCACTTGATCCTAGGCCATTGACTCTATCTGCTCAGGATTTAGGACCAGGCGTAACCAGGCGAGTTTTTGGACTTGGTCCAACCACCTCGTCCTGGGTCGTTCTACGGGCGCCTCTGAAAACGTGATGATGGGGACAATCATGCCGCGTGTCCAAACCATCGAAGAATAGCTCTTTCCTGACTGAGCTGAGTTGAAAGCCGCTGACTTGGCTTTGACACCAAGTTCGCCATTTCTCATTACAGACCTGCCAAGCTGCTTCAATAATAGTCCAGCTTGGTCAATCCTACAGAAAACATCAGCATTACTCATCCCATCGCTCGGCTTTGACACCAAGTTCGTCATTTCTCATTACAGACCTGCCAAGCTGCTTCAATAATAGTCCAGCTTGGTCAATCCTACAGAAAACAACAGCATTACTCATCCCATCGCTCGTGAAAAATACTTAAACTTCTCCACCTGCATTGCACAGGCTTTCTGGAAATTACCAAACCTCTAATTTGTCCACATTCATCCCAGCATCTGCCCATCAGCTCAGATACCTATCGAATCTGCAAAGAGCAGATGACTTACCCTCAACACTTCCAAGATGAAACATTCCTCACCTCAATCAAACTCCCTCTTTATCCAATGCCTTACTCATTTACTATTCTTTGACCTACTCAAGACCATGGGTCTGCCGTCCTTGAATTTACTTCTTCGACGGTGTTGAATTTCTTTAATCTGAGTTGGCGAATAGTTTGCAAGAATACTTTTTTCGCAGCTCTGTTTAATTGCGTACGCCGACGATTTTGTGGCGTACAGATCAGGTACGAAGGTCGAAGTAGTAAATACCTTGTTGCAACGTGACTCCGCATAAATTGAGCGATTTTGCGACGACTGTAAATTGGTTATCCTGAAGTGTGAAACTATCCTTTTTAGAACCCCGTTGTACATGGCATCAGGGAATATGCGCACAAGCTGGCGTAAGTTCAATATTGTTGACCCACAGGGATGATCTATAGATGTAAAAAATAGATATCCTGGCATTTGTGTGGCAAGGAAGTTATTTTACAGCAGCTTTATACCATGGTGAACGTAATCTTCTACATGGTCCTCATCCGGCCGATTATGGCAGACAGTTGTCCTTTGCGTTTCAACGTGAATCCTTCCCAGATGGAAAAGATGTGGTTGCTTGAGAGACAATGTTCTTGTCTCCGGTTGTATCGTACACCCGAGTTCGAGTACAAGAAGTAGTATCCTAATAAAGTCCCCTACAACGAGGAAAACCAAAGTAAGCAGTTCCCTTTCCAGTATATCGTCGAACTCCTTCCAAGACTGCTCTTTGGCTACTCGCACAGTCAAATTGCAAGTTCTTCGCGCCTCAGAGTACCGGCACGAGAAGCAGAGTCCCGCAACTTACTTTTCAGGTAGTTACTACTGGTCAGATATGAATAAATCTGGATATAGCAGTTTGGTCTATAATTTAACCACGAATCGTCATACAAACGAACAACGCTTGCAAATTATTGAATTTTATTATCAAAATGCGTGCTCTGTTAAGAAAGTTCATAGTGTTCTTCTTCCATTTTATGGCTTTTGGAGTTTTTTGGTTAATAGGTAGGTAAGTAAGCAGAATTGTCGATTTTGGAGTGAATATCAGCCAGAAGCATTGCAAGAGCTACAAATGTATCCAGAAAAAGTCACAGTTTGATGCGGTTTATGGGCTGGTGGCATCATTGGACCGTACTTCTTCAAAAATGATGCAAATCGTAACGTAACTGCGAATGGTGAGACCTACCGTGAGATGATATCCATTTTTTTTTTGCCCAGAAAGCAAGAGCTTGACTTGCATGACGCGTGGTTTCAACAAGACCGTGCCACATGCCACACAGCACGCGCAACAATGGACTTGTTGAGAGGCGAGTTCGGTGAACATCTTATTTCACGTTCGGGACCGGTCAATTGCCCGCCCAGATCGTGCGATTTAACGCCTTTAGACTTTGTTTTGTGGGGCCTTGTTAAGGCTCATGTATATGCTGATAAGCCCGCTTCAATTGACGCATTAGAAGACAACATTGAAGCATTTATTCGTGAGATACCGGCCGAAATGTTGGAAAGAGTATGCCAAAATTGGACTAAGCGGATGGATCATGTGAGGCGCAGTCAAGGTCAACATTTTCATGAAATAGTCTTCAAACATTAAATTGTATGGACCGTACTATCGATTCAAATAAAGATTTCATGCATTTTTCAGAATTTTATGCTTTTAAGAAATCACATTTCATATAGAGAATTAAACGGGTCCATTAGCCAAAATATTCCAGAACTGCCTACATCAAGGACAGATACCGACCTGTGGAAAATTACCACGGTGGTGTACCACACCATGCCTACAACAACTGTAAATTTGGTGAAACGGCGCATCACACGCTTGTTGACCTTATATGTACAATTATGTTCACGCAGATCACGAACATACCACACAACACGGAGAATATAAACCGCAGTCGGAATAAGCCCCCGCTACGACTTTAGTTTAAAAAAAATAATGTTTTTTTTTTTTGGTTGAGACATTAGCCGCGTTTTTTCATCGTTATAGATAGTGAAGTGAACTTAGATTTAACATTTTACCATATAAGGGAGTTTATGTGGGTGTAGGTGGGTTTTAGTGTTCATACTTCACAAATTTTAACTAAAAAAACAACTACTTCACTATTTACAGAGTTGTGGAAAAACACACGACTACTCATACTACAAAACATGAGCGCAAGAAACATATTTGCATAGGCGATCGAATGAACTTCAAAATAGAGCGGAAGGTTCCTAGACGCTGATGCGATGACTTATGCAAACGCATTGATTGATGGATATTATTTGATAACAATACGATGAGCATCTGTCCTCCCGGCATTGTGTCTTCAACCGATACATGAACTGCGATGAAAATACAGTTTTTTTTTAAAATATCCGGGAGAAATGTCATTCCCTTGGATTCTTTGCCCTGTACAGAGCAACGTAAAATTGTCCGTGTGAGAAGAATGTGTGATAAGTCCAATCCAGTTACCAGTAGGGACTGTTCTTGCAACTTATACCTTCTTGCAACTATATACTCTTGAAAGAAACGGCGCTTCAGTTGGATTAAGAGAAAATTATTGAATGAACACGATTTCTCCAGTCCAAGGTCCTAAAAGTATGGTTGCTCCTATGAGATGAGACTTCAAAGATTAAACAATTAATCGAGATCCATAGCAAAGTTTAGGCGGATCTAGGTTGCACAGCAGCATGCTTGGTGATCCGATTTTTAATTCCAGCTTATGGCAGAGAATCCCGTTTGGATCAAGGAAGTTTGAAAGCTCTACTCGGTAGGTCCCTCCGCTACAGACGATTTTTGAACCATGTTGTTGATCTTATCAACTCTGAAATTTAGTGGTGTCAACATTGCTCGTTTCTGTAGGCTGTTATGATGCATCATGTTATCTTTGATACTGATATACGTTGTTGGTGAGATAATCGTATGTCGGTAAAAGCTTGCTAAAATCTCGAGATATTCTTAAAACTTTTCAGAGTTCAACTCGATAGATGGTTGAAAGCGCATTTTAACTGTCAGTTTCATCGTTTTGATATTTCTCCAAAGAGGACACAACTTTAGGCGTGCCTTTATTGTGCAATCATTGTAACTCTTGGGATTTCTAGTAGTATCTGATGAAAATCACCTACAATCACAACAATTAAACCACCCATGATCTACTTATTGTATATCTTGCAGAGTTCGGTTAACTGCCTCAAATCCATGTTTGTGCATCACAGAAATTTCATCCCAGAATATTACCTAAGTTTCCTGAAGAATTTTGGCTTTCTGAAAGGCTATTATGAATTGAATCTATATGAATTGTGTGGAATGTGCAGTTCGGCCAACAGTCGGACTTTGATGCAAATGCATGTTTTTTATGAACACCATGGATGCAAGGCAACTAACAAAATTTAACTTAACAGTAAGAAAAGAAGTTGGTTAAATTTTAAGGGCCGATGTTGAATGTGAACCACACCTAAACGTCAAGTTTTTTTCTGCATTTCATTTGACATTTCTCAATTTCATACTTACTCAATTTGAACCATGGAAAGATACACAATTGAGCAACGCGTGAAAATTATTCAGGCTTATTATGAAAATGGGCGTTCAAATCAAAATGCATATCGTGCACTTCATTATTTTTTCGGCGAATTTAATCGTCCAAATGTGTCAACAATCGGAAAAGTCGTGAACAAATTTGAGCAAACCGGGTCTGTAGGAGATGTATAAACACCAGTCTCGAACAGCTCGTACTGCAGAAAATATTGCTGCTGTTCACGATAGTGTGGCTGAAGAGCCGTCCACCTCAACTCGTCGTCGTGCCCAAAAATTGCACCTCTCACACTTGTCGTTGATGAACATTATGCATAAAGACAATGCAAAAAAGACACGCTTACAAGGCGCAATTGAACCAAGAACTAAAGCCCCTTGACCATTTCAAGCGTCGTCAATGGTCCGATTGGTGGTAAGAAATGGCAACAGTTGGTAGTAAATTTTCGAAGAAAATCATCTTCTGTGATGAGGCACATTTTCACCTCAGTGGATTCGTCAATAAGCAGAATTGCCGCATTTGGGCGAATGATAATCCAAGAGTGATTGTCGAAAAACCAATGCACCCACAAAGAGTTCCAAACTTCACAAAATACAAAATGATGCATACGTAGCATTACTCAACAAAAAGCATAGAAGGTCGAATTTTGAATTGATCTCTGATAGAATAAATACACTTAACTAAATATTTACAGGTCGCTGCAGCTGCTCCGAAAACACTTACATATTTGTTTAATTCTTATACTTACTTAAACGAATTTATTTCCAGCCATTTTTTAATTCATCAATGTATACATTCTCCTTCGGGCTGTAGCGCCACCCATATATATGAAATATACCAAGTGTACCAGTATGAAGTGAGCGTCAAGATACAAATGTCTCGATAGTGAACATTTGTTGTGAACGAGCCCTTATTTTTTTTGTTTGTTTGACACACAATGGGACGCTCATTGGCTGAGCAGCACTTTGATTCCTACGAAGAAGTCGAAAATTGGGTGTCTGACTGGTTTGCTTTAAAAGACGAACAATTTGATTACCGTGGTATTCAAAAATTGCCAGAAAGGTGGTCAAAATTTGTAGTGTGGCCAATACTTTGATTAAAATGTTTTTACTTTCCCATCAATAATTAGTGTTTTAAACCGGTTTACCTGGTATACATTATCCTTCTTCTCTGACTTAAATGAGGTTTTCTTATTAATCTATTGTTTACTCCAATGTTAATTTGTACAATCATTATATCTTTGGAAACAAATATAATCATAAATTCAGTAGAAAAATGCAATAAGGTATCAAATCTCTGTGTAAGATAATGTTACCGCACATTCAGACCATGTAGATTTTAAAAGAATCTGAATAAATATCTATCTATCTACCGAGTAACACCACTGGACAATAATGTGTGCATGAAATAATTTTTTCTACATCCTCAAACTTAATATACTACATGCCCATGGGGGTGCGTCATCGGTACAGAGAATCACCTTCAGTTGATGTTTGTGTTTCTTATTGCAATTGGCTTGGATATTTCTTTGTACACTTATTATCTTTAATGCAAGAATTGAAATTTAGTGCCCAGGGCGGTTCATGCATCATGTTACCGACAACCATACCGTGAAGCCTGTGATCAATGCATGGATCTGGTATTTCAGCTGAGATTATATTATTTTTAATTTATTTATCACATTTAATTTGTTTATGTGACAATCATCATTTTTGCCATTCAATGGAGTAAAAGATAAGATCTCGCCTCTAGGACATTCATGAGTTTTATAATTTTCTGTCTAAAGATTCATGTAACCAAGTCATGATGATAGAACTGAACGCCTGATCATGAATTAGGTTCTGTTCAATCTAATCACACTTTGGACTGAAAATGTAGGTAACGAACAATGTTTAGTGATAATTGTATCTTGAGTATAATTATGCATGTTTTGAGGACCATCAGTGTACATTGCATCTCTATCATTCATTACATAATCCTTCAAATGGATGTACTCATCTACAAGTACCTTTGTTTGGTTACATCTAATGTAAAGCAGTCTCTCAGCTTCGGTCTTGTTTCTTTTCGATGTCATTACCAGCTATGATAATGGCCATCTCATTAGCTACTGGTGCATTACAAACAAGTGGATGGCTTGCTGCTGGTTTCTTATAAGCTTTCATAACAAGTCAAGTTCAAGTTTTTGCCAGGAGCATTCTCGAGAGCCATCTTGAACTGCTGTACATAGGGGTTGTTTTCGTGTAAAATTTCATGAAGATATTTTATGATACTTCTTTCGTACCTCTGGAATGACATTATCACCTACGATCAACTTCTGCCTTTTCATCACCAAGGAAAAAAATGTTAAGATTCATTGCCGGTGCGATTAGCGAACCAACCCTATGGTATACCTGAACGTGAAACTTGAACGTTGGCGAGAAGTTGGTTCGAATTTGCATTGGCACTGAAGTACCAAATGAAGTCATTTGGAAACTTTTAAGAGGATCGAGCAACCAGTACCCCAATCAGTGCGGGTAAATACAGTTTTAGTGAGGCACAATACAAACTGGGAGTCTCTTTCTTAAGAACCATTGCTTCGCAAAAATTACTTCGAGTTGTGTGGAAAGTTGTCCAACGATGGATCATAGTTGAATGCTTCTTCTTTCATGTACAGCCAATTTGCAGAACATAAATTACATTATCTAGTTTCCTGCTGCTGGAGTCTAACACTGGGAACCTAAGAGGTCTCAATCAATAAACGGTTGCACCAGCTCCATCACTTGCGTTTTGGTTTCCCATTTCTTCTGTGTTTTATTTCTCTCTTGAAAGTCGTAGTTTTTTACTTGTTTGCTTGAGGAGGATCAATATTTTTTTTATTTTTATATTATTATATATAACCTGTGCACCATGTGGTAGTGACGTTGTATATGTTGCCATATCTTTCGTTTATTTGACAAATCTAGTATCTTATTTTATATCTATATCTATTTATTTATTAGATTATTCCCAAAATATATATTATCAACTAATATATTAAGTACTCCACAGTATTGTGTCAAATCTTTACTTTTTTAATAATTTTTTAATTGTTCAGAAATATATTATTTCTAATAAAGAAAAGACAGACATACAAATGTAGGGCGGAAAATGTTATTTTTAAAATACAATTAAACGAAGAAAATATAATTTGTTCAATGTCTTTATGACTCTATTAGCAAGAAACATTCCCAATAATTATGAAACACAACATCGTCTGTGCTGGCTTTTTGATGATATCGGGCTGTAGCTCACAGATTTCTAGCTTGAATCTTGATAAGATTTCGACATGAAAACAGCTGTCTTTGTGAATTAATAGAAACCTCTGTACAATCGCTTGGATTTACTATAAATTGTCAGTGGCATCACTCACCGAATAGGGACGTGTCTTATCTTAGTCCGAACTCGATCCCTTTGGTTCTTTAGATTTGAGCCTGTTTAGTACTTTGTCAAAACTTCAAAGTTGATAATTTTCTTAAGCGCATCTGACGCCCTTTGTAGGCTGTCTCGAGTTCATTTTTGTCTGGGGGCCAACTGTGTACCTCGATTTTAATTTCCGATTCTTCACTACATTGACATCATGTATGAACGTAGAATCGAATGCCAGTTATGCCAAGTATTTTGTGCAAAATTTCCTACTTTCGATCGAGTATAGTTTTAAATTTGACAGAGTACATGTCAAATTAAAAATTATGCTAATAATATAATATAATATGGGTGGTGTTACAGCCCGTAGGGGGCCATGCCCTAGCTTCTCGGCAACCACTCGTGTTGTGCGTGCTGTTGTTCTCTCAAGTGGAAGGGACCTACAGCTTAATGCCGAATCCGAACGGCTTTGTTCGAAGAAGATACTCTTTGAGCATCGTCAGTAACTCGAAAGAGGTGCGGTCGTGAAAATTGTTTTCGTCGCATAGAGCAGGAATCGAACATACGACGTCGAGGTTGGGGTCGAAGCACATACCCACAACGCCACGGGCCACCAAAAAAAAAATGATTCTTATGAAACTTATTAAGTGTAAATACAAATTTGTTGGTGATTTGATTTTAGTGATTTGTGCTTAATACGTATAGTGTTGCATTGTGATTTCACCATGAAGAAATTACGGAGCGGCAATAGAAATTTTAACGAAGGCGAATATGCAACAACTCAAATATTTTGGAGCTCTTCAGAAAAAGGTTTCTCATCGTTCCATCCATGGCTTGTCTTAGGCAATAACTCTGAAACATTTACTTTCAGTGGTGTAAGCGAGCAATATTTTGATGGACATCCACCAGTTGCGGATAATGCTTGTTTATTTTTCCGCAGTTTTGATTTTGCATGAACCTTGAAATCAGCCAAAATCTTAAATAAAGAAAAATTAGCGTTGGATTGAATAAATTCTTTTTGCTTTTCATTGCACATTTTTCCAACCAGCTACATCGCGTTGATGTGGTCCATTGGCGTTTAAATTACCCTCTAAGTTTCTCCATAAATGATTCGATTTTTGTCTCGCTTCTGTCGACTTCAAAGATCCTCTTGATAAGTCCGAATGTTTGCACATATGTCCTACGAGGATTTCAAATTGAGAGACCTTTGTTTGAGCTGTGTTTGTTGATTCCGTTTATAAACCACATTGTTATTACTTATTTCAGATCTTGTTTAACATGCAGACTATTACATTTTGCAGAAAACAAACGAAACATTTTTTTCAAATTTAGTTGATTTTGACATTTATTTTCGCATTACATGGTACTAGATATGCGAAAAGGAACTGAAACAAAACTTGGCTTATTTCGACTATCGCAGAATAAAATTTGTTATATAAATACATGGTACTGACTTTTCGAAGTCGAACAATAATTTTGTAGAATCGACTTACATAGTTGGCCCCCTGTTTCCGTCCAAATCCTTTTCTCCCCCTTTTTTCTTCCTCCACCAGTATTTAATGGAAGGGCCTAGCGATTTCAGGTGAAACAACATTTTCTTTGAAGTTGTCGCTATAATTTATATTTGAATACTGAAAATCGGATTAATTATTTCCAGAGCTTAATAAGGATGTAGGAACTGCTTCAAATTGTGCTAAACGTACTTCGGTATTTATATTTGCCTCAACCGGAAGTTCTAGTTATATTTTTGATACCTCCTGCCTTATCCCCATCCTTTTTTAATATTCTAATATTCGTGCTTGAACGTGTGTAAATCTATTATGCATTTAATCCAGAACTCGTTGAACATGCTTAAACCAATCCCATAACTACCATGTTTATTCCTACGCCAACATGTTTCGTCACGAATTTAGCTTTAAAAGTATGAAACGTTTTGAAACGGCGTGAGCATATTAAGCAAACTTAACCATCTCCCTCTCAAACAAAACTGTTGGTAATATACTGCTTCGCATAAAGGCACACAATTTCCACACAATGTAATGTTACTGTATTAATTGGGGATCAGTGAAAAGGGCCACTTCGTGATATTCTCTAAATTTTCTGTGACCCATCAAGCGTCCTTTCATCTCAATAACAGTCGTACGTACATAAATATGTACTTCCTCAAAGACCGCCGATAAATCTGCAACCTACGCGATTTTACGTTTCTTTGGAAAATGCTTAAGTACACATTTTCCCTGCGGCTTTCTACTCTTAATTAAATCTTTGAATCAATAACGGAAAAAAGGTCAAAAGGTATCCTTTAAACAACACGTGACATGAAATTTTAAATTTAGCTATCTTTGGTCTTTTTGTCAGTTTCCCCTCGCTGAAATTCTTATCAATCATCAATTCAAGGGAAAACAGAGTTGCACGAGTAAACATATAAATATCCTTGACGTACGTTTTAAGGGCGAGTGAAATACGAGAGTGTTTTCCAGACGATGATGATGACGCCGATGTCCTTCACCAGTCACAAGTGAAAATGGAGTAAATTTAAGAAAAGTGACAGAATGTAAGGAGTGGACGTAAAGGAATTATTTTTCATTTTGAATTTATGAATTCTTTTTCTCTTTGGAGAGTTGTTTTGGCACGAGGCTAAAAGTGAGATGAATCGGAGTAATTTTCTTGCAATCATAGTGTAATGCATGAGATACTCTTCCGTATCCACTTATTCTTGCTGAACGAAGCTGAAAGGGAATTTTGATACTCTTCCTTAAAGGAAGTACGTAATAAATGGGAAATGAAGAAGGATAAAGGATGCGGAATTAAAAAGCCGCATTTTATACTGTGGGAGCTAAGCTGCATATAGATTTATGTGTCTGTATACTTTTATATGTGCAGTTTTTTTAGTACTTGATGAGAAATGTTCTTTTAGATTGAGAGACAGCTTTATTTGATTGTAGCTCTTAAAATGTAGAACGGGTGAATAGTCTTTTTAAGTATCTCGAGGGTTTTGTTGAAATGTTTCTTAAATTGAATTTTTAAAATAAGTGTTTTGAAAGAAATTATTTTACCGCGTTCTTTGATTTACCCCCGTTTTGCTCTTCTATATACACATAAAGGTATTATAAATATTGATTTGTATCATAAAACTATAAATAATATATTAACCAATCATTTAAATGACAGAACCGCTTTATTCGTGGTTTCGAATCGTGTATGTACTTATATCCTATAATCTAAAGAGTTTTCCAATACCCATTTGGCAACTTTGAATTCAATTTGTAAACGCACTCACTCCGACGCTAATCATCAATCTTTCACTGTTAATTTATTCAATTCTTCTTCTTTGGCTGGTGCTACAGTCCGGGATGGAACTGGGCCTCAGCCAACATGCCCCTCCAACTAGCTCGGTATCGCGCTAGTTGCTTCCAGCCACGGACGCTCAACTTATGTAGGTCGCCTTCTAGTTACACCGTAGGCGTGGTCTTCTTTTACCACGTTGTGCCTCGGGGTTGGAGTCGAAGTCTTTCCGGGCTGGAGCATTGGTGTCCATTCGCTCGACGTGACTTGGTCATCTGAAACGAGAGATTCATTACATTTTTACATTTTTATTCACATAAATTGTACAATTAATTGTTTACAAAGCTTATATGCACAGATTTGATTGTTATGACTAATCTTACATTTACAAAATAATATGTCGAATACATTTTATTTCATTATTTTAATGATGACTTGAAAGAAAAGCCACTAAAAACCTTCATCAAAAACAATAATTAAAAAATAAAATTGTTTAAAAATGTAGCGAAAATGCAAAGTGGGGGAGACGAGAGATTCGAACTCGTTTGCCCAGGTCGATGTCGCTGTACAGCCCGTACATCTCGTCGTTTAGTCTCCTCCACCAAACACCATTCGTACATACGGAACCGAAAATAATTCGGACGAATTTTCTCTCGAAGAGATATTCTTCCTCGTCTGCTGTAGTTAGTGTCCATGCTTCTGCGCCATACAGCAGGACTGGGACTATCAGGGATTATAGAGATATCTTGGTTTTTTGAGAGATGGCTTACCGAGTGCGGAAATGCAGCGGTTGACCAACGTGATCCTCCGTTTTAACACCGCAGTATTGTCGTTGTTTGTATTAACTCCGGAGCCTAGGTAGACAAAGTCTATTTTAAGGCTATAGCTGCTATTAGTGACGTTTTGTCCAAGACGTCGGTGTTGGTGGACCTTTTTTGAAGACAGCATATACTTCGTCTTACCCTCATTAACCGCAAGCCCCATCTTCGCCGCTTCCTTCTCGATGCTCACAAACGGCCCACTGACAGTCCGTTCTGTTCTTCCGATGATGTCAATGTCATCGGCATATGCGAGCAGTTGCACAGATTTGTGGAAAATCGTGCCTCTGGTGTTGACATTTGAGTTCCGTACGATCTTTTCGAGAATAATATTAAAAAAGTCGCATGACAGTGCGTCGCCGTGTCTAAATCCTTTTCTGATATCAAAGGTCTTGGTACAATCTTTACCGATCTTGACAGAGCATCGGGCATTCTCCATCGTCATTCTGCAAAGGTAGACGAGTTTTGCGGGGATGCCAAAACTAGACAAGGCGCAGTATAACTTGTCTCTATAAATACTGCTACACTTTTCTATAAATACTGTCATACGCGGCCTTAAGGTCTATGAATAGGTGGTGGGTATCAACTTGAAACCTCTTTTTACTCTTAAACAAAAACAGAACAACAATGACGATTCGTTTTGCATGATAAGGAAGGCGTAGGCATCTTCTCCTTCTTCTTGTGGCGCTACAGTCCAAGGTGAACATGCGCCTCGGTCAACAATATTCTCCAGCTGGCTCGATCCTTAGCCAGCCGCCTCCAATTTGCACTCCAGGTTGGTTGAGGTCTTTTCCACTTGAGTGCGCCATCGGGTTCGCGGTCGTCCTCTATTGCGTTGTCCCACTGGTTCGGAGTCGAAGACTCTTCGGGCTGGAGCAGTGTTGTCCATGCGCTCAACATGTCCTTCTTAGGCGTTGAATCCGTAGACGCCTGGCTCGACTCATGTCGCTATACAGCCCGTTCGTAGTTGAATCTTCTCCTTCATAACCGGTCAACACAAACAGGACCAAAGATCGCACGTAAAACTTTTCTCTCAAATACCAAGGACTTCTTCATCCACTTTCGAGATTGTCCATGCCTCCGCGCCGTATAGCAGGACTGGGATGATGAAGGTCTTATATAGAGTCAACTTGGTTCTTCAAGAGAGGGCTCTATTACTCAATTGCCTCTTGAGCCCGAAGAAACAGCGGTTGGCAAGAGTTATCCTACGCTTGATCTCGGTACTGATGTTATTTGTACAATTTACTCCGGAGCCGAGGTAAGTGAAGTTCTTGACTACCTCGAAGTTATAGCTGCCCATTGTGACGCTCTGTCTAAGACATCGATGTCATATGTCCTTTTTTGAGGACAGCATATACTTCGTTTTGCCCTGTCTTCGTCCAGATTGAGTGGAAAATTCTGCCTGACAGCGATTTTTGGTCTCCATCGCCGTTTAACAGTCAACAGAAGTAATCTTTAAATTCGTTTCGGATAATTGTTTCATGCTTGGGTAAAACGTACGGACGTCATTCCTGCCATAACACCTCTCCATCTCCTCAACCGCGCGCTTCTCATGCTCTCATTCGTTTTCTTCTGGTTGTTGCTGCTGTTGAGCTAATTATAAAATTGTGAACAATCGAATTGCAAGGATTTTTCTTGCATTTTAATCACAGTTTGTTTTGATACACAACTTTATTTACTAAGTGCCTAGCTATCCAGTCTGTATGCTCTTTATTTGACTTCATAGAGGGCGGTAGAGAAGAATAGTTAGAAGTATGTTCATTTGGAGAAAAATTACATAGGCACTAAAAGCATTGGAACAGGCATGAACATTGTCCAAAAACTCATAAAAATCTTAAGACCTTAAGCTTACTAAAGTGGATTTTTGTCATTGTTCCAGCAGGATTCTGAGTTTTACTATTTCTCATTTCATAAACATTTAGTAAGATTCCCGTCATAGTATGATCAGCAATTATCAAGTCGAAAATACATTTCTGACAACATTTCCAAAACTTTCATGTGACTTAAGCATTTACCCGAAGAGTCTCTGGTTGATTCATTTATGAAATTTACAAGTTCATGCGAAGCTAATAATGTCAAGTAACTAGATACAGTTTCATTACATAACCATCACAACATGAAACGTATGAAGTCTATAAACACAAAAAAACACACATTTCACATTTAATTTCAACAGAGAGTTTTAAAACGTTAGCACTCCAAAAAAATGAACATTCTGAGAGTTTTACATTCATCTTTTACAAAACAACCAACACCACCGGAGGCTTAATCTTCAAAAGCATTAGCATCGAATGTAAGTCCCGGTATAAAGTAATCGTTTTTTTTCATTATCATAAATCCCAGTATCAAGATGTGTTACTCACTACTACTAGGCTAGAGACTCAAACTTCTGATATTTTGGTGAACAATAAAAAGTTTCTTATTACAATATAAGCTATTCATGAAGATATTATCACATGAATAATGGAAAAAATGTTTGCAGTCACTGCAACTTATCTTTGTTTTACAATTGCGATATAATGGGTAGTCGAAAAAGTGTTTTTATAATGAACTTTATTGACCCAAATTCAAAATCGTTTGATGATGAATGTTTAGTTCTTTGGCGATGTCATGGCTGCTTATGTTACGGTCCTGGTCAATCTTTTCCATAATTTCATCGACTTTTTCAACGATAGGTCGTCCAGCGGGAGGTGCATCTTTCACATCATCTATAGTTCTGTCAATAAGATGAATAGCATTTGGAAGCTGAAGCTATTGGCACTCATAACAGTGGCACATAACTATTGGCAGTGGCAATAATAGTAGCTCCATAGCCACCCCCCCCCCCCCCAAACTTTATAAGAATGAGTTTTTTAAAAAAATATATTTTAAAGCGATCTAAGAAAATATGTATACCATATAAATGTTTTCATTAAAAAATATAATAGTTATTTGAACCTTACAAAATTGTTTGGATCTATACCAATGAACTAGATTTTTATAACATTCCGGGTTATTCACTTTTTGCCAAATGTGACTCTTATGCAGCAGGTGGTGTTGCAAAAAAAGTATTTGATATTGTGCGCTTACAGATTGCAATTGCGGCGATTAAAATTTTGAAATTTTAGATAACTTTGATAAGGATTCTGAAAGCTATTTGCTCTTAATGTCTTCTTTTGATCACAAGAGCTTTATTAATGAGCCAACTCGTATATTTAATTGAACGAAGACTTGTATTGATCATAAATTCATGAGACTGCACAAGTGTAGTTGTAGTGTTGATGACTGCAGAATTAATGATCATCATATGCTAGTTTAAAGCACAAATCAGGTCACTAACCAATTTCTCTATTTCTGACCTTTTTCAAACTGTTTGAGAAACTTCTTTATTCCCGCATGATTTAATTTTTAGAACAACAACAATTTTTCTCTAACAATCAGTTTGGTTTTAGATCGCAGAAATCCACTGAAGATGCGATTCTAATGTTGTGTTCTAAATTGTATGAGGGTTTTAACTGTTCCAAACTTACTATGGCGCTGTTCATCGATATGTCTAAAGCTTTCGATTCGGTAGATCATAATTTCCTGTTAGATAAATGGTTTGCAGGAGGTTTTAGAGAATGGTGTCCCTCAGGGCTCTGTTGTTTTATAATTTTTATTAATTCAGTTTTTCAACAATCCTTTCATGGCTACACAACCGCTTTTGCAGATGATATAGCTTTTACATATCAAGAAGTTAATTCATTTAATTGTATCTCAAGTAGAAATGAAGATACCCATCAGTTAAAGGAGTGATTTACTTTGCACAAGCTAGTGGTCAGTACCAAAACCAAACTAATAAATTTTAAAAGGATCGGTAGTAATAGTCTTGATTTTAAAATGATATGTTACTGCTAGATGTTTCAATAAACTGCCTATAGCGTTCAGACGAACTTTCATTGCAAAAAAAAGTTAAACATTACCTTTTAAGTTTTGACTATATGAATATAGATGCTATCTTTCGATCTGTGCATTAAATCTTAACTACTTTTTTGTTGTCACCATTATGCAGTGTTAGTAGTTGTTTAGAAATTTTATATTAGAATACGTATACCATTCACTCTCTATTATGTTGTTCTTACACCACATTTGTATTGTATAATTTTTTATATCATTCAACACTGTCTTCCATAGTTATATAATGATTAAATTCCTTCTTAATGGAATTGCATTTTGTAATAACATTGTATAAAATTAAGATTAAGTTGGAATGAATAAAAAATGAAATGAAATTATCCTTTACGAAAACAATACATTTTTTAAGTGTTTTCACTTTCACTCATAAAACACAACTTAAAAATAATATCTCCTGACTAACATCGCAGAGTTGTGAGAAAAATGAACACCTTTACAACGAAAATTATATTCGGACCATGGATTACTGAGAAAATCACAGTTGAATAATGGGGTACCAACAGATGGATCGAAAATTTAGGGTGTCAATAATTGTAGTGGTTGTGTTGAGGAATTTAAAAATATAAATATGCGCGAACATATTTACAGAGAAGCTAATTTGCAATGTATGTTTTTTATAACAACCGACCTTGTTCGATAAAGTGGTTAACGTGCGTGTTGTTGTGTTGCCATATGTAACCTATTATTTTGCTGTTATCTACAGTTCGAGAACTAGGAGAAACAATATTCAGTATATCCGCATCCGTATTTTTCACTGTGTAATATGTCAATGCTATCTGTTCGACCTTTATAAAGACAGCCAAATGGGAACATAAAAATGTTTTTTTATTTTATAAGTGTCTTTTTGTGTTTATGACCAGTTTTAAATCATGCTATACACATTTCTGGGCC
Organism: Eristalis arbustorum; assembly: GCA_916610145.1. Classification (NCBI taxonomy): domain Eukaryota; kingdom Metazoa; phylum Arthropoda; class Insecta; order Diptera; family Syrphidae; genus Eristalis; species Eristalis arbustorum. The sequence continues at coordinate 57,028,993 of OU744320.1, read as the reverse complement.
TTCTTCATTAATTCCAATATTTTATGCACGAATACTATTTTCAATACAATGGCATTAACTATGGTGATAAATGATTGAAGTTTTTAATGAACGATTTTTTTTTGTGCATCCTTATACATACAACATGGTTGGCGTTTTCTTTATTTCTCTTAATTATTTATATACCTTAGTATACCACATATTCGCATTCAGGTTTTTTGCTGATTAATCTGTTATGGTATATGATCACAGAAAAACTCAAACTTCTTTTCGGGGACTCGCATCCCTTGTCAGTGCACATAAAAGGGGACTATAATATTCTGCCTTCTGTTTTTTGAACTCAGTCCTCGTTCTTCTCACGCACGATACACAAAGTGAATTATATCACGCTTTGCGTTTTTGAATTTTTCTTATTCATCGTTGGGTGCATTGTTGTCTATGTTCGTTTATTAAAAATTCGAATTACAGATCCAATTACGTAGATTCATAACGTAAATCAAAATCCAACCATGGAGAAAAAGCATTCGTAAGAGACATTTGAAAGTGACTATTTTGCAATAACCGCTAAATAACGTGGCATTTTTGCAACAATATATTGGTGGTTTTATAATATTAAATGGGATGGACTGAATCTTGTTGCAACATGCTTTAAGTAAGGTTTTAAGTCATCAGGATGTACATATTTACATTTATTGCGCACTTCCTTAGTAGCATCTTAGTAGGTGTATTAGTTTCAAAAGAATAAGTAAACATTACTAATCGATGTCAAAGTGGTATATCCTTCGACTGAAATGGGTGCGTCACGGCATTATTTGCTGCCTTGAAGTGACCTAGTAGGCCGACTGGAGGTTAGAATGTATTTTATTAAGACATTCGAGTACCCAGAGATTTAAATCAGTATGCAGCGGAAACCTTTCATATGTATTGCTAGTTGTTATTGATATCATTACAGTATAATATGGTTAACCATTAGACCTGGTTTATACGTTGAAACGTGGACTCTTTCTTCAACTACACGGAGTACGGCTACAATGGAAACAAAAGCACGAAGAGTTTAGCTGGAACGAAACCAGAGCCACGCAGAGATGGGAGAAGTCTGCAATACCCCGACAAAGGTGAAAAATACGATGATCATATCCATTGCACAACAAACTTCGGTGGAATGAAATGCTTCTAAATGACTTGCTATTCCTCCGACTTACTGCCAACGGCTGTTCAAATTAAAGAAAAGATTATTAAGCCCTCAGTTGACACAATTTTGGGTTAAGACAAGGTATCTCCATCTCTTCAAAATCATCCATTCAAAACACATATCTTCATACCGGGATTCGTAACGTTAATAGTGCGTTCGTTTTTCAACGTCCACATACTACACGCATGTACATACTTCTACAGTTTTTCTCATTTTTGTTTAGTTCGCTCATTCTCACTTCCTTTTGCATATTTTCATGAATCGACCAAAAGGGACGAAACCAAAGGACCAAATTCATTAATAGAGCCTACGATATCAATTTGCAATTAGTGTATCTAGACTTCGTTTCGACTTCAGAATTCGTTACTCTTCTTTGGGATTTGCTTCAATGTGAATAATAGGCCTTTCAGCAATCTGTCCATCTGAGCATCATACATACCTTTATCGATTGGTGTGTCGCAGAAAAGCCTTAGATATGCAAAAAGTACGCTCGAGGGTATACATAGACAGACATCTCTAATTGGATGAAGAAGATGAATAACCCATTTTACAGGTGGGGAATAATGGACTGCCGCTTAGCAATCCAGCATACTCACACAAACTTACAAACTTGGTGCTCAATCAGAACCGTAATTTTCCTCTGACATTCAAAATCAGTCCATCACATTTGTGTTCTTCTCCAGTTGTAGTCCCTTCAGCTTATTCGTGGAATACCTTCAACCTTAATTAGACGCAGTCACCCGTCACTAACACACCCTCTCTTATAGTCCATTGTGCATTTCATTTACATCTTGTCGGTGCTTGCAGACGTAGTGTAAACGGTGTTTGTTTCAAAGTGCGTGTTAGTAGACTATAGATTTAATCATGACTTTGATATTATGGCCTGAACACACAAAGGGAATGTAAGGATAGGTACTTCATGCTTACCAGTCTGAAATCGACAACTTATGGATATAACAATATAATGAATTATGATTGCACACATTAACTCTGTGAAAGTTTCGCATTGTAGTGAATTCGATAGTAGTTGATACCCTATATCTTAGAGTAGGTTAGGCTAAAATGGCATTACTTACTTACTTTAACCCCTTGGAAGGCATAGAGTGTCAACCACGCCTGCGCTCCATCTCATTCGAATTTCTGCAACGCGTTTGAGCTCTCTCCAACTCATTCCTAAAGAACTCGATTCCTTTTCGACTTTTCTGTGCCATGTTTGTTTGTTCCGCAGGATTCCACTGCATGGATTACCTCGCAATGGAATTGTCTTCGCGCCATAAGGTGTGTCCAATCCACACTTTTTCCTTCGTATTGTGATATTTATAGGTTCTTGGCCCGTTCTTAGGTACAATTGTTCGTTAGAAATACGGTTCAGCCAGAAAATCCTAAGGATGTTTCTTAAACATCTGTTTACGAAAGATTGCAGTTTTCGCGTGGTAATGGTGTCCACTTTCCAGGTATATAATAATATGGCTGGCGCTACAGCCCGTAGGGGGCCAGGGCCTAGCTTCTCAGCAACCACACGTGTTGTGCTTGCTATTTTTCACGAGTGGAGCGGACCTACAGTTTAATTCCGAATCCGAACAGCTTTGTTTGATAAGCTTTTTCTAGACAGGAAATACTCTTTGAGCATTATCAATAACTCGAAAGCCACTTTCCAGGTACTGCATCCATATAGTAGCACCGACTCTACGTTGGAGCGGAACAGTCGCAGCGTGGTTCTTAAGCTGACGACATTGCTTTTCCAGATCGTGGATAGCATTCCGAACGCAGCTTTAGCCTTCCCGATTCTGTTACATACGTCTAGTTCGGTGCCACCGCGATTAGCCGAGACCACACTTCCTAAATAAAGAATGCTGTTAACTTTCTCGGCTATCTGTCCGACAATGTTCGGTTGAGCGCGGTTGCCAGAATTACTAAGGGCTTAAGTTTTTGCCATGTTTATTTGGGCCCCACTATATTCGCCTCTGCTTCTAGATTATGGGCCATCAAATGAAGATCCATTATCCGATGCGAAAAGAGACAAACATCATCAGCGTAGTCAAGGTGTTTAAGGTAAGATGCCATAGTCCATCGAATGCTATAATTTCCGTCCATCAATGCTGCACGGCGTACTTCCTGATAACCACCAGAAACAATAGTGGTGACAGTATGCACCCAGATTCCACTGAACACTTGCCATTGTGCAAGACGTGACACTTACTACCTTCATATGTAGCCTTTATAATAGCTATTAGTTTCTTCTGAAATACTTCTCCTGCGCGAGACTGACCAGATAGCATCTCGAATAGACTATTCACCTTGTGTTGTTTGGAATTCTGACAACCAATGAGTTCCTTGGTGATGTTATTAACAGCCCCACTGTCGCACCTTTTCACTGCTTCTTCAACCCTAAAAGCCATTGTGTCGATATACTGAGGTTTGTCTCGTCTTACACTACGCTGCACTTCTTTCTTCTTCACCCAGTATTGGGCTTCTAGTTCGGTTTTCTCTACTGCTGAGGCATTAGAAGGTGCACTTAGGCCAAAGTACGCCCATTGTACCATTGTACTGTGAGTTTGTCTCAGTTATCGGCTGGTTTCCTTTAATTTTCTATTTAAGAATACTGCTTAAGAACTTGAAAATACTGCTCTTGTACTTCCAAGTACTGCTCAACGTGCCTGTGTACTTCTCAAGTATTTGAAGGTTCTGCTCAAGTACATTAATATAAATACTGATACTTGGTAAAAAAAATGAAGTATAGTATCGGTACTGTAATCATAATTGTGTGTGAGTCCTAGTCTTTCGATTTTCCACTCGTCTGTTATCATTCCTGCGACTAGGTTCTTCCAGTTCAATTGGTAGACGGACGCTAATCTTTGGTCTGCTGCGAATTTGATACACTGACACGATTTCCAGGTGTACGCCTGGCCATAGTTCACCTATATTCGCGATGGCTATTCCTTAGGAGGTCAAGTGATCATTATTGGGCGCATACTAGTACCTTTACTTGCCCCTACCAGCCAGCGTCTTCGCAATTGAGCGGCTTAACCTGATAGTCATTCAGGAAGCTTAGTACAGTGCTTTCCAGTCTAGCTTCAAGCCTCCTCCACTTCTCAATCGGGACGCTACCGTCCTGATCCGCCCTATCTACAATTGCAGCTGCCATCTGATTTTTGAGGGCGTCACTATACTGCTACGTCTGTGTAGAGGTGGTCGTCGAGGCAAGGGTAGACATATCCAGTGATCTGTTGCGTTTCACAGATTTGGAAGCCATTAGATTAGTGGTGGTATATTGAGTCATGACCCTAGCGGAACATTCGAAGGAGGTATTCTGTATCCAAGAGCAGTCTTACGAATGAGTCTGACTCAGCCTTTGAAGCAGTTTTTGAGCAGCCTGACGATTCTTATACACGAACTTAGGACGGCCGCTTGCAACTAATCATCATGTCTGGTATCATATACACCACTGAGTGCAAACTTGAGAATCATTCTTCAGCATTTGATTTCTATTTGGAGATAAAAGTGAATTTGGCTATGACGTTAGATTCTTGGTCTTGAAATATCTATGGCCACCATAGTCAACTACTCCGTCATTCATGTCCAAATATTAAATCAAAAAAAAGTTATTCCCAGTTTCGCAGTTAATGTTGTGAACAGAATTCAAGTTTTTGGTTAAACTCGCCCGGTTTTACAGCCAAATCTGAACATCATTTCAGTTGAACCTCACTTGTGTTAAGCGAGTAGTGGCTAAAATTTTTTGATATATTTGGTGTGCTTTTGAGTCTTAAAAATGGAATCTTTCAACCAAGGCTGTGGTATGGGAATCCATTGCAAATGATCTCATCAACGAACAGCAGATGTAAAGGAGAACCAATTACCAAAGAGAAAAAATGAAACAGGATGGCTAGGGTGGACAACAGGATGTTGTTTAACTTACTCTAAAAATTTAAATCAGTTCAAGTTTTGAAAACTGTCAAACCGAATAAATCGCTGAACTAAAGTGTAAGCTTAGCGTGGAGCTTAAGTGTGTCGCTTAAAAAAGATGTGGTAAGAGTTAAATAAACTCAAATATAAGTAAACCGGCGAGTTAAAGATATGAAAAAAAGCAATGCGATATTACATACCCACAGAATTTCAGATTATTTGTTAATCAATATTAAACCGAATTTCCTCAGCATCCAAATTAACTAAAGTCTTGGTAATTTTCACTCGCCACTCCCGAGCAATAAATTTCGTAATAAAATTCTGCCAATGATGAAAGCAATGACATGAATGCATACATATTCACTTTCATCCCTTTGGTAAAATACACATATTATATCGACTGGAGGCTTACTTCAGGTATACATTTACCCACAGGATGAATGTCATGAAACTTGGTTACTCACCGTGTTTTTAATTAACCTCATAAAGAGGCGGTTGTGAAAAAAGAACTGCGCCCGAATAATCCTGATTCAGCCCTGGTCCTCCTCTTCAGTGAAAATCAGTACTGGATTTCCAATGCAGATAAGAATAATGCCGATGGGATGAGAAAATGAAATCAATTTTCAGAGGAAGACCGGCGCACAACAAGGAAATTTTCATTTTTTTTTTGGGTTAATTTGGTTATCTTCTTTGTCTGCCTTTGTCATGTTATGTAAAGTTTTTTGTATTCTCTTTATGTGCTAAATGGCGGCAAGAATCAGAATTCAACGTTCGCCTGTTCAGCACGAATAAATAAGTATATTAATCGCAGGCCACAATTGATTGGAATTGAGGAAATAATAACAAGGGAAAATATGTTCCCTCGCAAAGGGGAAGTTATTTCGCGTATGCAGTAAAAATCGAGAGCCATCCGTAGAATTTTCTGGGAGTAAACCGATTACTCGTACATCGTGAAGTGTGATATTTGCAGTGAAGGAATTTTACAAAAATAAAAGATGCAATGAAAAAAGTTTAATTTTGTTTTCTGTTCTTTTTTTAGGAATGTAAATCCTAAAATAATATGAAATATATGAAGTCAAGAATAAAATATATGGATAGTAAAACTTCCACAGTTAAATTATACCAACAAAAGTTTCGATCACATTCTATGCACTGACTTATTAACTTAATCAACACTCTGCTACTTTTAAATGGATACATAAGTAGGCTTTGTCACCCTCCCTCGAAAGGGTTGCAGTTGATGTTTTTATCTAAACCTGCTCTGTTAGTATGGGCTTGTTTTTTCAGCAGTAGAGTCATGGAGGTCTTCCTGACGCGTTAATGGATGTTGATGATGAATTTCATGTCAAGAATTAAACCTAAGTATTTTGCACTGGTTTTTTCGTTTAAAAGAGAGACCTAGCACACTCTGAGGATCGAAGACAGGAATTTTGTTTTTGCTTTTCATGCACACTTAAGCCGCATCTTCTTCACCATTTTTCCAGTTTGAGAAGTTCTTTCTATTAATGGATATATAGATTTTCCAGAGGCAGCAATGGCAACATCGTAAGTGTAGGCCAATAACTTGCACCTATTTTTTTAGTCAATAGAACTACGTTCACAACTACGTTCTACACGAGAGGAGTAATCACTCTATCCTGGCATAACCTTCACGTTATCAACGGTAACCTTCACGTTATCAACGGTAGAATAGGTATGGTTTAAGTTAGATACGTTCACAACGTATAAATATAAATTGCTTTCATGTAGTTTTATTAATTTGACAAGTGCAGTGTGATCGGTTTGTTGAACTCCTAAGACATATTTCGTTTTGTTCTCTACCAAACAACGTGTTGCTGAGTTCAAGAGCCCCGTATATATGGGCAAAAGAAAAACCTTCGGTCTGCATATAAACCATACCATTAGCATAGTTTAGGTCAGCACAGCAATTCAGATACTTTATAAATGCATATAGAGACACAGATTTTTAATTTATAAGTTATTTTCAATCTAAAACGGTTTATGGTTTTGCTGTAGGTTAAAGTATCAAAAATGCATCATTCGAAAGTTATATACCGTCATCAACATTTCTGATCCGCATGACCCTTAAGCGGTCGCAGGGTAAAGAACGCAATAGAGATCCCCAGGCCACTCATTCATCCGCCGTCGACTCTAATTTAGGCGCAACCAAGGCAGATTTTGAACTTGGTCCAAACACCTCGTCCTAGGTCTTCCAAGAGGACTACTTCCTGATGGAGTAAAGATTGCGACATTCGTGCCACGTGTTCAAATTATAGAAGAAGAACTCTTTCCGTGCGGAGAAGTAGCTGCTAGACATTGAGTTTCCCGCTTACTACCGTGTTCGAATAACTCACACAACAGAACGAAAAAGTCTTATCTCGGCAGCTTGTAATCGCCATCTTATTCTTTCGGTTATTACTCAAATTTCATGACCATAGGTGAGGGTTGGAATAAATACTGTATGAAAAAAAAACCGCAAACTTTGCTTTGACACTCAACTCGGCCTTTTCGATTACAGATCTGCCAAGCTGGTTCAATATTGATCTAACTTGGCCAATCTAGCATTACTTCTGTCATAACTGGTGAATAAGACCCTGAGATACTTCAACTTGTCCACCGGCTCCGATTGGAACTCCACTCAAATGTAGAGTCCCCCCCACCAAGGCAGCTTACCTTCACATGGTCTGGGGCGGACAAAAGGTTGGGGGTGTACGAACTTATCTTCATACAGCCCCAGCCTGAATATGAATGAAAAGGAGAAATAAACCTGCTTTGGACACCGCCTACGCTGGTGTGCCAGAGCCCCACTTGAAACAAGGCCTAAATGGTTTCAGTACGCGAGGATGCGGTGGCCGTCCTGTTCCGCTCGGCAGCCAAAGAATGTAGCACGAAGAAGATACGAAATACTCAGCAATGAACTTTGGAGGGGGTGGGGGGATCTCACTACTACTTTCAAAAGGATCGAATCGTTTTGCTGCAAGCCTGAGAAGACAGTTTTAGGGTTCTTATAAGAGTATTATTAGTGCAGTTTATTCTTCTTCTTCTTTGATTGGCGCTACAGTTCGGGGTGGTCCTGGGCCTCAACCAACATGCCTCTCCAGCCACCACGATCTTTCGCCAGCTGCCTCCAGCTGCGCACACCAAGTTGGTTGAGGTCCTTTTCCACTTGTGTGCGCCATCTAGTGCGCGGACGTTCTCTGTTGCGCTGTCCCAATGGCTCGGTGTCGAAGATCGTTCAAGCTAACGCATCGCAATTGATGTTTGATTCTATGGCAACCTTTTGAAAAGTAAAGCATAAAATAATTTATACGAATGTAACTCAATATCCCATACCGATTGTAAACATTATCCTGTGAGAAATGATTGATATTATAATCTGGTTTATTTAGGGATTATGTTTTCTAATGGGATTGTTCGAAATACTACATGCGAGTGCCTTTTTTGTGAATTTTCCTCTGCTTTGATCAATTATATGAAAATAAATTGAAAACAAAGGTTAACATCCGATTAGCATCAATTTGATAAATGCAATAAAAATGTTATAAATGTGACTTGATCATAAGTTCGTACATATTTCAAATAAATTAACAGGACTAGTTAAAATATGCGTGCATTAATGCGAATTATCTTCTTTGAAAGTAATAATTTTAATTAAATTTTGCATTTCCACTAAGGTTCGATTCCAAAAGAGAATTACTCGCCAGTTTTTAAATAAATTTCTTTGTACACCATTCCTGATGGGATTTTTATTAATATTTTTTTAAATGTGCATATGTTAATATAGAGAATGAGAAAAAAACTCTTTGTCGACTTTTGACACAGTATTATGTTCTGATTGTTTTGAGCGCAATTTCATGGAATTTGCTTTTGTGCAAGGTGAACTTTAAACGAGGGCGAAAAATATTTTATTCATTTTTTCAGACGCTGAATAAGCCTTTCACAAACAATTCTTTTACAATGCACTAAATACAAGTGAATTGAAAAACGTATTTATCCGAATATACAACACATTAAACGATGTCTTTATTTCCCTTCCCGGGAACATTTTTAAAATGCTCAAATAGTATTTATTCAAATCCATCATACAAGCTGAGGGTCTTTTTTTGCAAATTTGTTTTTCCGCTGTCAATGTTCTTATTGTAGCTCATTTATTCTCCACTTAAGAATCAACAGCGTTGAAACAAGATCTAGATTTCAGCATAACAAGTCATCGACACAACTTTCTTCTGCAATGAATATTTTCGACGCTTCTTCATTTGAAGAAGCCATTACTAACATGCAACAGTAATTTGAGAGAGCTGAAGACACCTCTAAAGCGATGCAATCGTCTTTCAGATAATGATGGTGTTTGGGGAAGTATGCTCCCAAGGCTTGGACAGTGAGAGAAATCGTGATGAGTATTTAATATTTCTTCTATATCCTCTTTCATGATTATCTTTTGCGCACCGATTAACTTTTTATTGCATTTCAAGAGTTCGTTGGACTTAGCAACTTTGTATATGTTCCCAGGATTGCCTGGGATGGGTCAATTCCGTGTCCTTTCCCGGCAAATTCATCCGCTGCCTCATTGCAGGCTATATACATATGACCTGGGACTCAGCATAGAGTAATCGTGTGCTGCATACTGAGAACCTTTAGGCAACTCCAGACCATCTTGGACTTTATTTCTACAGCCGAGATTGATTAATGGAATACCAGGAATTCTGATAGAGCAGTACATGTTTAACAATTCGAAGAAAACGCGTTTGTGCCCGTTTCCATCTTCGAACCATCTGTGTATACCAGTAGGGTAAAATGGTTGATGGGTTCCGTTGAAATATGGGAGTGTGTATTCGCTTTCGCCTCCAGCTCTTGGTATGAATACTTCTAAAGGCACTCTTGGTTGCTGTTGCTTGCATATACAGGTCGTCTGGTAGAATAGTGGTAGATTATTCTGGTTAGCAGATTAAGATTATTTTTAATGTATCCTTATTTCTACTGTTTTGAATTTTGATATGTTACTCTAGACTTAATTACATACACTTATATTATCTCTTTCTAAGTGGTATATATTATTTTCATTTTAAGTTATTCTCAGTAGCTATGTAATACACTTTTATTTGGGAGTTTTATCTATAGATTTGCTTCAGTTATTTAAGTAGCTTTAAAAGGACCACTATCAATTGGTTTGTGTTTATTTAATTTAAATGGAGTATATTTGTCTTTAGTGTGGTGGCCCGTGGCGTTGTGGGTATGACCCCCTACGGGTTGGATAGTATTTGCATTTATAGCTTGTTGCAGGTGATGGTAGCTTGTTGAAAATTGTATTGCTATTTTCAATAGGTTGCATATTTCTCTAAGATTTTTGTTCCTATATTGGCATAGTGTTGTATCCTATAGTGCTCATGTCGGCACGAAGTCCTCGCATGGGCCCATACATTAAGATGCATTTTTCAAATATAGCTGTTGCTACTTTTACGACAGATTTATCTGGAATTGGTAAGGTAATTATATACTTCGTAAAATCGTGCTTTGTTTTACTTTTGAAAGCTGACAAATTTTGTGTTTCTTTACATATGTCGCGACGTCTCATGTTATATTTCTCCAATAGAATGAACTTCTTAATTTAGCGTACAGCTTTTTTTTCGTCAGGCGAAGAGAATATTATCCTCCACATTTCACAACTGGAAATATTCGGAAAACAAACAGCAACTAGCACAGCCTTGAGACTCAAAACACTCCGACTGTAGTTCGAACTCAACATCGGCCACTCAACCATTCTCACGGAATTCAACTTCCTTCCTAACCTAATAACCCAGGGATATCACCATCTGTTCCGATAGTCAGGCCGCTATACAATCCCTGGTCAATGTCATGTCTTATTCAAAAACATTTCTTAATTTAAGGCTGTCTCTTAACGAGATGGCTAACATTCACATCATGTGGGTGCCGAGACACTGTGACATACCTTCTTCTTCTTCTTCTTCTTTAATTGGACATACCAGGTCATACCAGGACACTGCAAAACTCGATGAACTCGCCAGGTGTGGCACGACCTCATCCCTATCAATTGCAGGGGTACCACATTCCGTGCCAATTGCTATAGTCTACCATCTTCTTTCGATTCACACAGTTAAAACCACCAATGACAAATGATTAAAGACCTCACCTGCCTTTAAAAAAAAGAAATCTGGCCATCACTTAACCTAAAACGGTCATTCAGTCTACTTAGACGCAGCAAGCACTCATTAAGGACTCTCATACGAGTCATAACCGGGCACTGTGCAATTGGCACTCATGCTCGCAGGATGGGTGACCCATATTATGATTTTTACAGAAGCGACATTGATAAAGAGGAGGAAGAAAACACACATCACCTACTTTGTTCCTGTAGTGCTCCGGCTAGTCGCAGGTTCCTACACCTAGCTCACTACAATAAGCGGCCGCAATGAGCTAAATAGCGCGCCGCATAGGCCAGCTAAATCGCTTTACTAGAAGCACCAACTGGTTCCAGTATTAGGAGAAGTCGCGAAATTGTTTCAGCAATTTCAGCCTAATTTGTACATCTATGCCCTTTGTTGGTTGTTTTATTAGTAAAATTTGTATATTTGTGAGTTACCTATCGCCTGCTGATTTCAATTGATCATTGGAAAATGTATGAAAAATGTATCATTTACGAATGGAGTGGTTGCTGGCTTCTTTTTCTAGCCTTAAAAGAATACACTCAATATATTATTCGTTAACTTAATGCCCACAATAGATCGAAGGGCAAAGGATGGAATGACTCTTTTGTGGATAAAAAAATCAGTTCCATTTTTCTGGGTCGATCCCAAAGCTGCAAGATTTAGCCCACCTAAAGGGTACATTAATTGAATGTTCAATTAACTCCCTTAGAGTTGCGAGAAATTTACCACAGGCTATTGAAGCTATTGAGAAATGCCGCCGTTGTATCTTCTTCTTCTTCTTGTGGCGCTACAGTCCGGGGTGAACCTGGGTCTCGGTCAACAATCCTCTCCAGCTGGCACGATCCTTAGCCAGCTGCCTCCAATTTCGAACTCCAAGTTGGTTTAAGTCCTTCTCCACTTGAGTGCGCCATCGAGTTCGTGGTCGTCCTCTATTGCGTTGTCCCACTGGTTCGGAGTCGAAGACTCTTCGGCCTGGAGCAGTGTTGTCCATGCGCTCAACATGGCCTAGCCATTTTAGGCGTTGAATTCGTAGACGCCTGACTAGACTCATGTCGCTGTACAGTCCGTACAATTCGCGGTGAAATCTTCTTCTCCAAGAATCTTCAACGCAAACAGGACCAATGATTGAACAGAACTTTTCTCTCGAAGTGACCAAGTGCGTCTTCATCCGCTCTTGAGATAGTCCAAGCTTCTTCGCCATACAGCAGGATAGAGATGATCAAGGTCCTATATAATGTGAGCTTGGCCTTTCGGGAGGGCTCTGCTACTCAATTGCCTCTTGAGCCCAAAGAAACAGCGGTTGGCTAGAGTTATTCTGCGATTAATCTCGGTTCTGTTGTTGTCTGCACTATTTACTTGGGAGCCAAGGTAAATGAAGTCCTTGACTACCTCAAAGTTTCCGCTGCCCAATATGACGCTCTTTCTGTCCGAGACGTCGATGTTATGCGTCCTTTCGTGATGACAGCATGTACTTTGTTTTGCCCTGGTTTATTGCCAGGCCCATTTTAGCCGCTTCCGCTTCAATGCCAGCACACGCCTCATTGACGGGTCGCTGTGTTCATCCAATCACGTCAATGTCGACCGCGTAAGCAAGCAGTTGAACGGTCTTTTGGAAGATCGTGGGTGTTTACGTTTGAGTTTCGCACGATCTTCTCAAGTATGATGTTAAAGAAGTCATGTCAATCATGACAGCGTGTCGCCTTGCCTAAAACCTTTTTTGACATTGAAGGTCTCGGTGAGTTTGTTACCGACCTTGATGGAACAGCGAGAGTTCTCCATCGTCATCCTGCATAACCTGACGTGTTAATGTCAAAACTAGACATGGCGCTGTATAGCTCGTCTCTATGCACGCTGCCATATGCGGCCTTTAAATCGACAAACAGGTGGGTGTCGATCTGCAATTACTGTCTGTTATCGGCAGTTGTTGCGATTTCTTCACAATCCTAATCGCAGCTTGGGATCATACATACATCTTAGGTTAAGTAAGGTTAGCTTAGAGGGAGGGCCACCTGATCCTTAGTGCTACCACGAAACAGAGTAAACCTAGTTGAAGCCCACTGTAGCCTTATTTAGTGTTTTTATTGGTGCTGGATCCTAATTTGTCAGACAACATTGTGACGCTATTCGTAGCTAGCATTCTTAGTTAGCTGCTTCATTTCCCTGGATTCACATAAAACCCACAAATTATGCACGAACCCACAAGAGAGATACTACAAAAATCCCGCAGTGCATTGAAGCAATTAAGTACCGTCTTGGACTTTATAGTAGTACTTCTAAGTGTCTTCGGCCCTTCTTGATTGTCTACATATGTATGGTATATGCGCACCTGAAAGATATCGCTTCTTTAGTCATTTATAGCAGGTTTTATTATTTGCCGATGCACTATAAACTCCAGCGCTGACCCCTTCTTGCTGTTTGTATGTGTCTACGTTAATTGAGTTATCCGACTGAATTTAGCTTTAGTGCCGAAGCCTAAGACAAATGAGCTAATGGGAAGCAGGTAGAATCATGTTCAGTGACGCTGAATAGATTTGTAGAGCTCACACGAGAAAATTCGAAAATAAACGACATGCTCAAAGCTCATCCAACGCATTGCTCATACATAAGTCTTTTATAATTATGTACATAAAGTATACAGTTGCAATACTTTTCGACGAGCAGTATTGAGGAAATTATAAATAGTTACTAAGATTGTGTGTACGTACATAAACCAAAATCTACGTTGATCACCAAAGGTGCTATCAATACAGTTATATTCAGTTCTCAATCATTGAACCCTTTACTCCAATATATTTAATTTTAACTGACGGTATGTGTGCGACATGTTGGAATATATTTTCACTAGCATGTGATGTCAGTAAAATAATTGTTATTGACTAAATTAAAAACTAAACGGTTTTAAAAGAGCTACACTATTATTTGTACGGCAAGCATTGTACTACAATGAGATAAAATCGAAAGCACAATCTTCGTGTTCCTTTTATGCACAATGAAAACACAACAAATAAGCACAATCGTGTTTCGATAAAATTGACTTGTGTGGTACATATATATAAAGTACGAATTTATTCAAATATAACGAGAATGCAACGACACCGGGTGCATCCCAAAATGTTGATATTTCCGATTTTATGTTCATACAGCTGTCTCAATATTTGCATTTAATTTGAATTTGTTTATCCTCCACATAGTATAGACAAAACGTACAGAAGCGTCATGTGGTTATGATTTATATATGAGAAAATATGTGTACCATAAATATACGCTTCTTCGATATGCATGTCGGTTACAAGGTTGCCACTATTTCTACTTGCAATCTTCTTGCACTGCCAAAACACATCAGATTATAAGTTTTCAAGCCATCATACACCCCGGGGACAACTCTATCTAACTTCAGAAACAAGAGCAATTAAAACTTCAAAGGAGTGCCCTACGTTTATGAAGAGATCAGACATAATTTGCTAAGGGTAAAAAGTTTGTCGCTTGTGGTTCACTTTAAACTTGTTTCTGGACCTTGTCCACGTGAGGACTATAGTCATTCATCATACTGTTATTGAAGCTCTTAACGGGAAATGCGTTTTAAACATACCATTATATTGTCTACCTTTAACTATTTATTAATCAGCGACGTGTAACTAATGACTCTTGTACTATGAGTATGGCGATATTGATGTAAAATGTATGTGCCGAGTACAGAATGCGGAATTAGAAAATATTGGTATAGGACTCAATTGTATTTTTATAATTTCCTGCTTTATGGATGATGTTTGTAGTGTATTTTAAGATCGTTGCTCAATTGATGAAGATTGATTAATTAAATGAGTACTTTAAAATTAAGTCGAATTGGTCGAACAGAGTTTGTTGAGTTCGTGGTACACTGGTCATTAATTTGTAATGCGGATACGCCATCCTTTCGTAAAGAACGTTACAAATTTACGAAATACGAGTAGATGTGTTTAATTTTAACTTTGCACACAGAAACTGCTGTTAATATCACGTGTACCTGAATATGTATCCACACCAAACCACGTGTTGTATCTTAAGCCTTTTCACGTTCCACGGCAGTTTGATGAATGGCATTGACGTACATTTGTACATAATTGCTGCCGCGAATTCGGTGCATGCAATCCTCATAATGGCAAACTTGTCTGCCCTGTTAATAAGTAGAGTATAAGGCGCATGTTCACGCGCACATATGTATGTACTTGGGATTTTGTAAAATCAATGCAAACAGTTGTCTGTGAACAAATTACGTGTAGACAGTTGGGAATCTAAAATTAGTTTCTCAGGAATTATCCACGGTTCAAAACTAAATAACAATTTAACAATGCCAAGACAGCATCCACGGTTGAGAAACTAGAAGGAGGTCGCAAAACAAATAACCCGTCGGGTCGAGTGCATACAGAAGTTCTCACTTGGTAACTTAGTGCACATCATTGGATGTAGAAGGTAGAGCACGCTTATATGTGAAATTAAAGCAGACAACACTTTGATTGGGAATTAATTAAAACTGAAAAATAAACGTTAAAGCAGTTCATGAAGCAACAAAATTCTCATAGGGCAAAATATCAGCCGCAATTTGTGTAGTTATTTCGTTTTGTACAGTTTTTGTTATATATTGTATTCTATGACTTAATTTAAAGATACAAAAGAAAAGTTCTACGAAATCAGTTGAATGTGAAAAGAGAAGAGAAACCTTAAGAGGAAGAACTAAGAAAAAGAGCACTATAATAGAAAATCCTTATAATAACTCCTACAAAAGACTAAAATTGACGAAATATTATAACGAAGACCATGCGTAAGAAACCTTGAAGACTTTTGATAAGTGAGATTGAAAGAGAGTGTTGGAAGTCTCACAGTCTTTTGTTTCTTGGTTTTTTAAGGCTTTGGAATTGAAATAACGTTAGATGTTATCAACTTATAAAGAAACTAACGAATTCTCTACCATGAGCTAAAAACGAGCGTTAAGTCGACTATGCACTTCGATTAAACATGTTCCCTATGAGATCAATACCTGTTGTTACTGAGACACCAAATACCGATAAAGTACTAAAAGCATTGTTTAGAATTTGGCTTATGATAAACTTATAAGCTCATAACTCATAAGAAGAATGTAAGTGATATTTGGAAACAAGACGCTTCACTTCTTTATTGTGCCACGATGTCTGTTAATCTATATAATTCTACACTTCCTTAGAATGATTTAATCGAATCTGAGTGCCCATACCAGATCCTTTCAACGAGTGCAACGACGTGCTGTCAGGTACAGCAAAGGGAAGCGCTCCTTTCGCTCCATGCACTGACATTTATCTTTATTTGATATAAGACCAAAATCGAACATCTTACTTTATAATACCATAGACCAAGGCTATGTGGAATGAGCTAACCTACAAGAAAGTGTAATATACCAGTGTGTCCACATCATGCCTCAATTACATACTTAATAGTAAGGACGGCGGCTTCCTGCTTTCAGGCACCAAGACAAAGCTCTCTTACATACGCTATGACTTGATCTCTATACCGGTGGTTCGGTCATCCGCTCTTTCTCGAACTAGAGGCTCGGCTTCGAAGAACCTCTTAGTTGGAGCTTTGGTATCTATACGATCTATGAAGCCGAGTCAGTGTAGTCTTTGGATTTTTGCATCCACACCCTGGTACAGCTCGTAAAGTTCGCGCTTGTGTCTACTCTTCCATTTACCTTCGCAGATGGGACCAAATATCCGATGTAGAATTATTTTTTCGAAGGTACCGAGAATAAGCTCTGTAATGTTGCTTATTGAGTGAACGTTTTTGATCCCAATTTCGACTCCGAAGTAAAATCGGTTGACGAGGCTGGTTCTATGATGTCGATGTCATCCCAACAATTAGACTTACAATATAGTCAGTATATATTATATATATCTAAATATAGTGCTGTCTCTCTCTCTAGTACCAAATTGACAGCGCATCTCCTTGCAGAAATCCGGTGCAGGTTTCAAACGTTCATAGCCCATCGAGCCGGGATCCCGAATTCGGCCATCGTTCCTTGCGATGATTGTATTCGGCCTTAAAATCGATGAAGAGATGTTGGGTATCGATTTGGAACTCACTGGTATTTTCCATGATTTGACTTTGGGCAAAAATTTGGTCTATAGTCGATTTGCCGGGCCGGGATTTTGTAGGCGACGTTGAGCAGGGATACACCTCTGTAGTTGTTGAAAGATGTAGGATCGCGTCTTGTGGAGCTGATATTCCGGTCTTCTGGCATGCTTTTGTCCTCCCAAATTCGGCAGATGATCTGGTGCGATGCTTACTATAGAGCTCTGATCGTAAGCCATCTGAGCATTCGGGTTTGTTATTCTTCAGTCTTTTAATGGCTGTGCTGACCCCTATGTGGAAAAACTGCTTTACCAACTTTAGTTAGGCTTTCCTGATTTCCTATAAATTTCTCCTGGCCTGGCTCGTTGAGCAGCTGTTGGAAGTGCAAATTAAGTAATTGCACCATACTTTTCGGGTCCGTAACCAGATTACCCCCCACATTTTCGAAGAGCGTGAGTGCCTTTCCCTAAGCCTGAAGCCCGGATTTTGCATTTTCTTATAAAAAGATAAGATTTTTTGTTCGTCCCTAGATTCTTCAACAACTTTCAGTGGGAGGTAACGAGGGACCTTTTCTTCAGGCAAAGAAGCTTTTTCTCCTCCCGACTTCTAGACCTATATTCCTTCTACGCTGCTCTTGTCTTCCATTTTAGCGCTGTGTGTAAACACATATGCTTTCATGTTCGACAAAAGCATACTGGAGAATCTCTCACTTATTTGCTTTTCGTATGCTCTGGCAATATCCGGTGTGTTCAGGAGATTGAACTTAAGAGGTTTGCGAATTATTACTAAAAGTAAACTAAGTATATTAGAATTTAATGCGGCCAACTTAGGATTATAATTATGGGTCTTATTTTAATGCATCACGTGCAAGAAGAATCCGACGTTGTTCCGAGATGTGATCAAATCTTCGTGCAGTCGTGTTGATTGTTTTTAACAATTTTTGAAAAGTTTGGATTGACTTTGATTCCGCCAGGATTGAGCATGAGAGCATTTTCTTCAGTCCAGTTCGTAATAGAACACACATCCTCATTTAATTTAGCAACTGAATCTTCAGCATATATATACTACCAATAACACATGTATTGGATGCTGTTCCGAATGTACAAAACCTATCGTAAAGGAGCGATCTGCCCATCAAAAAAATAAAGCTCCTCAAAGAGCTGCGCATTCTATAAAATTCAATATTAAAAGAAAAAAATTAAACAACACTTTTTTTACAGACAATATCAATGCTCTATGTCTTATCATTTGTGAGTATATAAAGGACAAGCAAACAAACATTGCTTCTATTTATATAGATGATTGCTAAGTGTAGCGGTGGCGTGTTTACGGCGATTATCCATCAGGCAGTGTCATTTTATATCAAGAGGAAGATGAACTCAACATTTCGGGGCTCAATAAATCGAGATTGATGATGTCAACCGAAATTATAAGTTATGAAACCAGTTATGAATTACTTAATGAATTTCGATCGGCAACGTAAGCCCAAAGAGGCCAATTGTACAGGATACCCACATAGATTTTACGTTTTTCGATGATGAAGATTGATGAAGGGGCACTACAAATCCCAAGTAACTACAAAACGGGGCTTCGAAGTCGTGGGCATTGTTCGATTTATAATAACGTCAATTTTTTTTAAATCGAGAATTTTGAGAAATTAGAAATTTAAAAAATACTGTTTCTCAATTTCTCTCATGTAATAGATTGTATTATTTTTCTACCACAGAAAAGGACTGCGTTAAATGGCTTAGATATAAATCCTTAGGCAAATCTTCGCAAGCGCGGTTCTAGCTTGTTTGCTTCTCTGCAAGCTTGGTCGATAATTTCCGCACTGTACGAGGAACATCCTCATAATGAATGAAAGAGTTGCTGTTGACTTTAACAGGCTGTTATTTCCAAAACAACTTCTCCAGGAAGTACATCAAGCGACCTACGCCTATGCTTCTCAGAGCGATTATCTACCTTGACACGGTGTGGGTTCGGGGTTGAGTAAGGTCGCGGCTTTGGGAAAGCTTGTCGGAAAGGTCGAGCAAAGATTGATGTTTTAACTGGCTTATAGGCTCTGTCCAAGGACCTTCTCTAAGTGACCGTGCAACAGCGAGACGTCCTCAATTATTCTGTAGGGAGCAGAATGCCACCTTTCTCCATAATTACCGACGTGCAGCGTAGAAGAGCCTTCAAAAAGTTAACACCCACACTCCTGAGAAATGGTCTCATACACATAATTCCTCTTTCGTGTGGGCCACTAAGGTCACCACTGAACGCACAGGACATTGGTGACCAAGTCGAATAAACGTAAGAGTTCCTTGAAAGAGACGCCCACCCTTGCCCCAAAAACGGCCAAGTATTACAGCACTACTCTTCCTACTGTCTCCACTTCCACTCAGGCTAGATAATACAGCCACGAGAACAATACTATTGTGGCAACTGTTAACAGATCGGTACCATGGTCACACAAAAATCCTGGCTTAGATGGCAATACCAAGGATCGGTGAGCTATGGCCGGGCGCACGCCTGGAGGTACTGTCATTGGATATGATCTATAACAGGCCGTCGCGCGTCCGCCTGCCACTCGAACCACAGGAACAAAAACTGACGATTGTAAGATCAGCAAGCTGAAGGAACCCAGGATTTTAATAAGATTGCAATACTTGTGATAAATGAGGACTCTCGTGAGCCTCTACCTAAATATTGTCATAACATCAGTTTCGGTTTTGGGAAAGTACCCCTGAAAATCTTCAGTAAGAAGAGACACCTGTCTGCACCCAACCCCTCAACGGGAGGCAAACAAAACCTCAGCATTACCACTCTCAGAGTAGTGTACTCCAGTTAGCTCGGAAGATGCCTCAAACTTATTATCCACGCTCCAGACTCTGGAACTCGATTCAGAAACGGACGTGATAAAGCAAATAGAAACCTCGCAGAAGAGATCCAGATGTAGGGACAGAAAGCTTCCGAGTTCCTCGGATTTCTCCTTGGAGATAGATATGCTGTCAAACTCCGGCGAGGAAAATAAAACAATGGTGGAGGTGTCTCAAATCAGCCATTCTGTCGTTTCTTCAAATTAACCTCCACCACTCAAAAATAGCATCCTCCATTCTTTTTTTCCACTTAACCAGCAGCGGATGGGATAGAACACTCGATTATAAAGGACCATGTAAATAAGCTCAGGAAGTCCAACTACAAACTAATCTACGCATCCGTATGGATCCGCGCTGTACTATCGAACAATCCGCGTATGTTCCCGTAAGTATATAAAATCTTTCGGAAAAAGGATCAAAACACCATTCAGAGCGATAGACTTCCTAAGACGACAAATAACGAACAGTTACTCACTACAATTGGCATGGATAGAGATGTGGTAGTGCAAGACAAGAAAAGGTGAAAGCAATTGGACCTGTGATTCAGCTAGTGTATACGGTTAACGAGGTTCATAGGCCAAAGAAAAAAAAGTCATTAGGAATCGATAGTATTCCGAAGCAGTGCAAATTAACACCACATTGTTTAAATATACGCTAAGTAACGCATATTTCCCAGAACACTGTAATACAGCTGTGGTGCAACCAATCCCTAAACGGGGCAAAGATAGATCTATCCCGGCATATCTTGGGTCGATCAGTCTTCTGTCTTACAGAAGCAAGGGTCTCAGCTCAGAGTTCTAATAACTATATTTTCAAAAACCTTGCTTATGCAAGGGGAATACTTATCGACTGAAGGTTTTTCCGTTGACTTTTTCTTCATCATCGAGTTGAAGATGTTCTGGAGATCTTCTTGAGAAATCAAGATGTGATTTCCATCGTAGGCGATGGCAGTATTTACTCCCCATGGTGGCCCGTGGCGTTGTGGGTATGTGCATCGACCCCAAGCTCGACGTGGTAGGTTCGATTCCTGCTGTGTGTAACGAAAACAATTTTCACGACCCCACCGCTTTCGAGTCACTTACAATGCTCAAAGAGTATTTCCAGTCTAGAGAAAGCTTCTTAAACAAAGCCGTTCGGATTCGGCATAAAACTGTAGGTCCCTTCCACTCGTAAGAGAACAATAGCACGCACAACACGAGTGGTTGCTGAGAAGCTAGGCACTGGGCCCCTAGATGCTGTAGTGCCACCCATATTATATTTTTATATATATTCACTACCCGATCGCAAGTAATGACGATCAGCGAATGGAATGTGATAATCGCCCGAGATATCTGTACCTTTATGAATAGCCAGACAGCAATTAAATCCTTGCCATCGTTTCTTTTTAAACTTAAAAACAGTAATCAACTGCCGAGTAGTTCAAAATGTACCTATGATGGGTACATTATATCACCGGACACTGCCTTATACGCCTTCAAGCAAAAATATGAGGCGACTTCTCTAACCACTTCCGTAGAAGGTGCCGAGGTGAGGATGAGTAAAATATCCAGTGACTGTCCTGCTCTCGACTCAACTAGGAAATCCACCACACACACATACAGCCTATGTGACCTCAGCAATACACCACTGGAAAATATTGTCCACAAAACTGGCTGGCTATCATAATCACTCCTCCAATTTTTGTATTACCCACGTGGCAGAACAATGGGGCTACTTTGGCCCAAATGCAAGAATGCCAGTACATACCTAATTACCTACCTGCACCTTTACTCTGACCATATATGTACAACACTTTGGTTTCTGATACTACGTTGCTGCATACTATGTCATTCACATCACAGTGTAGCTATTTTTAAGTTACATACATATTTACATTTTTATGAAAGTTCTTATGTTGGTAAGAAACTAGTTCCACCTCTTCTTGAACTCTATATGAGTGTAGGTACGTTCATATTTCAATATTTCTTCTTATTGTCCCAAGACAAGCGCGTGGATAAGTTCTCCTATGGAATGATTAACGATACGAGTATTCCATTTCTGCATAAAATGACATATGTATGTCGTCTCTGCAGCGAAACAATCTTTAGAACTTTACCATTCATGCATCTGTAGTCAACTTCCGCTCTTAGGAGTACATTTTTATATTGTGCCTACTATAGTTATGGTTCGCCAGTATGTTTTTTCTTAGAAGTGCAACGGCCTTTTGCAAATTGCTCAGCAACGTTCTTGAAATGAACCCCTCATACATTCACCCATTAGTAACAACCTTTTTGTGGTTAAGTATGTGCTCCTTTGTGTGTATGAATGCTAAATGTAGCAAAAATCTGAAGTGTTCTTCTTTAACACATGTCTTCAATGACTGTTTCAGATTTGTGGTATGTTCCCAATCTTCAGAGCATGTGTGTACATACAATGTATGTAAATAGTTAAAGTGAACTTAAATTATCAGTCTTATATAAAGAAATTCAAATTTGTCATGCATTTTGTACAATCAAACGTACAAATGCAGTAACTACTGAATCAATCTGAATTATAAAATATTTCAGATCTCAATCCTTCATATTAGTGTTGGCTTTTGAGCGGGATAATATACATGAGATCATTTGAGGTGTATTATTTATTCACGTTTATTCTCAAAGTTGTGTGTTAATCCAACGGGTTAACTTAAAACTTAGTTACAACCCAATCACCCTTGGGATAACAAAAATGCAGTAGTGCTGCTTGCTAAAGCACCGTTAGCGGCCTTAAGATAAATATACATGCTTAAGCTTTTTATAAAGATGGCCTTCTTCTTCTTTGATTGGTGCTACAGTCCGGGGTGGACCTGGGCCTCCAGTTGCGCACACCAAGTTGGTTGAGGTCCTTTTCCACTTGTGTGCGCCATCTAGTGCGAGGACGTCCTCTGTTACGCTGTCCCAATGGCTCGGTGTCGAAGACTCTTCGGGCCGGAGCTGTGGTGTCCATCCGCTCTACATGACCTAGCCATCTTCAGCGTTGGATCCGAAGACGCTTAACTAGGTGCATGCCGCTGTACAGCCCGTATAGTTCGTGGTTGAAACTTCTCCTCCAAACGCCATCAACGCAAACAGGACCAAAGATCGTACGCAGAACTTTTCTCTCAAAACAACCAAGAGCTTCTTCATCCGCTCTCATGTCCATGTCTCTGCGCCATAGAGCAGGACTGGGATGATCAGGGTTTTATAAAAGGTCAATTTGGTGTTTCGAGAGATGGCTCTGTTACTCAATTGCCTCTTGAGCCCAAAGAAACAGCGATTGGCAAGAGTAATTCTTGATCTCTGTACTGGTGTTGTTGTCCCTATTTACTCCGGAGCCTAGGTAGACGAAGTCCTTGACTACCTCAAAGTTTCTGCTGCCCAATATGACGCTCTGTCCGAGACGTCGATGTTGTGCGCCCTTCCGTAATGACAGCATGTACTTTGTTTTGCCCTGGTTTACCGCTAGACCCATTTTAGCCGCTTCCGCTTCAATGCCAGCACACGCCTCATTGACGGGTCGCTGTGTTCATCCAATCACGTCAATGTCGTCCGCGTCAGCAAGCAGTTAAACGGTCTTTTGGAAGATCGTGCCTCGGGTGCTTACGTTTGAGTTTCGCACGATCTTCTCAAGTATGATGTTAAAGAAGTCACATGACAGCGTGTCGCCTTGCCTCAAACCTTTTTTGACATTGAAGGTCTCGGTGAGTTCGTTGCCGACCTTGATGGAGCAGCTAGAGTTCTCCATCGTCATCCTGCACAGCCTGACGAGTTTGGCAGGAATGTCAAAACTAGACATGGCGCTGTATAGCTCGTCTCTATGCACGCTGTCATTCCAGGATCTACCGGAGTGTCAATATTTGGTCTATTGTGGACTTTCTCGGCCTGAAACCGCACTGATAAGGACCTATCAGGTTGTTGACAAAGGGTTTCAGGCGTTCACACAGAACGGTAGAGAGTATCTTGTAAGCGATGTTAAGGAGGCTGATTCCTCTATAGTTGGCGCAGTCAAAGGGGTCTCCTTTCTTGTGGACCGGACAAACGACGCTGAGATTCCACTCATCGGGCATGCTTTCCTCCGACCATATCTTACAGATGAGCATGTGCATGCGCCCAACCAGGTCATCTCCAGCTGCCTTAAACAATTCCGCGCACAATCCGTCCGCTCCAGCAGCTTTGTTCGACTTCAGTCTAGATATCGCTATCTTAACTTCGTCTAAATCGGGGGGACGGAATTCGTGTTCATCATCGTCCAAATTGAGTGAAACGGTCCTACTAAATGCAAGTATAAATTAAAACCAGAATATTAACAAAACAATTAAAAACTGTTTTATACATAAAACCACCACAATATATACAAAAAGAAAGTTCGTTATATAAGAATAATTCCCAATGTCCCTGAAAATTTAAGCAAAACGTAGAAGTAATTTCGATTGACAGACAAAATAAACATCTGTCAAGCAAAACAAAACAAGTAACCGAGGCAACCCATCATGTTATGACAGACGTCCGGGATGTTGGTCTTATAAACGAAATGGCGCTAATACGCCCATGAACACATGTAATGGTTCATAAGATTTACAGGGCTGCACACTGCTATTTTTTTGGATTTGAGTAAGGTGTGTGGTTGTTGGCTCCTGTCAAATCAACAAAGCGATTTAATGAATTAAAAGAAAAAGCCCACACATATTAACTGCAATGCTATATTATTTTAACTGGAATAAATGACTGACAAGTTTGAATCAAATATTTGAAAAACAATTAGATTTAGATTGTTAATATCACAGTCTTTCGAATTATGTATATAAAAATTAGGATATTGCCACTACTGGAAACGGGGAATGGCGTTAATCTATAATCTTCCTTTAACCTTAACTAGGCAGAAATATCAGATAAGGCTACTTAAATGTTTACAACTACTTATCAATTTAGGCCTTTTTCAATATGTCACCTTCCTCATTTTCCTAAGTCAAAAGGATTTTGAATTTGCATACAATCACAAAAACTCTACATGGACTTTTGCATAGTCAATAGTATTACAGGCATTCGAGGTTATTTCTTCGCAGCACTTCCTCATAAAATTGAACTTAAGTACCCAAAGCTATGCCCAAAACCGTTCAACAATATTACCAAGGAACAAAAAGATCTCCTTTCCATTGCCACACACTTAAACCACATAATTTGCTGCCCATTCTCAGTCTCCTGGTCCACAGCTATAAAACCGGACACTCATTTGATTTTATCTCTCCCCACAAAGGCAGTAGGCCCATGAAGCCCATGTATGTGCAAAAATCCCCTCCGGCTGTACATTGCTATAAAACGGAAAAGCCAACGACTCAACTACCACACCAAACCAGCAAGCAGCCAGTAAATGAAAGGATAGGAGGACAGCGTAACGTTCAATAAAATCTCCTAAAACTGATACCCTTTGTTATAAAATCCCTGCACACAACCACCGGCATAAATAAACTAGCGACGATGGCAGCGTTTTTGATGTGAGGTAGTCCCAAAAAGTAATCAGATTCCCCTACAGCTTTGACCTTGCTCTTTGAATACATATACGTTTTATGCCCTCATTGAACGATTTATTTTTTGTTAAGTTAATTAAAGAAGTGTCTACGTTGGCTTTTGTATGCTTATTTCTTTTCCTAGTTCTCTCTTAACTAGGAGTCATTCACCTAACAGTGCACAAGTGAAAACAAAACGCGGTAATGTTTATTCTTGGCAACAGTTAATATCACAATCCTTGTTCCGCACAGGAGCAAAACGTTTAAGAAGAAATCAAGAGGAATCTTCACCTTTCACGTCAATATTGGTGACAAAATTAATTTTTTTCTATTGTAAGTTACACAAATTGGGCTCCGTGTCAGTGCGGGACAGGAGCCTAAGTCATTAAGTACTGTATACATATTTCTTCGGGTTATTTTTGTGTAATTGCCAGATAGCCATTGAACAGGCTTACATTTGCAAATAGCCATCATTATATTATACAGATATTTTTAATTGCCTGGAATTTTAATGCAAACTTGATTGGTAAATTTTTTTTAAAGTCCCCATTTATTCCAAATTCCGGAATGTGTGCGTATTATGGATGCATTTCACACATTTTTGTTCTTTAAAATTACCTTCAATGTTTCGAAATGTTTCGGAATGGATGGAAAGATTTAAGCTATACAGCATTTACATATTACGTCATATTATTGAATTTAGACGCGCATGTGCCTCACTAGTGTTGTAAGAGCTGGTTGAGTGTATCATAAGAAAGTGCGCCTTAACGGCTTCATTCCTTCCGGGGAGTTCCTCTATTTGTACACAATTGGCCTAATACAGGATCCATACGGATGTCCTGTAATCTTCCATGTCGTACGCAACGCCGAACAGTGGACAGCCGACTTCAATATGAACGGGATGTCGCTCGCAGTCATGAGGGTCTCCTCCAGTTCAGTAGAGCGATCTCTGCTCGAGACAGAAGAGAGTTTGAAAAAGAACGGCCATTTTACGGGTGGTTACACCAAAATCAGTCTCCGCCGTTTCTTAAATTGACGTGGTAGTGGCCAACTTACATAGATTTTGAGTTGGTTAGTAAGAAAAAAGATGTTGGAGCAAAATTATAGTCAACTATACCTTAATGGCTTGACACCGAACTAGTTATAAGCAACATTAAAACTTAAAGCTTGCTTTAAGTTTTCTTCAAAAATAATCATTTTTTAAACTGTCGCTAACTAGTCTGTACTTTACAACGTACTTATAAGTACTTTCAATCAAGCACTCCTGAAAATGACAGTTCAGATAAATAAATTCATCCTATCAAAAATCGTAATTTCGAGGCTGTCATTGGCTTGTTTTGTATTATTCCTTATCTTGTCGGATGATGATCGAGCACTTGCAGATAACCTAGGATAAGGCCAACGACTCGTGAATGATTGACAAAAAAGAAGGGTGCCTGGGAGGCAATTAGAATCGGCACGCTTGCTACTGGATATACAAGAAGCACTTAAAGAATCAGACAAGAATGCAGACAACTGTAAAAAAAAGCGAAATCAGCTACTATGAAAGCTATTGAAGCCGGAGTAGTTGCCGATGAAACGGGCTTTTTGGTACAGGCAATGATACGCGATCAATTAGAATGCGATACGATTTTAATACGTAATAGCCCTAGCTAGTCAATTTCCATTGCTGCCGGTAAATTACTTTCCCTCTTACTAGCATTCCTGTGCTCAATTCAATTGTCACAATCAAAGCATTTCCAACTAGTGTAATCTTATAGGCCATGAATGACAGCACTTTGGCATCTGCAGCTAATTCAACTGTGACAGCTATCCATCTACTCCCACACTTCTTCTGGCAAAAGATGTGCTGAAGAGTTAAAACAATTGCCCAAAAAAAATGTAACTAAGTGCCAGGTAATGTCGGCACGTAAAATTCATATTCTTGAGTCAAATTCCCAAGCAACTGAAGTTCACTTGATGCATGTGCGTCATGCAGAAGTGCTTCTTTTAAAATTTAAGGAAGACACTTTGCACAGCGAAAAATAGTTCCACAACGCAAGGCTCTCAAATGTAATGAACAAAGTTCGTGCAACTGGTATAAGCCGTATAAATTAAATAATTTGTTCTTTTCCACAATGATCCTGCATTCTACCTATATTTTGTTATTAAAAAATATTTATTAAAAGTTTTGGTGTTAAATCAAAAATTAAAGGTATAAAATTCATCGTCTTCCGAAACCGAAAACATTTTCACGATTTTATTTCACTGAAATCAATTGACATATAGGCTTAACTACACTTACATTTTTAAAAGTATATTTCGGGTGACTTTAACTTTGTCACGAGGTGATATCGATAAAGTTGGCTTTAAGTCGACTATAATTATCAAAGCACTTTGTTACGTACTAAAATAATTTTAAAGTGTACTTTTGCCGACCATAATTTTGCGTTATATTTAAAACTATGAATACAAAAAAAAAATAAGACAAAAAATTCCCAAAAAAGGTGCAACATGGCGTATAAATTAACGCATAACAAATACGCCCTGGTGCACGCGTCCATGCATCACGAACACAGTTTAGTTTTAATGTGGGATTAAGTTAGTCTATGATAAATAAAAACAAAGCCACGGTTTTTTTAATAGTTTCCTTGGCCAAAGAAACTTACAGAATCCAAGTGTCCAAAAGACTGGAAAAAAACATAGCTTACGTCAAAAGGAACTATTAAATTTAGTTCGTATTACCTTAGAGTACCCGTATAGGGTCAGTAGGTTAGATGTAAGAACTTTTGTCAAGTTAGTTCTTCTTCTTCTTTGTGTGGCGCTACAGTCCGGCCTACCCAACTAGCGCGATCTCTGGCTAGCTGTCTCCAGTTTCGCACACCAAGTTGGTTGAGGTACTTCTCCACTTGGGTGCGCCACATTAAACGCGGACCTTCTCCGTTGCGTTGCCCGAGAGGTTCGGATTCAAAGATTCTTCGGCCCGGAGCTGTGGTGTCCATACGCTCTACATGACCAAGCCACCGTACGCGTTGGATCCGTAGACGCCTAACTAGACTCGTGTCGTTGTACAGCCCGTACAGTTCGTGATTGAATCTTCTATTCCAGAACCCGTCAACACAAACAGGACCACAGTGCCAAGTTAGTTAAGCTACTTTAAAATATTTTTGTCTAGCTTGTAAATGAATTGAAAAATTAAATATAAGTAAGAAAAAGAGATGTGGATGAATTTTTAAAGGCAAGTTTAGTTCCAAAGTGGCCGATAAGAAACGATCAGAAAAAAAATTCAAATTCCCAATCAGATTATAGATCTTCCAGTTTAACAATAGTAGTTTAAACTTTGAATCCAGAACATTTCCGGTTCTCAGTTCCTTTTAAATCCTGAACTTAGTTCGCTTTGAAGTTTACTTTGTAGTTGAACTAGAGCATATTGCCGTTTAAATTTCACATCGCATTTTTTTATTTCCTTTTCCGGTCGTAGAACTTAGTATTTCTTTTGAAAACGTTGTATCAACTTGGACACACTTTTACAGGTAAACTGTTGTAAACTACTATTGTATCAATAAAAAGACTTTAAATGAAAAAGACGTAAAAAAACACAAACAAGAAAAAAAGAAAAGAAAAAAAAATCTGCCTCGTTAGTAAATAAACCGGATATGTATAGAATGATTCGTTTTCTATTAAATGGTTTACATTTTGCTTAATATTTTTTGGGCATACATATATTTTTATTTCGTATATATTATATGTTTTAAACAATTTTAACGACGTATTTTGCGTATACTTTTACTCCACATCTCTAGGTCTATACCGACTGAACTGACGTAGAAAAAGTATTCAATTAACATACCATATATGAAGTCATTATCTGGTAATTGCCTTTGTGAAAACTTTTGTTACGATATGATATGAACCTATTTATAACATCTGTATTAATTGTCTAATTGGCTTTTTTCCGAGCATATTCCGAGCTTTTTCCTCATCGACATTTTTTTAAATTTCATTTTTTATTATTTTTTGACTTTATTGAATAATGTTTGGTGCTGACATAAGGGTTACGGCTTAGACGGATTTTTGCCTTCCGGACTACATCCACATCCTTGTACAGCTGGTAGAGTTCGCGGTTGTTTCATATATACCTCCTTTCGCCTTCCTTGCAGACGGGATCAAATACCCGACGTGGAATTTTTCTTTTAAAAGCACCAAGAATCAGCTCTTAATTTTGTATTTTGTCCAGCATTGGCAAAATAAGAGTCTTGTAGAACATGATTTTGGTCCTTCGAGTCAACAGTTTTGACCCCAGTTGTTTCGACAGTCCGAAGTAACATCGGTTGCCAAGGATGATTGTATGTCGGGTCTTCTCTGTGATGTTGTTTGTGGAGTTAACGTTTGCCCCGAGGTAGACAAACTCCTCAAAAACCCCAAAATTACAACTGTCGATTGTAATATTTTGTCCTAGGTGGTGTGAGACGGAATGTTTCTTTGTCGACAGCATATACTACTAATTGACCTTTGGACCACCTCGTTTTATCTATTCTTCAATATGTAAATGTATAGTAAATGCTTCGACTACGACACGTTGGGAATGCGCGGCGATGTCGATGTCAATTGCATATGCCAACAGTTAGACTGATTTATAGAAGATAGAGCCTTTCGTGTTTACAGCCGTCCACCGCTCTTTCCTCTCTAGTAACAAATTGAAGAAATCACCCGACAGTGCATCACCTTGCCGAAACCCGATTCAGGTTTTAAGCGGTTCAGAGGTTTTTGAACCGAACTGCACGGTGAATCGCGTATGTGTTAGCGTGGTGCGACATAACCGGATCAATATTGCGATGAATACTGTCGTACGCGGCTTTACAATCGATAAGGTATATCCCTGCGGGAGGGAGGATGGGACATATGGCTAAGCTTTCGCCCTCCTAAACTCGGCAGATGTTCTGGTGTATGATCCTTACCAGAACATTGGCACAAGCTTTGAAAAGCTCTGATGGTAAGCTGAAATTGAGGCATTGTTGTTCTTCAGCCTTTAAATGGCAGTGCCGACTTCGTGAGACTACTTTGTCGGCTGATTTTCGAGTTTCCCGATTCCCTATCATTTTCTCCTGGTCAGATCCGCTAAGCAGACTTAAGCTGCTAAAATACTACTCTCTATTTTTCATTTGTTTGGCATTTTCAAAACATTTTTAAGCTATCATGCTGAAATCACCTACGAGCGCACTTTCCGATTGCAGGGACTTTCTTTGAACTTTGTCCGACTGTCTGCCAAGACGAACATACCTGCCACCAGACCCTAGCATACTCCACATGGCCCACAGGCAAGACAAAGGGCCAAGTCGGACTTATCAATTTATACAACGCAGATAAAAAGTAACATTACGGTTTTTAAACACGCAATGCCACGCTCCCATTGCGTGTTTTACTCCTGAATACGTATTAGTTTTTTCTTTAAATTATTCAAAAATCTTAAATATCTTGCGTGTGCACAAAATAATAATTGTCATCAGACTACAGATGCACCTATATATATATATATCTACATGCTTGTTTTTGCCCCGCTCTGGGGCTGTGTGAGATGCTTATTTGTTTTTTATGTTGAAATTGCAGAAGGAAGTATGGAAAAGGAAAGACGGAAAATGAGCTTAAACGACACGTGCTTGACATCATGGATCATGGATATACTCTCATACTCATATACACATAGCAGTTCTGTTTTCACATTGAGTTTCATAAACATTGCGGACAAAAAACAACAAAACTGGAGTCCCATAAATTGCAGGATATATAGTAGTATTTATTATTGCTGAGGGTTTCTGTACCATGTGGATATTAGATATTGCAGGAACTTCCAATATTGAATTATAATAAATAAACATTTTTAAGGAAAATCGGAAACGAATACTTGAGGCATTCTGTCTCTTGTAATCAAAATAGAGTTCCAATAACCTTAGGCTCACAGTATTAAATTAGGTATGTTGTTTTGATTTGGATGACTGAAATGTAAATTTGTTATCCTTTGTGAGGATAATACGCATCATTTCACAATAAACATAAATAATGATTTTGAATGTATTCCCAAGTAAATGTATGCCTATGCAATTAAGTTGAGTTGCGAAGTTGATAAGGTTATTTTTAAGTTTGAGGAGTCCATTTATGAATATCAATAGATGCTAACAATGGGATACTCAAATATACCATGAGCATCTTCTAAAATTATTAGCAATACATCGAGTAAAAAAAGTTATGGGGTTAGTATTAATGATTTGTTCACAATTTATATTATATGTATGCATGATGGCAGCCAATGGCGAACTTGAACCTCCGTTGACTAGGTTGGATTCCTGGTACAAAACGCTTTCATTTTATTGCCGGAAAATAACTGTCTGAAAGATGATTGTCAAACTTGGCGGTTCAAAGTCGAAATAAGACAACAGCCAAAAAGGACTTATTCGAAGCATTGGCCGAATTTGTGATACCGAGCAAATATATTTGTTGTATAGCATAACGTCAACACAGATGCGATGCACATTTGAAACGGATACACATCAAGCATCTTTCTGTCTCTCAAGGCCCCGCAATTCCAGACCCACTTCGATAACCTATTTAATGCTACAATAACCTCGTCACTATTTCAATATGCATACCATCTGTTCATAGACGAACAATTAGACATAGCGTTTACTGCGATGAACTTAAAGAATTTATAAAAAAACTCAAAAGTAAATAATGCACCTGGTATTGATCGCATCCGGTTCGAGTTGTATAAAACTGCACAAACGAGTTTATATACTCGCTAGCAGTAGAATCTAACTGCTTAATCGACTATTTGATTCTGCTAATTTCTCCGCTGCATTAAAGAAACCAATCATTTTACAAATACATATAAAAGGCGATTATAAAGACCCGAAGAACTACAGGATTACATTTCTGAATATTTCAGCCAAACTGTTTGCCGCCCTGATATATTGGATTGTACGAACGAGCATTGATGTATGTGGATGATATAGTCTATATATATATTTATTGTAGTTATTGGAAACTCTATTAATTTTGAGATATCAAAAATGATGATATTTACAAATGCAGGTGGACGCTACTCACCTCAGATCAAGCATGAACTCCGCTACAGTCATCTTAGTGGAGATCCGACACATAGTCGTCCATTGCAATCAGTGCTTCGTTTGTCTAACACAATCGAGAACTTTACGAGCTGTACCAGGATGTGGATGTATAATCCGGAGACTACACTGGCTTGACCGGGTGTAGTAAAATAATGACCATGTTGTAGTATACATGAAAATGTCACGGAACAATGTTTATTATTTGGCTTTCCATATTGTCACTAGGCCTACAAAAACCTTTGATATAATAACAACAACAAAGAACAAGGAGAATATTAGTGTATAATCACTGCCAGGGCTGTCAGGGGTGGCAATTAAGTGCCAAACTGGCGATTTAAAATTTGGTTTACACAAAAAGAATATATATGGCCACAACCTAGAAATTACGATATTTTGAGCATTTTTTTATATACTTTTGTACATAACATACCACATTTGTTATAATGAACATCAATATTGAGTCCATGATATTAATAACAAATAACAAGACAAATTATTGTAAATGCACATTGCAAGGCACCCCACAGTCTACGGTTGAAGTTCCCTTTATTACTGACTAGTGGTTATGCAAACAGCCAACTCGATACCAAGATGGGGGTAAGCTGCTACACGGCCCTCATACGGCCAATGCTTACCTATGGCTGTTCCGTGTGGTTCTTCGTGAGTGCAGGCTTGATGGACAGGATTCAGGTTTTAGAGAGTGCTTGTCTTGGGGCTTGCCTTCGCCTTTTCAGAACAAAAAGATAATTTCCTGGTGAAGTTGATTCGTAGTCTGGCAGCAATGACCTGAACCGATCATTTGATCACTGAGGCTTGCTACCCTAACCGACAGAGGCCAATGAGTTAGCATTGACCAGTAGGTAACATATTTTTTTACAAAGTGGAATTTGATAATTTATTTTTGACATTAAATATTTTGACATTTATTTTCGTTTTTTTTTTTCAATTTGGTGATTCTGGCGACGAAAGTTTTTCGATTTTTGGTGATTTTAATTTTTTATTTGGCAATTTCACTATTTGAAAGCTGACAACCCTGATAACTGCAGTTCTTAGAAATTATTTCAATTTATTTTAATTAATTTTTATTATGGGATTCATAACAAACTTCATACTAGACAAAAGTGCTATAAGCTAGTTTTACACACAGTATTCTTCTAACTTATTGTCATTCGGCGGGCACTCTAAGCTAAGCTTAATCTTAAGCTATGACTTTCTTCTTTAAAAAGTTAGAATAATAATTGCGTCTTAATTTAATTTTTTTGAGCACTACTGTAGGTTTGGTAATTTGCTTATTACCCTCCCTATAATGTTGCAATAACTCAAAAGAATTAAGAAACAAATAGAAGAAGCGTGTGCAGGTAAAAATGTAGTTTTGGCTGCGCATAAAGGGTGACACCTAATTCTTATAGACGACAGGAGAGCAGGACAGAATTCCATGTACTTCAGTGCTGTTGGTGGTGACTTTTACACAACATCATTATGGTCAGTAGCCGCAATAGCCCTATTATCAACAGTTACGGTGGTTGGTGGCGTTATGGGTATGTGCGTCGACTCCAACCTCGACGTCGTAGGTTCGATTCCTGCTCCGTGCGATAAAAGCATTCTCATAGCCAGACCTCTTTCGAGTCACTGACAATGCTCAAAGAGTATTTCCTGTCTAGAAAAGCTTCTCAAACTTGGCTGTTCTGATTCGATATGAAAACTCTAGGTCCCTTCCATTCGTGAGAGATCAATTGCACGCAATAGTGGAGTGGTTGTTGAGAAGCTGAGCCACGTCCCTCTACTGGCTGTAGCGCCATCCGTATGTATACACACGTCATTACCCGTCTCTGAGATTGCTTATACAAGGATATTCGAGGTGACTTAATGAAGATCTTGACCGTCTACCGGCCATAGGCCAAACCCTTTATGACTTATGTTAACATTTTTTTTATTGTTATATATTTACTGAAATAAAAGTCAACTAAAACTAACTAACTAACTAAAAAATGAAAATCTTGAGGCCTTATTGACATATTGGCCATTTGGTTATGACTTCAATTTTGGAACAGCTTTCTTCAACAACAACGGGGTCTTCTGGAAGTTTCTGAAAAACTTAAAGTCTTTGTTTGGATCGGACCGCTAATCAGTATCTTTTATTAATCTAGAACAACCATTGAGACGCAACGAGTGAAACGCACCTGACAATATCCTTGAGATAACTGGAATAATTGGCTAAATCAATTAATACTCGTGTCATACATACATATCACTTATTCATAATTATTTCATATGATCATGCATTGTTGCAAGTCAATATAAAAATTATTTAAAGCCCACTTACTTTCTACGAACCGTATCCTTTGGTAACGAAATTCGCAATGAACTGAAATAAATCATCCCTTGTATTATATTTTACGAATCTTGGAAAAAGTAATAATGACTCGGAATAAATTATACGGAGGTGCATTGGCTGAATAATAATTAGCATCAACGTACACTTATAAATTTTATCAACTTCGCTACACTTTTCAATTAAAAATATTTATTTGTATGAAACTCAAGTCATTTTCCCTGCAACCATTTTGGATGCAGTTTCACGTAAGTAAGGCGACACCAATGCAACCTACAACCCTAGGATGGTTGCATCTGCCCAAACTCTCCCACTCCCACATTCTATCATATTTGGGGCGAATAATTAATGTAGGCATGGATCAACTGAAAGTATCAAGTGTTCAGTTATTCAGTCACCCAATACAACGGGGAAATCTTTAAGAGACCTGTCATATTATGCGTCAGTTAATTGAAAGCTTGCGGTAGCTGAATTATGGCTGGAACGTGGCATATAGAATGATAAAAAAGAAATAAAAAGCAAAGTGGTATTAACATTTATTTTGCACTGACTTGAAGATATATTCTGCGTTAATTTACATTGTGTGACACCGTACAACAACGCACCCTCTGAATGCATTTCTAATCCCCCTAGGCAAAGTAAAAACTGAGAAAACATGGATGAACTTTGAAAAGCGCTTAAAGGTTATTTCATCTGAACATTTTTTGCTTTGTTTAATATTTAATCACTTGCCCTGACTTCTACAGGACAGTAAAAGGTCTGACATGGAGGTCATCATAAAGAAGTTCAGAGGGTGGTGTGCCAAGTTGATATATCCCGATGATTACTTAGAAAAAATCTGCTTTTTTGCGCTCTACATAAAATAATAATTGTCTCTCTTTTGCTGCTGCCCGAGAGGAAGTGTTGCCTTGAACAATGAACCTAGTTCTGAAATTTCCGTGAAAAGTAAGCAGAAAAAGATTTTAATTACTATTTCTTTGTTCAAAATAAAAAAGTGAGAATAACATGAAGTGGATGGCTAAAGAAAGTGAAATTTCTCAGAAGTATGTCACAGATAAGGTCCCTATTTTCTTGAAAAAAAAAAGGTTTTTGTATAGAGGCCAAAAGTAAACTTGGGCAGCACAATCGTGTGTGCATACAATAGAGGGTACCTACGACATTCATTGGCTAAAAGTGTTTCGTGAGGGCGCGGCAATTAAAAGTTTACGGTTGCATTGCGAGGGAGCATAAGAAATAATAGAATAATTGCGTCTAAATGGAATAATCCCATCAGATTCAAGTGCGCTAATTAGACATAACTACGCTTCCAACGAAATTAATATTCTGATACGATCTAATTATGAAATCATTCGTATAATGTACAAAGTTTATCATAGAAAATTTGGACAATACATTTAGTTTTATGAGTCGACGAACTGTAGCACATTTTAAGCAGGCTGATTTCTTGATTGCTCTTATATTGTCAATGCTTTCTTTAATGGTCATACACACGATAGGATATCCTAAAGACTGTATTTTTTTTAATGCGAAAGTCGCGCTCATTCAATACTTCGTCAATTTTCCTGTAAATTCATACAAAAAAATGTTTTAAAGGAACCCTATTATATTAGGTGCTCTAATATTACAATATACCTTAACATAATATCATATCTAATTCAATCATTGAATAATTTTGACGCGACGCAAACATCATACACAACATCTTAATTTTATTATTCAGGAAAATACCTCATTGATCAAATTACAGACAGGATATACTTTAAGATATATATTTGGTATATATCGGTGGCGCTACATCCCATAGAGGACCAGTCCCAGTAGGCTCCGAACACCCACATTTGAGAAGCTTTTTAGAGACAGAAGTACTCTTTGAGCATTGTCAGTGATTCGAAAGAGGTGGGGCCGTGAAAATTATTTATGTCGCACAGAGCAGGAATCGAACCTATGACGTTGAGATTGGGGTCGACGCACATACCCATAACGCCATGGGCTACTGCTATACTTTAAGATATTAAAAGTAATTACCCATTAGGACGACTCATGATGTTAATATAATTTTGGTAAATAAATGATAATAACCACATGTTTTTACCAACTGTGTGTTATGTACATGCTAATTCTTTGGGTGTACGAACGGCAAGATGAATAGTGAAGGACTACTCTCGAACTAAAAAAGTTATTTAAAAAAAATCTACATACGCACAGGACAATAAATGTGGATGCTTTTTAATATCAGCCTATGCTGAGATATTTGGTAAGAGTAGTAAGTAAGTTCCTTCTTCTGATTATATAAATTCAAGGAATTTTCCTATTAAAAGCAAATGTTTTCAGTGATACTACCCTGAAACATTGTTTTGTGTTTAACATATCAGCAAATTTTGTAAGGTGTATTCCAATCTATGATCCTTTCGCAGTTTTCGTTTGTTTGTACTCATAACGTCTTTTGAAGGGAAAAAGATATTATATCCAAAAAATCATTTTTGTTTGAAAGACGTGACTCATGTCTTGTGTTTTCACCCTTTGTCTTGTTGAACTTGTGAATATTAAGTATCAACGCAGGTTAGAGCATATATGTAGGTTTCCATTATCTGTAATAATGTTCAAGCCCCATTATTTTACGGCCTTAAAGCTGGGGCTTACATTTTTTTGTATCATCGCCGTACAGAATAGTTTCAGATTTAGATTCTCTAGATACAAAAGAGCATATCCTGTAGGTATAAATTAAATAATTTCGGCCAGTAATGATTCTTGGGCAACTCCTAATTTTATCGGAAATACATCTGAATATTCGGAAACTATAACAATAGGGGCATATGTAGATTGAAGGAAGCTTTTTATAAACCTTATGAGGGGTCTAGGGCAGTTTGACCGCATTAGCTGATAAATAAGTCCTATTTGGCAAATATAATGCTGCCTGTATATTGATGTCTCGGACGAGCGTGCATTTCTTTTGTGTTAGATTGTGCATGATTTTAGCATTAAGAAGCAGAAGATAACGATCTGTGGAATGATGTTTTTTAACCCAAACTACACATTTGGGATAATATTCAGTTCATCTAGAAAACTATCTAAGGAATCCGCTATAACTTACTTTGGAAAGTAGAGTTTTTGGCCGAATTTTAATTTTGACAGCATGGTTATTTTTTTTGCTATATTCACTATTTAAAAAGTCTTCCATGCATCTGGAAAATGATTAAATCGGCAAGAAAGAATAATGTCAAGATAATTGTAAATGTCGAAACCGGAAGTCTTTTTGCTGTTTAAGTTCGTTCTATGTATACTGACATACTTTCTTATGTTGTAAATGATAAAGAAAATTGTTATTGTTATTGATGATGAGTAGAGTATAAAATTCGAGACGAGTATTCAATTCTCTGTTGCAGTATCGATGAAACTAAACTGAATTTTTTATGTTTTATCTAACTTTAAATGCTTACTCAGACAGATTGAATTTTAATTCAAAACTTTTCTCGTTTAAAAGGAATAACATTATATCATCAAACAAAAACATTTTTTCCAAGCATTATTCATTACATTTATACTATGCTGCCCAATTTACATACATACCGCTTAAGGCAAACTTTTTTTCCATATTTTTTTATTTAAAAAAATTGTTATAACGATTGAAGCCGACGGCTAATGGTACAGTTTTTTCTGAAACGGCATATAAAAGTACAACAACATTGGCAAAACGGACATATCGCTTTAAACAACCTATTCTTAATTTTTTTTCAGAGTACGATATTGGTTACAGCGACGGAATCTGACGGTCTGCCGCAACTTCTGAAACTGCTTTGTTTAGGATACAGATGGGAGGGACGTATCTGTGCACATATGTAAGTGCATATATGGCATATAGTAGAATTTCGAATATTGTACAACTGACTCCTCGTTGATATACATATTATTATTTTTGTTTTATGTTTATTATTAGTTTTGAGTTTGTTCAATCTTGTGCGAATTTTTCTGTACGTCGATGGTCGTAGAAATTTAACTTTATTCGGGACACATAAAATTGTGGGCTCCATTCTAATTGTAGAAAAAGGAAACCTCCCCCACTATTGAGGAAAAAGCAGGTATACTTTTTAGGTAGACAACTGGTGAGCAAAAGTATTCAAAGCTATCGCTAAAGAGTATTCAAAGAAGAACAAAATTAGAAAACAAAATGGCTAATGATATAATAACTGTGCTGGAAGAAACAAAAATGACTGACACAAGAAAAGCGAAACTATGCTTGCCAATTAAAATAATAAAAAGATTTCGTTTCTCACGAATAATTGTCCTGCTCACCCCGCATCACAAGCCATAAGACTTGAATTTTCCTTTCACCCACAAGGTGTACCAACCAATGGATTAAGAAGTTATAAGATCCCTCAGACCCTATTACAGAAATCTAAAAGTACTAGAGACATCGATTACTACAATACATTACACAATCACAAGTTCACCCATTGCAAAAAAAACCATAAACAATTTTCTTTTCATTCCATTTTAAAAATAGGGATTGTTCCGAAGATACTTTGATTTCAGTGCTCACTTTAAGAACATTGTTTTTTTTTTTGCTAAGCGATGTCGGTGACAGCAGTTCGACCGATAATTTAATATTATTGGAGAAAATAATCGAAAAACAATATGAAAAAACAAAAACCAAGCAAACAGATATTTCCACGTTCTTAAATAAGCAGTAAATGTACTTATGTATACAAATATGTTACATGCATCAAAAATAAAAAATGAAAAATGAAACACGAACAAATTTCTTCACATGCCTAAAAAAATTCGTCAGTCCCTAGAAGTTTTTTGTAGCCGTATAAGAGTTTGGCCATGTACATCGTAGTCATACTCCTAGAATTACGAATGCATCCAATACTCATTGTTCAGGAGCGTTTTCCTGAAAGGATGCACCAAGCACATAAACTTGGAGCGGATTGCTTGTGATTACACCAAGCACTTAAACTTTTAGTGAGTTAAAGATGATGCACCAAGCACTTGAACTTGAAGCAATTGATGTAAAAGAAATAATTGATTAAAAAGCGTTCAGAAAGTTCTATTAACTGACTGACATTAATTCAAGATTTGTTTTCCTTTTTTATACTTATATCTAGCTTACACTACGAATTACAATTGTGTCTTAACATAAATTACTGCCGGTAATGCCGACAATGCACGGTCAGCATAATAGGTTGTTGGCTTGACCCAGTGCATTCTACTATTTATATTCCTCCATATTCGCTGCGTCAGTGCTGGGGCTTAATGTTGCGATGAATTCGACTTGCTTGGTGTTTTAGTTGCGTCGGTGATTCAACTGAACACTCATGGATATACATATTCCATGAGTACACTTTAATCAATCCTTGATAATAATGATTGAACTTTCTAACCGTTTGTGGCATACACTCGCGTGCTGTAGCCCAGATTGTACCAACTTACGCCTTCAAAGTGACAAAAAGTTACTACAAATGATAGTTTCTCGTGGAATTAAAACTATCCCATGAGTTTATATGCGGAAGCTGAGAGTTAAAGGAGAGAAATACTCTTGCTATATACCTTTGCCACTGCCATTGAGATACAGAACAAACAAAAAATCCACTGAAGTCAGAATGATTAAAAACGCATGGATACAACTGATACGAGGTAAGTGTGAAATTGAGTAATTTCCTCTTGGGACATCACAGTGGATCCGTCAGGAACCCAAGGAAGACGTAACCAACCAACCAACCAACAAACCAAACCTAACGCTTAAAAACTCTACTCTATCCTTTTAATTTGAACACATTTATAGTAAAAACGTTGATACAAAATCATATTAACAAGTACTGTACCATAATAGACCCAAATGTATATAAGCAGGGTGAAGCGCCTGTGTTTTAAAGAAAAAATAAAAATAAAAATACATATGTTCTGGGGGCTATGTATTATGTGTACAAATTATTATAAACTAGCTTAAGCCTCGCCCACTTCGA
The DNA here is from genome assembly GCA_916610145.1 of Eristalis arbustorum. Taxonomy (NCBI): domain Eukaryota; kingdom Metazoa; phylum Arthropoda; class Insecta; order Diptera; family Syrphidae; genus Eristalis; species Eristalis arbustorum. The sequence continues at coordinate 56,987,921 of OU744320.1, read as the reverse complement.
GGCTATAAAAATTGTTTTTTTAACAATTTGGGTAAAATTTAGGTCAGTTTATTGAGAGTGAATTAACAAAATGTGGGGAAGCAATACATTGATACGTATTAATATAATTCTCAACAAAAGCTCAATCTATCGGGTCCTTTGTACCAATGTTATCCACATTTAAAAAAATTAATAGGTTGATGACTACGGAGGGTTCAGGCGTACAGGCAAACAATATGCAATTAAGCTACTTATGTGGGTAGTCATATATACAGATGCAGATTAGGAAGTTTAGTATTCAATGAACATAATTGTGCACGAATACGATGATGTGCACATTTCCTATATTTTCAGAGCGCCCAAAAACATTTGTGTTAATTTTGCGTGCAAACTGAACTGAGAATGCGTTACTAAATTTGATAAGGACAGTTATTTTTACGTGATATTAGTAACACTTGTATACTAAACTGAATATAAAATAGACGAAAAAACGGCGAGATTTTAATTACGTACTTATATGAATAAATCATCGACGGAATCTTTGAAGTGGTTTTTCCAACTTTTTGGAATAACAGAAACGGTCCAGGCTTAAAGGCGGTCCCAAGTTGAGTAGTCTCGCTCGAGAATAACTTTCGCACTCAGTGAAGAATCAATAGTTCAGACACGCGGTCACGCCTGGGATACGAATGTCTTCACTACCGACGACCATGAACAACGATTTTCAATTTCTTAACAGACCACGTGCAGCGAATAAACTTGAGGAGTTACTAACAACTTACACTGGAGATATCACTGCAGTCCAGGATGTTCGTTGTAGGGGGCCGGACTAGTTCGAATGTGAGTTATTTGGCAGACGAAGACTTAGTCAAGAATTAAAGTTTCCTCCAGTATTCTTGATGAAAGAAATCCGTCAACAAAGTTTTGCAACTGCATTTATAAAAGATAACCAAATCTAGCAGCAATAAAAATATATAATTTGACGAAATGAAATGTGAAATGATAATTCATTGGAAATGTGCATTTTTATGAGACTAATGAAGTGGCAACCATGTTATGAAGTTTAGACAATCATTATTTTCATAAAGGGCTGAAATTAAATGCGAATTCAAAAGATGTAATATGGAACATCCTTTTTTGGTCGGATCCCTTTTTTGATTTTTTTTTTAATTTGTAGTAAAGCACGCAGTTACACCTTTTTGAAATCCCCTTTTTGGGTTTTTTTTTAAATGCGTAGTAGCACGTGCCGGGTACAGCTACTTATCAATATTAATTAACTTATTGTGTACAGTTTTAAACATAGTATTCCGATACGTTTACATATAATCACCCTAAAATTGGGTTGCCCTAAGCGTTATTTCAATGTTTTTGGAAAACCACATTTAAGGTTTTGTCTGCAAATTGGAAAAAACCATCTGCTGGGATTTTTCGCCGCGATTTCCATTCCGCAATCCTCTTTTAAAAAATGATATGCTGACACACTTTGTTGGGTAAAGCATTTTGGAGTCATATTGCTTTGTTGTAAGGACATAAATATATAGAAACAGTTCTTTCTTTGTCATACAAGATTTTATTTACGAGGAATATCGCACTCTGATTGCATTCGTCTTACACTCTCTGCTAAAGGTTGTGACAAATTTATTTCATAAACATAATTATAATCGTTTATGCTATCATCTGACCCTAAGAACATGAAACAACAATATTTAAGAAGAATTAAGTCAGGGTGATTGGATAAGTTTTTACCAAAATCTTGTTCCAATGAACTTGGAGATGCACTATAAGTTCCTTTCCCTTCTAACTCTGCTTCATTTGGAACTTAATTTTAATTTAAATTGAAAAGATTATAAACAATGAATCATGACAAGAGATGGGAAACAATTACTGAAATATTTCAACTCAAATTTAAACAAAACCTGTTCAAATGGTCTTACATGCTAAAAGCTTAATCTAGGGAAAAGGATGTTGACTCAACAAAAGACGCTCAACGGATGTACAATGCTTTCAAAGTTTATAATGTTGTTACTAATAGTTTTTAAAGATGCTTGTTTATCTAGTAAGATATTTGTAATGGGGTATTCAATTCCGTATGGCCCTGTTGGTCCTCGCGGGTTGGGGTGGTGGTTCGGCTAGCTATGTATTTTTTGATAGTCAGGTTTACGCCATTGGAAAACACACTATTTCTGGTTCTGCATTCTGTAAGTAATTTCGGACGACGCCTCTACCTCCGGATAGCCTTCTCTGCATTTATGCGGTATTTTATTATGGTAGTTGTACTTCTTTTCTTCATGGTTTTCAATTCTGATGCGTTTCGTGGTGACATTGATGTGACATATGTCAGTGATTCTACTGCGAATAGACCATATTTCACTGTATCGGCTAGAGGTTATAGCAGATAGCAGGTGATAGCAGTCTACCGTGAAGATATCTTATAGTCCGACAACAAATATTTATTGTAACAATCATTGCAATATATGTATATATATGAAGAAAGGCTAACAGTAAGGTTAAAAAGATTAACCTATTCAGATGAACGGGAGTGTATGAACACCTAAGCTATTTTCGGGTGTAATGGGAAATTTTGTTGTACATAATCTAGAAACCGGCTTTACGAAATACATAGTACATAAAATTCACAAGAGTAAGCAATTTACAAATGATTGCACATTAATCCATTGACCATCAATAATTAATTACGTATGTAAACATTAAGTTCAAATGAAGACATTTATAATGAAATCGACGACCCAGAAAATATAGAAAGGGAGCAGCTCTTTGATCCTTAACTGGTTGAGGGTAGTACACACGTATATATTTAATGAACGATTTTGTGTTAATAAAAGGAAGAATACGTTTTGTAATACTTATTTTTATATTGCGACATTTAATCGTATTGCAATAAAATCATACCAATACAATTACCTTGTGCATTCACTGATGATGCAGTGACAAGTAAAACCGAAAGCATTATGTACCACGAATGGCGATACTTAGATGATATTTTTAATCTATACAAATAAGAATAAATGTTTGCTTGTGAGCTTCAATCAATATCTACCAACACCGGATCTACTTACCACTAAAAAAGCAAATAAAACCATAATATGATATATACCAAACTCTAAATTAGAGTTTTTGAATAATAATGTGCTTGGCGCCACAGCCAATAAAGTTGTTTTAATTAATTATAAAAATTATATGAAATGTATTAAAATCAAAACATACTCTCGATATATTTTTTTATTTTATATGAATTCAGTTGGAATATTTTTTCTATAACCGTAAGCAGCTGTAATGAATTTGACGTGTGCAAAACATATTGTGCAAAGATTTGCTGTTGTTTTCTTAAAAGGAGCATCATTTAGATTCAGCATCTCGCATCTTGCTCTCAAAATCATGAATATTTCATTTGTACTATAGCAGCTCTTAAAATAATTGTTATTACATAAATCATACTTAAGCGCAGGATGTATTACTCTATTCAATGTAGATTTGCTTTCAATTTGCATTCATTCCTGTATAAAATGTCAGAAATTTCTAAAAACTTGTACAGTTGATGCTTTAGTATTATCGGGTGGTTATACTTTATATCTAAGCTAGTATTGCATTTTCTGACAATGCTGCCCAAAAACCCATTCCACTCTTTTGCAGAGGGTATTTTTTGTGAGAATAATTGGGAGCCAATGCAAGGGAAAATTTAACACTTTCAGTATATAGTCAAATTGAACATACAAGGTAAGCCAGTTTCTAGCAAGGCCAGGCCCTATCAAACAATCATATTGTGCGTGCGAATTATCGCATCAATACTCTTGAGGAGTATCAAAAAATCATCAAAAAAATATACTTTACAACAATACCAGTTAGTGTGTGTATTTAATATCTGTTTATAGAGAGAAGCAAAAAAGAACTTTGGCTTTACTATAGATAATATGAATATATACAAATAAAAACAAACATAATTATATCCATCTAAGTTCCTGAATCTGGGTATCATGACATGACAAATCCAATCAGCGACAGAGGGAAGCTGTGTCCTGAAATTAATTCATATTGCAGCGAGATTAAGAAGAATGAAAATGCCATCTAATCTAAGTTTCATTCTTAAAGTCACACAATTGATAAAAGATATATGAGCACATAACTGAGTCAAGCCAATTCGAAATATGCCAATCCTCAATTTTTTTGCAATAAAAAACTTTAAAATCAGCTGAACAAAACATAAACAGGAATTATATACTGATATTGCCACTGAGGTCAATTATGATATCCATATTGTAACTAGATTTGAAAACCATGTTCCAGTTTCATACTTGCATGTAACTGTAGTTAAATTTGATTGATTTACAAATTCAAAGTATTTGAAATTGGAGGCATTTCGAATACAATGTAATGTACTTTATCATATACTAACTCTGTTTTACGACTGATTAGACAGTTCGTTCTTATCTGTTCTTAACTTCATTTTTTACCATTACTTTTCCAGCTATTTACATGAATGTTATACCATACAGTGGGAAGTATTTGGAATGTCCAATTACATTTAATCATTTTTAACAACTCTGATACACACCATACATCTATATAATTATCGAGGAGTAGATAATTTAAATATGAAACTTTATGCCGGAATTCACAGTGCAACCTTATCTGCAGGTAAGGGTTAGTCTAGGATCGAACTTATACTCCACACAAGAAGATTTCCTTTTCACACTCAATATTTAATGGTAGTTCAGGTAAGCCATTGTGAACTATTGAATCCACCAACAAAGTAAAACTTGATAAAAATAGTGACGGTGATTGAAGGCAAACAGTACCCATCTGAAGCAAATATATGAGAACACACCAGCTTGCCAAGCAAATATTCATGCATGTAAAAATATTGTTATAAGCATCTATAAATGTATGTGCTCTCGGTTCTCTTCAGCAGTACTACCAGACCAAATATTAAGTTGTACTCTGTAGGACAAAAATAATTTTCACCTACCACCTCTTTCGAGTCACTGAAAAAGATTCTCAAAGTTGGCCCTTCGGAATCGGCATAGGACTATATAAGTTCTATACCACTCGTGCAAGAACAATTACACTCATAACACGAGTGGTCGCTGAGAAGCTAGGTTCAGGGCTATAGCGCGGACCCTATTTTTATTATTAATGATAATTATGTACTCTCTGGATTTACATTTAGGTGTACGATGTACAAAATATATCCTTTGTTTCCGAAATCGGACAAAATCCTAGCCACATATCAAATTCGTCTTTATTTTAACCCTATTAAGACCAAAGCTCAGGTCATTAGCGGAAGCAGACATCTTGAAGTCCTCCCTCAGTTGTCTCTAAATCTCAGCCCGATTAATTCCGTCGTTTATAATCTAGCATATATTGTAGGCAGAACCACACATAGGATGACACGTAGCAAATTACCCCCCAACAAGTGTAAAGTTGAAGCTTACAAAACATATTATGTCACCCATGTTAACATACGGTTGCGAAAAATTTTCTAAAACTATCCACGAGTCCACGAAAAGAACACTAAATATATCACTCCACAGAATATTGGCCATCAGTCTGTCTGTTTGAATAAAATATAATTTGCAAGAAAGTAAAGAAAAATGCAATTAATAACTCCTAGATACAAATACCTCAACACTTCCCGTAATTTGTATGTCCATGATTCAATCCCTTGAAATAAAGCGCACAAGCAACACTTATGCTTTCACAACAAAAATGATTGGTACTAAGAAATTTAGAATTTTGGAATATTAAGAAATTTACTGTAAGGCTCAGTATTTTTCATTTTTTTTCTCTATCATCTCTATCATCTTTACTTTCTTTTTCTCGCTTACTATTTATGTATAGAGTTTCTTTATATTTAGAGTTTCAAATTGTAACCACTGAATTAAAATAATTTAAACAAATTCTTTAAATATTATGTCCACTTATACACTTACAAAGCTTGTTTATATTATAAGAAAGATGTAATATTATAACAAGTAATTTCATGAATGCTAAATGCAAATACAAAATCCGAAATATTGGCAATAGGCCATACAAAAATATGTCTATGATCGTCGTAAAATAAGGAAACAACAGTTCTCAAATTATCGATGAAAATGAAATGCCGTCATAGGTCGTAAATAATTGCCTTAAACTGAAAAGGCTGTAAGAGGGATCCATTTGTAAAGAATACAGCGACATATTGCATGCTTATGTGAAGCTCGTCGAAAACGTAAGAACCATTAAAAAAATTCATTGGTATTGAAAAAAGCGAATATCCGCTCTGGAAGGGCGTGAATTCGGAAAACCGTCTGAGCATGCAAAGTTCTTTTTCTGCGGAAGTAATTAAGGACTGTGCACTCAATAGTAGGTGTCTGTGTCGGTCACATTTTTTTAAATTTTCTTCTTATTCATTTTCATGAATTGTAGCCTCACCAACACATTCAATCAGTCTGCACCAAATAAGGATAATAAAAATTGAAGTATTCTCTTGACTATCCTTCGTTGATACCACGTCAAACGAAAATTAATTAAATTTGAATGGAATATTCAAGGGAGAGCGTTGTTCCATTAGGAACTTTACATTGCTACGCTTTGCTGAACAAGAATTAACGTAATTGTGACAGAGCTTCATTTAAATAAACTCGAAGCAAATTTAACGTTAATAACTTGATAAATTTAATAACATCAGAATATCAATAGATATTATTTGTGTATGGTCATTACATCAATATTACTACACCTGGGAAATAGAAAACTGCATGTTATCCAATAAAAGTGCCTCAAAAATATTTGGATTATAACTTAATCTGTGCAGAGAGGGTGAGTCAGAGCACAATATCAAAAATTGGCTTGATTCTTTTGGGATCCACAAATAGTCAGAAATATGGGAAAAAAGTCATACCTGCAGAAGAGCAATACTTTGAATAATACTATTGTGCACATTTTTTTTAAATAAACGTTCAAAAACCGTACTAGTTATAGAGCTGATACAATTTCTTTTCCATAAAATATTTTGTTATGTTAAAATGTTTTGATAACTTTTTTATTGACCTACATGCCTTTTTTAGTCAGCTGCAGGCTAACGATTCTTAAAAGAACAACTGACTTATTCAATGTAGTGTACACACAAAATTAGGATTTGAATGTACACTTACGAATTTGTATATAATGGCATTTCGATATCATCTACTGAGAACATATGCATTGCACATTTGGCTTAGAAAGGGGGGATGTTGAATATGAGTATTGTTCTTATTATGAAAACTTTAAGGATTAAGTGCAAAGATGATTTTTTTTGTCTTAATCCTTATCTGAAAGTTGTACTCATTGTTAGCGTTAAATATTTTCTTCAGCATAATAAATATCCTGTCTGCTCACATATATTAAATATTTTTTATCATTCATCTATATGTTTTGCATTTAAGTGTGTATTATTTGACTAAAACCTGTATGTCCAATATGAAAGAGAAACTTTTTACTTGAAAAAACCAGCTCCATTTCAAATTCTAACCGTTTCGGATGTAAGTGCCGGTTTATATTCCACCGCATGCAGGAAGCAGGTCATTGGTAACAAGCAGAGTTGTCCCTCAAATTTAACCGGAACCTACTAACAATACTGCCGAAAGTTCGCAAACATTTTCAACTCATGGGACAGTGAAAGGCCACCACTGCATTAATAAGAGAGATAAGAGGATATCATGCATTGTGCGATTGAAATCTATAAGCCAAAAACTTCGTCGTGTAATTTTGGTGTTCCTGTTTTAAAAAAGAACGGATAAAGTTTTATTACTGTCGAGTTTTATTCTCTCACTCCCTGCCTTTTCCTCTCTATGAGATTTAGAGAAGGAGTTTGATGACACACAATTCTGAACTGCTTATATAAATTCAATAAGCTTTTGAAATAGCAATAAACGCATAAATTCGTGCTTAATGGCGATTTATATATATATTTACATAATTTTGGAAAATATAATACATGGTCTGGTAGTCCTTGCTTCCACAAAATGGGACCTTTGACTGTTGTGTTAAAATCACACACAACTTCAGTATATTTGTAGACATAAAATCTGTTTTATTTTTTATCTTAGACGAGTATTTTGTAATGGTATCATAATAGTGAAAATGTTCTCAAAAAGTGTAATAACGATGCTGACGCATTTTGTTACGCTTGTGGCATATTAGTACGTGATATAAAATTTGACTTGAAAGGTGGAGGTGCTTTGCGAAGTCTATGAAGCCAACATTAACTACACTATTCAAAAAATGTTGACATGGTTTTCAAGCACTAGCTTCTAAATTTTTAGGCAACAATAAAGTCAAGAGGAGAGCATGGGCCTGTGCATCCAGGGCAAAGTTTGTTGATTGCTCTCAACTTTGTTGACATACAGGCTCCTCGCGGCGCCCTCTGGATAACCACTACTGCAGCCGCTTAGAGGTAAACCAATGTATGCAGCGACCCCTTGTATGGGGACTTATACCAAGAACCGGTCCTCCAGGGTTTCGCGTGGGGTTAACTTCCCCACCGTGTAAAATATACTCTAGTTCAGAGACGGCAACTCGGATACGGATGACCCTACTGCTGACAACCATGGACAACGAAACAAGGACAACGATTTTCGGTTCTGCACGTGGAATGTGATGTCTCTTAACAGACCACGTGTAGCCGATGAACTTGCGGAGGCCCTAGAAGCCTATACGGCTGCCATCACCGCCATCCAGGAGGTGCGATGGGATGGGCCGGGCAAAAAGAGGATGAAAAACTGCGACATCTATTACGGCGATTGTTACAAAGAGCGAAAGCAGCGCTTGTTTGGATGCAGTTTTGTTGTTCGAGGCAGACTTAGGCAAGAAGTCTTAAGCTTTAGATAAATAAGCGAACGCCTCACAACAATCCGCATCAAGGCAACATTCGGCAACATCAGCCTAATTTGCGCCCACGCCCCAGCGGAGGACAAAGACAATGATAGCAAAGATGACTTCTATGATCTCCTAGAAAGAACATACGAGCAATGCCCCAGCTACGATCGAGGAAATGGAGAGGTGGTACGGCAGAAATAATGTCCTAAAATTTTACCAGCGGGTGAAACAACTATCCAAAGGGTACAAACATCGGACAGAAGCCTGTCGGAACGAAGAGGCACAACTGGTAGTAGAGTCGCAGTCGATACTGAGAATCTGGAAGGATCACTTCTGCAGACTGTTAAACTGCGAAGAGGACACCAATACCGCTGTCAGGCAGAATGTTCCACTCCACGCAATGGACGACGATAGAAGAGAATTCCGCCCCCCCGATCTAGACGAAGTCAACGTAGCTATATCGAGACTTAAGTCGAACAAATCTGCTGGAGCGGTTGGAAATCCTTTGCCAACAACCTGATAGGTCCTTATCACTGCGGTTTCAGGCCAGGAAAGTCCACAACAGACCAAATCTTCACACTACGGCAAATCCTGGAAAAGACCCAAGAAATGCAAATCGACACTCACCATCTGTTCGTCGAGTTCAAGGCCGCATATGACAGCGTGCAGAGAGACGAGCTATACAACGCCATGTCAAGTTTTGACATTCCTGCCAAACTCGTCAGGCTGTGAAGGATGATGATGGAGAACTCTCGCTGCTCCATCAAGGTCGGCAACGAACTTTTAGAGGCCTTCAATGTCAAAAAAGTTTTAGGCAAGGCGACGCGCTGTCATGTGACTTCTTTAACATCATACTTGAGAACATCGTCCGAAACTCAAACGTAAACACCCACGATCTTCCAAAAGTCCGTTCAACCGCTTGCTTACGCGGAGGCCATTGACGTGATTGGACGAACACAGCGAGCTGTCAATGAGGTGTTTTCTGGCATTGAAGCGGAAGCGGTTTAAATGCGTCTAACGATAAACCAGGGCAAAACAGAGCACATGCTGTCATCAAGAAAGGACACACAACATCGACGACTCTGTCAGAACGTCACCATAGACAGCTACAACTTCGAGGTAGTCAAGGACTTCATCTACCTCGGCTCCCAAGTAAATAGTGCAAGTAATATCAGTACCGAGATAAATCGCAGAATAACTCTAGCCAACCGCTGTTTCTTTGGGCTCAAGAGGCAATTGAGTAGCAGAGCCCTCCCGAAAGGCCAAGCTCACATTATATAGGACCCTGATCATCTCTGTCCTGCTGTATGGCGCTGAAGCTTGGACTATCCCAAGAGCAGATAAAGACGCACTTGGTCTCTTCGAGAGAAAAGTTCTGCGTTCAATCTTTGGTCCTGTTTCCGTTGAACGTTCTTGAGGAAGAAGATTCAACCACGATTTGTACGGGCTGTACAGCGAGTCTAGTCAGGCGTCTACGGATTCAACGCCTAAGATGGCTAGGCAATGTTGAGCGCATGGACAACACTGCTCCAGCCCGAAGAATCTTCGACTCCGAACCAGTGGGGCAACGCAATAGAGGACGACCACGAGCCCGATGGCGAACTTAAGTGGTGAAGGACCTCAACCAACTTGGAGTGCGAAATTGGAGGCAGCTGGCTAAAGATCGTGCTAGCTGGACAGGATTGTTGACCGAGGCTCAGATACATCCCGGACAATAGCGCCACAAGAAGAAGAAGAATAAAGTCGAGAGCTACCAAAAATTAGTTGAAAACTTGTTGGGGAACTTTTAAACAATGGGTTGGAGGATATTCTTGAGAATATTCTACATTCCCATATAGATACATTTTAAAACAAGGGTGCATTCTCAGAAGACAAAATTCAATTTAAACTCCTTTATCCAGGACAATGTAATGAGAATATTATCTGAGAGTACACTTGGGGCGTAGTACGAGTTTTTCGTGGCTTATATGAACGAGCCTTTAGACCGTAAATCTTTTTGTAATTAAAAATACACAAACAATTGATAATCTAGGTATTTGTTGTCATTTAAAAATATAATAATTCATATTATTAAAAATAAATCATTGTCCGGGTCACAAAAGCAAACTTTTTAATGGAATATATTTGAACGAGTACATGTACTTACAGCCTTCATGAATTGTATACCCTAAACTCAAGTTTTATGTTGACTTGTGTTATAAACATTCCCTACCATGTGGCTATATGAAGACCACAATTTAATTACTATAATCTTTTATCACCGGGATATTACATATTTACATTCAATAAAACCTCATCTAGCAACAAGCTAAAGATATTCCTTGTGTTTTGATCCAAAAATAAATACACACATTTAGATTTAAGTCCATCGAACATTTCAATTGAATTGCAGACATTTTTCCATTTCTTTGAGTAAGCATTTAGTACCATATATTGGAGAGAATAATCAATAAATTCCTGAAGAGGAAAAAATAAATTGCCGCTTAATCTGAAGGGAAATGGTTAACACACTTCCATGACGATTTGCACCAGGAATGGGAAAAATGGCAATCCTTTGTCCATTCAAGGCCATCAGTAACGCTGTGTTGTTTCAATCATTGGACCCTTTTCCAATGAATTTTAATTGCGTTTATTTATTCACTTTGCTTTCACAAAAAATGTTTCGTTTCTCATTTTTATGCTTGTATTCATTCTACGTTGGTTTGTGAGATGCATCTTTCTTCTATAAGAGTTCACTCGTGCTGAAATATCGGTTTCGTTTTTGAATAAATAAAAGCGCCGAGTATATTGAACGAATTCCCACATATATGGATGAATGATTTACATGGTATGAGCAGACATTTACGATAGTTAACACATACCATATATAAGACTCGGTTGCGTGTACCATATTATTTCAAAAATTGAAATTGTGTGCAAACTTTAAGACTTTCCATACGACGAAGTGTGTACGGACATGAAATACACATGGGTACAAGCACCCTACTGTAAATTATTGTACGTCATCTGGATGCAGTCCAACGTATTAGAACATCTTTCCTATTATTTACCACGTCTATAAGACCAAGGAGCAGAGCAAACTTGTTCAGGGAATGCAGATTCAGTGAATATTTCAGGAGCCAAGAAGTTTGCCTAAGGGAAACATGCGGTGGCGTTACATTGAATGACATTTTCGGCGGTTACGTGCAACATACATGAATGCGGAGCATAAATTTCGTCGTTTGCAGCGGTGACCACAATGTATCAGAAATTTCTTCTCAAACATGAGAAATTAAAGCTTGTATTTAACGTACAAAATCACTGCATATTATATTAAAATGTGTTATTGCAATGTTGTAGCATGCACCTGTCACTTCTATATAAGCTACGGTAGCATACTCAAATGAATGATCTACAGATGTGCTAGAAATAATGGGTATATTATATTTGCGAATTTTAATTGAAATATAGTGTGCACAAATAATTAATTAGCTTTTTGACTAAGAACAGTTTCTTCGCTGTCCATTTTTGTGAATATGGAATTTGTATCACTGGCTGTAAAATTTAAAGACGCCAAGACGGTATGAAAGAATTCCAGCTGTTGAATCGAATGTTGATGAAGAGTAGTGATTTTTTTCATTAAGCAGTAATTGCTGGTGAGCCAGGAAATGCTTGATTTAAAAAGCATGTTGTTTCTGTTTGGGACCTGTGTTTATTGGCGGATGTACTGATTGTGATTGGGACGCGACGGATTTGCAAAATTTGTTGCGCGAACAGATTAAGAATAGTCCTGGATGTTGTTCTACGAAAACTTGGAAGGCGACCATGTGCTGATGGTGCAACCAGCAGTTGCACGTCCAGGGTATTTGTTACATGTCGATCGCAAGTTTGCTGTGTGGATTTTTTTGCGAGGAAATCTTGTGCTACATAGAACCATGCTACGTCCTGTCGCAAGGTCAAAGATTCGCCGTTGTCTTTTGTCGTGTCATGTAGGCTTCCCGGTCACTGCGCAAAGGATGTTATCCCTACCGTAGGCACCGCCTCGGGTTGCCAATCATCTGGGGTCCAAGCTCCCGAATTAGTGTTTGGTGCCTTCGAAAGGACGTTCTTACGTCGGATATATGGTCCTATCTGCGATGAAGGCAGATGAAAGCCAAAACTTAGCCGCGAACTTTACGATCTGTTCCATGACATGGCCAATCAGGAATTTCGAAAAAGCTCGTAGTAAAAAACCACTACAACACACAGCACAACTAATCTAATGCACAGCCTGGAGTATAAGCCGAGTTTAGAACCACCTTCAAGTCATTGAATGCGTAGAGGAAATCCGAAGAACTTTCTCTTCCTAAAAGAGATCAAGCATTCAGAACAGAGGTACTGCTCGGTATATGCGATACCAAAGCAGAACAGTTTAATACTGTTTGGGAACAGAGAACTGGTATTAACTATGAAATTAATAGATGCTGTTTTTTCCTCTCTCAACGGACTTTCAATACAAGTTTTCACTGGTGGATGAACTTCACCTTTTCCAACAATTATTTAATTGAATTCTGTTAATATGTCTGTTGTAAAAGTTTAAATTAAATTCAAATTAGACATTCGTCCAACATAAATTGATAATACACTTTATTCTCGGAGTTTAACAAACTATATACCTTTGCCATGCATAAATACATATGGTCCTATGTCCGACACACGGAATATTTACACGGTTTCTAATTATTCTTCATGGCGCAGTTGGTTGAGTGTCTGCTCTTGGACGCAAAGGTCTCTGGTTCGAATCCCAGTGAAATCAAAATTAATATCACAATTTACCAAGAATGGTCTATGTCTGCTGGCGATTTGGCTGGCAACCAATAGATAACCTCCAACCTTAATATCATCTGGGATTTGCTTATTTGTAGGTGGTTGAAATTCCTATTCGGACATTGCTTAGAAGTTGTATCATTAGATTTGCTTTAGATTTTAATATCCCGTCTTACGCTTTAATGCAGGTGGTTATTTTTCAATTAATATAGAAGTTAATTTATTACAAAGCTATAATCTATGTTGAAATGGAATTGCAATAAGCCCTCATTTTCGTCTTGTTTTTATAGTTTAATGGCATTGCTAGAAAAGAGAGTCAATGTAATATTCCAGAATTATTGACATTCTAAAAAGATTACTAACATCTAATACCTTAAGCACATTGTTAGTAGTATTTATTATTTTATTTGTCCTGTTTGCAAAATATTGCAACGTGGACACAAACCTCATATAAAGGAGCGCTGTCCATCTGTGGGAAACATTCGAACACCTTCTTCTTCTTCATGTGGCGGTACAGTCCGGGGTGGACCTGGGCCTCAACCAACATGCCTCTCCAACTAGCGCGATCCCTGGCTAGCTGTCTCCAGTTTCGCACACCAAGTTGGTTGAGGTCCTTCTCCACTTGGGTGCGCCACCTTAAACGCGGGCGTCCTCTGTTGCGTTGCCCGACAGGTTCGGGTTCGAAGATTCTTCGGGCCAGAGCTGTGGTGTCCATCCGCTCTACATGACCTAGCCACCGTAGGCGTTGGATCCGTAAACGCCTAACTAGGCTCATGTCGCTGTACAGCCCGTTCAGTACGTGATTGAATCTTCTCCTCCAGAACCCATCAACACAAACAGGACCAAAGATCGTGCGTAGAACTTTTCTCTCAAAGAGACAAAGGACTTCTTCATCCGCTTTCGAGATTGTCCATGCCTCTGCGCCGTATAGCAGGACTGGGATGATCAAGGTCTTATATAGAGTCAACTTGGCTCTTCGAGAGAGGGCTCTATTACTCAATTGCCTCTTGAGCCCGAAGAAACAGTGGTTGGCAAGAGGTATCCTACGCTTGATCTCGGTACTGATGTTATTTGTACAATTTATTCCGGAGCCGAGGTAAGTGAAGTCCTTGACTACCTCGAAGTTATAGCTGTCCATTGTGACGCTCTGTCCAAGACGTCGATGTTGTAAGTCCTTTTTTGAGGACAGCATATACTTCGTTTTGCCCTCATTCACCGCCAGACCCATTTTAGTCGCTTCCGTCTCAATGTTAGCAAAAGCCTCACTGACGGCTCGCTGAGTTCTGTCAATCACGTCAATGTCATCGGCGTATGCTAACAATTGGCGTGTGAGTTTCGCACGATCTTCTCCAGGACGATGTTAAGGAAATCACATGACAGCGCGTCGCCCTGTCTAAAACCTTTTGTGACATTGAAGGTCTCGGTGAGTTCGTTACCGACATATATAGCAGTGAGAGTTCTCCATCGTCATCCTGCACAGCTTGACGAGTTTGGCAGGAATGTCAAAACAAGACATGGCGTTGTATAGCTCGTCTCTATGCACAGTGTCATATGCGGCCTTGAAATCGGCAAATAGGTGGTGGGTGTCGATCTGCATCTCTTGGGTTTTTTCCAGGATCTGCGTAGTGTGAAGACTTGGTCTGTTGTGGACTTTCCTGGCCTGTAGCCACACTGATATGGTCCTATCAGATTATTATTGAACGGCTTCAGGCGGGTACACAAAACGGCAGAGAAGATCTTATACGCGATGTTAAGAAGACTGATCCCTCGATAGTTGGCGCAGTTGAAGGGGTCTCCTTTCTTGTGGATCGGGCACACGATACTGAGATTCCACTCGCTGGGCATGCTTTCCTCAGACCATATCTTGCAGATGAGCTGGTGCATGCGCCCTATTAGATCATCTCCAGCTGCCTTAAATATTTCAGCGGACAATCCGTCTGCTCCAGCAGCTTTGTTAGACTTCAGTCTTGATCTTGCTACCTTGACCTCGTCTAAGTCCGGGAGACGGAATTCGCGTCTGTCATCGTCCAGATTGAGTGGGACATTCTGCCTGACAGCGGTATTTTGGTCCTCATCGCCGTTTAACAGTCTGCAGAAATGATATCCATTGGATAATTGTTTTACCCTTTGATAAAACTTTCGGACGTCATTCTTGCAATTACACCTCTCCATCTCCTCTACCGCGCGCTTCTCATGCTCTTTCTTTTTCTTTCTGAGAAGCTGGTGCTCTTCCCTTCTTTTCTGTTCGTAGAGCTCACGAACAGCCCTCGTTGTTCGATGCAGCGTTGCCTTGTAGGCCTCCTGCTAGGTGGTGTCGTAAAACCCAGCACATCAGTGGCAGCTTCTTTGATGGCTTCTTGACAACTACTCTATTCTTCTTCGATGGTTTGTGCAGGCGGCGTCGAACTTAGAGAGAGTTTCAAAGAGACTCGGTCGGCAAAGTTCCTAGCGGTCAATTGCGATTGTAGCTTTCCGACGTCAAACCGCGTGGTGTTCAAGTTCAAGTTACAGTCAAAGCTTAAGACTTTTTGCCTAAGTCTGCCTCGAACAACAAATCCACATCCAAATAAGCGCCTCTCTCTGCTGCAATCACCGTAGTAGATGTCGCAGTTTTTCATCCTCTTCTTGCCCGGCCCATTCCTTCGCACTTCCTGGATGGCGGTGATAGCTGCTTTATAGCAGTGAATAGCATCCGCGAGTTTTCGGCTGCACGTGGCCTGTTAAGAGACCTCACATTCCACGTGCAGAACCGAAAAGCATGGTCATTTGTTCGTTTGCTGGGGTCGTCAACAGTAGATCGGTCAGTAACCGAGGCAATTAGTCGTCTCTGAACAAATTGTTTTTTACGTGGTGAGGGCGTTAACCCCACGCTGGGAGGCCAGGCCCATTTATTTTACCCTTGGGTGAAGGTTCCGGATGACTCCGGTATCGGTAACCTCGCTGAGGTTGTGAGTTTGTCGTTGACGCTACATGATAGGGTTCCTCCGCCGCCAACTCTACTCCAAAATCCCGATAAGACCTTGAAGGCAACCTTTTAGATCTGAGCTCCGAATATGTCAGAGTAGCTCTAAAAGCGGGTGTACCACGTAGCTCTGGATGTCGCCGTTTGGCTAATCTGATGATAAGCTCCTCCGCCGCCATCCCTAAAGAAGATAAGACCTGATACAGACTCATCCACTCTCCCCCTCTCTCGTTTGCAGTCGCCAATGACGTCCCACTGGGGTTGGGTACCCTATCTTCAGTCGAAGATGCTCGGCTCCCGGATTTCACCACGGGGTGGTGAGAGTAGGAGTTCATTGACAGAGGCTAAGTGCAGACGCCTGTGCCTGCATAAGTCGCTTGTCAACGCTTCGAAATCCATTCGAACACCATTCGTAGCATTAACTGTAATCGCTTTAATAAAGCTACACAAAAACAACAACCTGATTCAATTATATATATGGTATTTACAATATCTTTTCTATATAACAAAAAAAGGAAGTTTCACAATATCGAAAAATCTTCCTTCAAATTCCGACGTTTTTGATTCGTAATAAACTACATGAGTAGAAATATTTTTTTAGTGATTATATTAAAAAATATTTACATGAGACAAAATATAAACTAGAATTCACATATTATAAAATTAAATGAAATAAGTCAGGAAAATTTATTATATTTCAAAAACCGTCACAGATGCCAAAACTTTTGACCAGCGAAAACATTAAAAAAAAACTGAAAAAAATGTAAGCATTTTTAGTCTTTGGCTGCCAGCTGTCTAATATGCGAAGATAATTCCTGTCGCGCAATACTTTGGTTTGTGTTTAAGTCAATGCACATTTTGAAGCTAATAACAGTATACTCTTTTTTTTCAAACGATTATTTTTTCGCAATTTGGTCGAATAGCATTGTCTAAGGGAAATTGAAGCAATCGTTAACACTGAAATATAAGCTTGAATACTTTGCTTGAGATAAATCTTAAGGACACAATGTGCGGAAATCTTACACGGGAAAGAAAATATTTGCCCTAAGTGACAACATAATGGTAATGTTAATGAAAAAAAAAAGATGCACACCCCTATTCTGCTTTTGATGTAGTCACAACTCACAAATGCCTGTGCGCCGAAAATTGTGACGCTTACCCTGTGCTGTTTCACCCATTGGTTTGACTTGAGGTTATTGGTATTACTCACAAGAAAACTTACAAAATTAGTCACCTAAGTCAATAGTGTGGAAAGGAACTTGTTTACATCATTCTTGTGCTAAAAAGGGTGTAGAAACACATTAAAAAGATAATGCGAAAAGGGAATTTTTCGAAAGTTCCTCAGAAATCAAACTGTATACCTTTTAAACTATATCAAAGGCAGTTATGTACATTTTGTGTAAATGGTGGCTGTTTTTAGTAATCGGCAAACTCAAAAAAAAAAATATCCTTCATTCCCTGCATTCATTATCCTAGTGATGTGCTCCGACACCTATTACAATTTTGGTATTTGTTGTGATGCTCACAATCTGTGAGGTTTTAGTATTCGAAAAATGTCAATATTCTTTCTTTCAATTTAACGCGCAATGAAAAAGCGAATCGTTACAGTGACCCCTGAAATCCATATGAATTAATAAAATAATGGCACTAATTAATATGAAGTGTGTTGTTTGAAACTGACTGATGGGCATTCTCCATTAAAATTCAGCAAAGACGGACGAGTTTAATTTAGTAATTGACGGATTTATTATCTTAAAAATGGGAAGTGGCTGAACTCTCAGCCAAACGTTAAGTCGCCTTTTGAAGAGTTATGAGCATTTTTGCCAGCTTCGAGTAGGTGTGATGTCTTTTTTATCATAGATAACTTCACATTCATTAGCAAGGCAATTAGCAAATGCGTTCAAAAGATATCTATAGAAATTCATTGCAAGAAACATACGTTGAATGAACAAACACATACTGATTTAATTTCTATGGCACAAAGCCAATCTCTATTCCTTGTATATGTATGGTGCGTATGCACTGGGTGCTTTTTCAATGTGAAATACAAATTAAAATGTTCTGTTGGGAGATACAAGAAAATGGTATCAAGTGGGTAACCTCTGCCCCGCTCCAATGTTCATTAGTTCGCTTAATCGATGTTTCGGTATACGAAATCTCACGTAATCTTTGATTTGACACGTTCCAATTTCAACCGATGGGAAAATTAATTGAATTATAAATACATACATATACAAAAGGTATGTCAATGGTGTGTACAAAAAGATGTTGAAATAACTACGGCACCAACATCGGCAAGGTGTAAAATTGATGGATGGAACTAAAAAAGGTCTGGGGGAGAAAATCCTTTTTGGAGATCTATGAGGACGGCAGAAAGGACGATCATTAAAAGCGTTTTAATAGGAAAGCTGTTTATGTTCAACATTGTTTTGGTTTATTTTGATGGTGACTTGTACCGTTCGCTCATTACTACAGCGTGGTAATTTTAAAAGGCTGAAGACGTATTTAACCATGTAATGGCTGCTGGTTTATTTTAATTATTTGACGACCATTTCGGTGGTAGATATTTACTGAATGAAGTACATAGAAGATAAAAGTTATGCTTCCATTTGCAATTTCATCAAATGTGCTGCGTGGAAATTATTGTGTGGTTAGATATAACGTCGCTGCAGGCCGTGAGGTCTTTTGTATAACATTATAATTAATTTAATCGTTTTAAAGGTGCCACTGCCATTTCATTAACACAGGCAATTAAATCTTTAAGTAGCAACTGGTGTAGGAACCCTCTTTCGACAAAATAAAAATTTACTGTAAATGTATGCAAAAATAATACACAGCGAATAAAAGAAAAAAATGGGTCCATAGGTGGCGTGGGTTGGTGTGCTTTTTGCTTCTAAGTTCTGCGTTCGAATCTGGCTGGAGATACCCTTTTTATTACACATTTCTTTACCAGCTATTGTTTTTTTCTTGATATTCTTCCTTGTGTTAGACATTCGTTTCTTCTATTGTATCATCACATAAGAATGAGCAAATCAAAACGCGAAATGTATTTTTACCATGAATTTCTTTTATAATAACGTTGAGTATGTTGAGGTTTGAGTATACATATGTCCTTCTTCGTTTATAATACGTGTCAACCAAGAACCTACATTCAGTACTTCTGTGCATCCAGAATGAGAACCAGATCCACAGCACTTGGTACATGACTGTCTTAGATTTTCACTGTCAGAAGTACTTTTACAGATGCAGAGGGATGAACGAGCGCACTCATCCTGCGGACCACTTTGCTTATTCTATACTAAGTAGCAAGTTGGCAACTTGTAATATATGTAAGTAATGACAAAACCATTATCAAAATAAATTACAAGTAGAATTGGACTTCACATCTCTCACACTAGATCTCAATACTTCAAAAATTTAACCGAGGAAAGAAAAAATGTCTTGCTGAAGACTCTTCTTTAGAAAGATCGAAGGCGATTTCTGCGACTTCTTGACTAAGGAAAGTATTGGCATCACCTGCAGATGTACCACCTCCACAATGCTACAGGGCAGATCTGAATAACACCGAGATCAGTCACTCCTTTACTCTATGCAGCTCACTCAGGGCGAAGAGCATATATATGATCATGACATTTTACTGATATCAATCTTGTTGGTCATTAGGTAACGGAGCTATCCCATGAGAAGCTATCAATTACATATAAAAGTCAATTAGATCACTACTTTACATAATATTCTAATTAGAATCACTAATCAATGCCAAATTGTTACATTTTATAATATCCAAATAAACTTGAAATCCGTATTTTATAAGCAAAAAACAAAGACCGGTACACAAGTATATGAATCCAATTGGGAATTTCTCTCTTAAGCACAACAAATTTCCGAACAAGTATTCCTCTCGGTTTTTCCTGGACAACTTGAACTCACGATTAAAAAAATTAAGTAAAAGCTAGCTAGCTGCGTATCCCACGAACGGCTTGTCATACTTATGAAGGTTGTCCGATTGGAAGTATACATGAAGAAATTACTTATTTTCCATGAAAGAAGATTTTTTATACACTTACTGTCATACAATATTAGGTACAATTTCCTTGTTCCTTCTGCATGGATCTAAAAATAATCTGTGTCAATTCCAGACTAAGAGATTTTAAGATGATATGAAATTTGTTGATGATTTCTTTATCTATTCCTGTAATTTGTGCAAGATTTTCTTCATCTCTAAAGAACCTACAAGCCGTCGTTAGTATTGCCGTACTACTAAAACCATATCAGCCAATTTTGGATTACTACCTCCAAAGATAAAGTTTTTGAAAAAATTAATGTTTTCCTTTTCCTTGTTGTATTTGTTAAATTCAGTATTTGTTTCAAAATTCAAGGCAATGGAAATTTATCTAGAAAAAATATCTTGTTGTAGAGAAATTCCAGTTGGATTTTAAAAGAACTGATGCAGTTAATCGCTTCAAGTTGGTAGTAAAATCAATTAACAAGATTATGAGTTAAATGGTATTGAATTTTTGCAAAGCAAACCGTGCGGTCAAACGACTCGAACAAAGAATGGTATTTCGGGAAAATATTACCTAGGGTGTGTACACTGTAATATACAACAGAAACCCTCAACACTGTGTTCCTCGCCTTTCGTCTTCGAAGCTGCAGCCACATGTTTTGGCTGGTGCAACTTTTAGTGAGGACAGCATAGTTGTTAATCGCGATACTAAATGTACGACGATAACACGGTTAAAACATCAAAGTAAATTCATTAAAAAATAATCACAACTTCTATTACCGCATCAAATTCTCTCAAAAAGTGTAATGAAATTTCTTCGAGCTTCTTAACTTATAGAAATCGTATGCATACGTAGTTCTCTTACCTGGTTTCTGTTTAATTTAAAATCGTGTTGAATAAAATACCAGCGCACTTCAATTAGAGATAGTAGTACCACTTCAGGTATCACAAACGAGAGATAACTTACATTAGGGCTCCAGATTCCATTTACATTCCACACATTCTTCATAATGAGGATATGCAGCATTTCTAAGCATTAACCACACAAATTTAATTAATCACTTCCTTGGGAGTGCACTTAGGCCACCATCTGTTGCATGAATCTTAATAACTTCCTCAATTTACAGGAGCAATTAAATATGCAAAGAAATTTTGACAGCTCAATTTGACACAATTTTCATATGTGTACGAAAGGATTGTAGAACTGGCGTTAGTAATTAATTTGAATATGCATATATGATTGCTCCAATCCCAACCGAATAGTCGAGCTAAATGGCAAGGCTGTGTCAATGACTGGTGCCGTCTCTTATGTTTGAATTAATTATGCAATTAGCTGAAGTGATTACAAAATGTAAATTTAATGAACGAAAGTGACGGACGACTTTGAATTTGAGTGCTGATTTCAGTTGCAGTGTGTGCATGACTCGAAATGTGTGCACTTACTGTCCTGCCCATAGACATATCTGTAGAAGAACGTGTGCACTTTGTCAAGTGAATCTACATAAGTGGGTCGACCTAATGAAAACAGAAGGTTCATGAGAACACTCTACACACACGTACCTGAACTGCAGGCAAATAGATGTATGGCGAAAATCAATTTATGTATACCTTGCTCATGAAGAGTAAATATTCAGTATATTTCAATATCATAACAGAAGAGACCAGCACACCCACGCTATTCACTTAAGTAGTTTCCATAACCACACACAATTCTTAGCTTCATCATATCATAACGCTCAGTTGTACTAAAAGCACCACTCCGCACCCAGACAATTTACGTGCTAAGAAGGATAATACTGTTTTGCGGCCAAAGTCACATATCTTATCGAAATTGTTTCCTTATTCTCCGATTTATATGAAAAAATCCATACGCATTCTTGGGCTTGCCTCGATTTTATTTTCTGTTTGTGTTTTATATCCACTCTCCTATTAAATAGAGATAACGGCACGTACTCTTCCACAAATATATTTCCTTCTATGCTATATATCACTTTCGTCTTGGGATCTGAAAGAATTTTTTTGAAATGTTTTATACATATTACGTGTTTTGATCATTGATGCTCTGCTCTCTAAGGACACTGCACAATCTCAAAGTGGACTTTGAATTAAATAATATATCTACGGGGGACTCTGCGTTGTTTATTTGTTTCGCTAAATTTTTGATGAGGAAACAGAAAAAGCGTATATTCTTTCTAAAAAATATTTGCCTGCTTTGCTTCAAATAATTCTCGCATTTCAAAGCAAATACCAAGTGTATTGATCCAGATGCAGAGCGGATTAATTACTAATGGGCCTTAATCCAATAAGGCGAAGGGAAATGGTATTTATTATTCATTGCTATTTAATTGTCATTCAATATTTCATATACCCTGGTGCAACAAGTATAGGGTGGCACACCAATTGTGCTACAATAAGAAACTCAAATTACATATGTTTAATCAATGTATTTAATATTTTTTTTATTTTAGAGAGAATTCAATTCTATATTATATTGCTTAGTGTTTTAAAACCGTAAGTGACCTCCATCCACGCATATGTGGCACCACTCAAGTTTGTTGTTTTCGTTTTGTCCGACTCTTGCTTGGCAAAACCCCATACAAAATAGTCTGGTGCAGTCAGTTCAGGTGGCCTGGAGACCAGTAGGAAGTGGAGTTTCTGAAAATTAACAAAAATCGTTCAAGATCTTTAAAATGTTTCAATAACGGTATTTTAGCACGATTCCTGCGCCATCCTCTAGGATGGTCCTCAAATGCGAGTTTGACTTTTATTTTCAAGTAATGCTTTACAAAGTAAAAATTAACCTAAGTCATTTATGGTTGGCATATGGCCGTCTTCCTGGTTGACAAAATATATACTTAAGTTGTACATTAAAAATCTCCATCTACGATACGCTTATATACTCAGTCATACTCATCCTTTATCTCCATTTAATATGATAATTACTTCGTCTTCGTCTAAATGTTTTTTCCGAAATTGGTAATCGAAATGCTTCTTCTCTCTTCTTCATGTTGCATAGGTCACGAAGAATTGGGCGGGGTATAACGTTTAATTGAACGAGTTCTCCTTGTAAAAAGCAGTGCGCTAAGAATACAGCCTTGTTCAACACCCATCGACATTTCAAAATCTTCAGAAATTATGTCAGGATTCAAATAATTTTACTTAATACACCGATTTTGGAAATCTTTATATAAAACACATGGAGATAAGCAATATTATGTAGTCGGGTATCTTCTAACTAGAAAAATGAACCAAAGATGCGGTCCAGACATGATTGTTCAGAGGCAATAGTTAACTATTTTACCAATCTCTTATCCTTTCATATCATAATAATAATATGGGTGGCGCTACAGCCCGTACAGGGCCAGGGCCTAGCTTCTCAGCAACCACTCGTGTTGTGCGTGCTATTGTTCTCTCACGAGTGGAAGGGACCTACAGTTTAATGCCGACTCCGAACGGCCAAGTTTGAGAAGCTTTTTCTGGACAAAAAATACTCTTTGAGCATTGTCAGTGACTCGAAAGAGGTGGGGTCGTGAAAACTGTTTTCGTCGCTCAGAGCAAGAATCGAATCTACGACGTCGAGGTTGGGGTCGACGCACATACCCACAACGCCACGGGCCACCACCCTTTCATATCATGTGCCTTTAAAACTGAATAGCCTTGCAAAATTCCTAGGTCCCGTTCTATACAACGGGGGGCATGGGCTTATGTATACAGGGCAAAGTAGCTGACTGCACCCAACCTGGTAGGATGAAAGCGCGATTCCTGCTTGTGCAAAAGTCAAGTTGACATACAGCCTCCTCGTGGCGCCCGTGGATAGCCATCACAACAACCGTTGTGTGGTGAACTAATGTATGCATCGATCCCACTCTGCCCGAGGGTCAAATAATGGGCATGGTCTACCAGTTGTGGGGTGTGCGTGACGTTAACTCCCTCACCACATAACAAATCGATGGAACCGACAACAACCCTCGGATATGGACGGATTCACAGTTGACGACCCTGAACAGACTTAGAGGAATCAGCCTCCTTAACATCGCCTACAAGATACTTTCTGCCGTTCTGTGTGAACACACACGAAAACACTGCGGTTTCAGGCCAGGAACGTCCACAATGGACCAAATATTTACACCTCAACAGATCCTGGAAAAGACTCAAGAGATGCAGATCGATACCCACCACCTATTTGTCGATTTCAAGGCCGCATATGACAGCGTGCATAGAGACGAGCTATATAGCGCCATGTTTGGTTTTGACATTCCTGCCAAACTCGTCAGGTTGTGCAGGATGACGATGGAGAACTCTCGCTGCTCCATCAAGGTCGGTAACGAACTCACCGAGACCTTCAATGTCAAAAAAGATTTTGGGCAGGGGACACGCTGTCATGTGACTTCTTCAACATCATACCTGAGAAGATCGTGCGAAACTCAAACGTAAACACCCGAGGCACGATCTTCCAAAAGTCCGTTCAACTGCTTGCTTACGCGGACGATATTGACGTGATTGGACGAACACAGCGAGCCGTCAATGAGGCGTTTGCTGGCATCGAAGCGGAAGCGGCTAAACTGGGTCTAGCGATAAACCAGGGCAAAACAAAGTACATGTTGTCATCACGGAGGGACGCACAACATCGACGTCTCGGACAGAGCGTCATATTGGGCAGCAGACACTTTGGGGTAGTCAATGACTTCGTCTACCTAGGCTCTGGAGTAAATAGGGACAAAAACACCAGTACCGAGATCAAGCGCAGAATTACTCTTGCAAATCTCTGCTTGCTTGGGCTCAAGAGGCAATTGAGTAACAGTGACATCTCTCGAAATACCAAATTGACCTTGTATAAAAGTCTGATCATCCCAGTTCTGCTCTATAGCGCAGAGACATGGACGCTATAGAAAGCGGATGAAGAAGCTATTGGTTGTTTGAGTTCTGCGTACGATCTTTGGCGATCGATGGCGTTTGGAGGAGAAGTTTCAACCACGAACTATACGGGCTGTACAGCGGCATGCACTTAGTTAAGCGTCTTCGGATCCTACGCTTAAGATGGCTTGGTCATGTAGAGCGGATGGACACCACAGCTCCGGACTGAAGAGTCTTCGACACCGAGCCATTGGGTCAGCGCAACAGAGCTCGTCCTCGCACTAGATGGCGCACACAGGGACCTCAACCAACTTGGTGTGCACAGCTGGAGGCAACTGGCGAAATATCGTGCCCCGGACTGCAGCGCCGTTCAAAGAAGAAGAAGAAGTTCTAGACACCAAACTCTGGCGACTCGAGATCCAGGAACTTGATGCGACGCGAGCATACATAAACGACTCTGCATATAGTAAAGTAAAAAAGAGAATGCGAGAATAGTAAATGCGAGATAGTATCATGGGCTGGCTTTTTATATCTATAGTCAAATATAGTGTCTCGATAAGGACCGTGACAGAAAGGAACATCAAAAGGCAACTATTTGAACAGAAACTTAATGAAATATAGCGAAATGAGCTTATATCAAAGAACAAGAAGAAACAAGAACTACCATCTAAGATAAAACATTTACGCCAATAAATAGGAAGTAAAAAAGGAAGGTATATAATATGTACTTATAAACCTCTTTCCGTATTTTCTCGTGAGGCTAAGGTAATACTTTATATTCCCAGGTGCAAAAGTGATTGTTGCTATTTAAGTACACTGCTTGTAATGGCTCGGAAACTGTATCGTAGTAGTATTCGGATGGTAATGTGGGCGCGTCGGTTGAAAACTTTTCGACTTCTTGGAATTTTTAGGGTTCGAAGAATCTATGGCCCATCTGATCTAAATTTCGGCGACGTCGCTAGACGACTGTAACCAAACGCCATCTTCGCCTTTAGTGAAGACTGGGACCGTAGGACTTTTCAAAAAAGGAATAGTGAGCCTAGAGCATGGTGGTCATTTAATGGTAGACAGTACCCAATTTTGTTTACATTTTCACAAGGTGTCCTTAATCTACATGTAACAGTATATGCAGTTTGAAGCAGGGTTTGTATATGAAAAGAAAGATAATAAATTCTTACCCCTGAATGGTATATGGTATAACTAATTGCCATACACCTTTATTTGGCTTTATTAAAAAAAACTTATTAAATTATAAAAATATTATAATATAAAGGAAACCGGATACCGACTAGTTGCCGAATATCCGTCACATTACTAATTCACAGTATGAGGAAATTTATTCCGCATTTTTTGATCTAGTTAGGTGCCGTATCGACTTGGGATTTTATGTAGCCCCCTAAAATATTGGCACAAATTCATAGTCAGCTTATTAATAGTACCTCAAGTCGACTTAGTTATAACCCGCCTTTTATTATTCATTATTCATAAGCGTTAAAGCGTTATTGTAAAGCGATTTCATCACTTTCATATACGTTTATGTATTTCTGTTTTGAATTTTCAAAATTGCCATATATTTGTACATATTTTTGATTTGTGACGCCACTCAGGGCTCGCTTATGTTTCATCATCATCATCACTAGTGAATTTCGTATATCAAAAAATGAAGAGTGAAAATAATATACGCAAGTGAATAAAATGTCGTAGAGGCTATGAGTAAGAAAATGTAATTGATGAATTGGTTTTAATTCTCACTACTATTATGGACAACACGTTGATGATGCCTCCAATTTACTCAACCCGCGTAACTACAACCTTCTGGCATGAATACATATATGGCAGAGCTGGTAGGTTTTAAAATATATGTATGAACATTCCAGTAACATTGCATTGTATGATATATAAAGTTGGAAAATATCATTCAGTGTAATGTTAATGGACACCAAGAAGTCCACCACTAACTCCTACCCATTAGTTTAATGAAAATATTGAATCACCTTCCTTGCAGACGGGACCGAATATCCGACGTAGAATTTTCCTCACCAAGAATCAGCTCTGCAGTTTTGCTTATCGTCCAGTTTTCAGCTCCATAAAGCAGGACTGAGAAAATATAAATACAAATAAGATTAAATCCCCCTATCAAACAGCATGGAATCAGGTTAGGTAAGCGGGTTAGGTCTTTATAGATAAATTGTGAGCCCGATGAGAGGGGGTGGTATCCTCTTGCATCTATAACTCGAGCTCGATAATCACGAAACAACATGTAGTCATAATGACATTCAATAAGTTGTCAATCTCTCAAAATCTAAAGTTTCATACACAAATGTAATACTTACAACCGATCGTTGCATATGTGTTTAAGGGTTTAATTAATCTTATACACACATATCAAGGTAACTATATTTCCAATTGTGTTTATTTACAGTATCTACCTACACATGTAAATGCAGAACTTCATCTTAATAAAAGCTACACTACATCGTTTGACCTAATTTTCAGCGGATAATTCCTAGTTAATAATAATTATAACCTCATTAGTATCTACTTTGAAAAGGGCAAAACAGCGATCCATAGAAGAAAAAGCTCTTGTAAGCCAAAAGCAGATAAATTTAAGTCATGAACCTTCAAAACAAAATTGCATGGTTTCCTCTTTGACTGGTTTTTGTTTTCTCTGCTCAAACAAATTGTATTTGCATGCAAATTGAAGTTCTTATTCCCTCAACTGGTGCTCATGGGGTGTTCGCCGCAGCAAAAAACAAAACAGTTTCTAATGAGACTAAATTCCGAATATACACAAGAAAAATAACACAAAACCCGCAAACGGGAACAAATTCCATAAACATCTATGATGCAAGCAAGGTGCAGTATGAATATAACCAACACCCCGGATGGTGCAGCACTGAAGCAGACGATGAAGTTCGTGCCACTTTTCGAGTGTTGTTAGAAAAGTTAATTTTATCTCCGCTCAAGTTATTTCTATCTTCACTAATTTTTATATCAAGCATTTAAATTTATTTTTCCTTCGCTTCCTGCATTTTAACTGTCAAATAGGATTTATTTTAAGGTAAGGAAAATTGCGGAAATGACCAGAACTAGTCGTTTATTCTTAATGTATTTCTTTTTATTTGGCATCACCATCTTCGATAAATGTAGTATAAGAGGAGGTACTTATTTCCGGGCCGTCGTATTTAAAGTGTTATACAAATAACAATTATAATGTTATTCATTAATCACAGACTTTCTACCACAGCAATGCTCTATATAAACCATCAGAATGTCTTGAACAGTGTATCACAGAGAGATTATCATACCCGTTCTTTAAAGATGGTAGATGTGTTCGATTCTGTAATCCGTAAAATCCATTTTAGTGACAATGTACAAAAAATGTCTTCACATTCCATTTAAGCTACTCCGGTACTCGTGTAATACGCGAGATATTTTTACGGCTACATGCACATTTTCCATTACGTGGTTTCTGCTTTTATGAGTACTTTTTCATTGTTCAACTGAGGAATGATCCATGTATATATATAGATGAGTGACTAAGAGGAGATAAAGTACGACATCCTCTTCACATGATATTTATTACCTCCTCTTAATCGATACATAATTCTCTTGTTTGTGTATTTTATTATATCAATGTTATCAGATATGAGTTGGGCCCCTAGGGCTTGGAAATTTCGATGATGTCGTATGCGAAAATGCCCAAATCGAAAGAAGACATATAAATATATCCATATACATACGTTAGATTCGATTAATGATGTTTACTCACTTAACCCAATATGGGTCATAGAAAAACAAATGACTATCCTAATTATGACAGACAACTTGAACCTTCTATGAACCCAAGTAGATTCATCATGGGTGCCTCTTAAAGGTTACCACAGTTGCTAAAAGAAATGGTATTGAGATTATGTACATATGCGAAAAAGTACATTGAGAAAATTGAATCAAGCATTATAACAAAAACTACAGTTTACTGCAGGAGTTGCATTCATTATTTTGCTGTCATTTAGGTCGCCACGAAAATGTCGTGCCACAAATGCCACAAATGACCGGATTGTTATGCCCCTCCTGCCCGTTTCACAATACTAAGTGAATACGAAGCGTTACTTGCATCGACAAGTACAGCACAAGCTTACAAGCTTAGCAGTTTCGCAGAAGTTTAGCAGAATACACTTCGTATAATAGGATGACTGAAATATTAATGCAAGATATGTTAATACCGTGTATTATTTATGGTAAGTTTGAAGCAGGGACGCCTAACGATGCTCAGTACATCAATTTTTTAATGTATTCATTTCATGCTGCTTAAGTAAATAAGCTAGCCTCCTGGGCAATAACCATTATTTTTCATATTCACGCTTATTAAATAGACTTAGAATATTAAAATTTAATTGTTTTGTTTCCACTCAGTATAGCATCGAATAAATTAATGTAAAATGACCAAGACTGTCACATTGTTTGAACTAAAACCTTTTTTGATCTTAAAATCCTCTTACCAAAATCAGACTATTACGGAGTTATTTGTAAAAAGTAGTAACAATAATCAAATAATAAATATACGGTTTGCTTGCCAGCCAAATAAATTTTTTTCATGAATTACCATGTGATTTGATTGCAAAATAATTTAAGAACAAAAGCCACTAAAACAAGTGTCCACTCTTTCATTTCAAAAATTATATAAGATTAGACGTCATATACCCAAATGCAGTAACAATCAGCAAAACGTGAAGAAATATCAATGAAGCAAAATGCTTGGCGTTGACGGGCAAATTGCAATTACCGTCCAAATTAATTTTTGAACAACATTTTGAACACCGTACAATCTGGTTTATGTGAATAACTACATGTTTACATTGTAAGTAGAATGTTAGAAATTCGAAATATAGGTAATAACCTTCATCACATAAAAAATAGATGGTGCTTAGCTGTCGGACTGATCGCAGACCATATATCGTAAGGCATCAAAGAATGTATCACTTTTATACAGAAAATCGGACCTAAATTTTCAAAAGATCTCTAGGCCTTTAAAACTAAACTGAAGAAAGCAAAACTGTGGGAAACCTCTGACATCCCCCAAAATGCTGTACATTTGTAAAGCCCTTCACTTGACTGTTGGTATTTAAGAAAAAAGCGAACACCATATACCACAGCACTGATC
Source organism: Eristalis arbustorum (assembly GCA_916610145.1). Lineage (NCBI taxonomy): Eukaryota > Metazoa > Arthropoda > Insecta > Diptera > Syrphidae > Eristalis > Eristalis arbustorum. Next base: position 56,957,321 of record OU744320.1, on the reverse strand, counting down.
AGAATCACAAAGTTTACAAAGGCTTTCACAAACCGTCCACTCAGGCATAGGGCAATCAACTTGTCAGCTGTTCCGTCAGTCTGGATTCCCATTTGTATAGGAACCCACAAGAGCTAGACTGCGTTGTGACTACAGAGGTTGTGCAGCACACCGAAACATTTGAGTACGGTAATGATCAGTCAATACAGTCTTCAGGCCTTCAGCAGCCCTAAGGGTGCTCACGAACTCTGCTTATATCGTCCAATTTTTAACAGAATTTGAAGGCTTTACATGTGCTCCCTCGTAGTAAAGATTATTGCGTCGTGGTGCTGATGGTACACTTAATCACTAGGTTTACAATCCATCTAAGCAGATCTTGATTTTCTCCTTAAGCTTAAATTTTATTGTTAAGGGCCCCTTTAATGTCCAGGCAGCTGTCTATTATGCGAATTATCACGTTCAGAGCAGTCTTGAAAATATCTAGGAATTGACTCTCCAATGTATGAGTCAACCATTCTCTCTAGGCCTCCATTCCTTTGCTTCTATATGTCTGGAATTGCCCCACTTTATTATACCACTGCTTAAAACTAACGGTATCAGGTATTTGTATGGACTGAAAGAATATGTAATCCATTGGATTCTGCGTTTTGTTTCTGTTTGGCTAGTCAGTCAAGTCAAGTCTTCTATTAGCATATCTTGGCTTTTATCAGTTGCTAAACATTTTGAGCTCAACCTTTCCATAATTGAGGATTGTTGTGTCTTTGTTTCCACCACGGAAGCTGTGCCTTGGGTTTGTTTTTGCAACAAACAACAAATAATAGCATTGGTATCAGTTACCTCCTCTCCTTTATCAAACGTTATTTGGCGCTTATTGGGTCGGGCCTGCATTGATATAAGTGCGACTGCTACCAACTAACCAGAACAAATTGCTCAGTATTTTACGACCATGATTTACATCAACTAATGCTTTTAAGTAAGCTTGAGATTTAGTAGGAAAGGGGGAATAAGAAATCATATACAGTGACTTATCAGAGATGAACAAATGTGTCATATTTATTTGTGTTCGGTTTCAAAGAACTTGTGCGTATACAATGCTTAAATTCTATTTTTTGCTGTTTTTAAGGTTATTGGACAAGTTACTCGTCAGTTTCAAAAACAATCCAGATTTTTGAAATGATATTTCTTTCAATATGAAGCTCGTGATCGAAGAGAATTGTGACAATGAAACCATTGAAAAATCGTGTATTAAGTATTATAGTGTTCAAATAAGAAGTAAGTCATTGAGCGCGATTATTTCGTAATGGATCTGACAATTCTGTTATTTTTTCCTTTTTTCCATATCGTTAAATATGTTTTAATCATGCCCCATTCGTTTTATTGAAGATTCTGTGATCATCTACTCTTAAAATGAGTTTCATGCTGAGAGAAATTTTTTTTATCGGCAATAATAGTAGTTATTATTACTAGGATGTTTCTTTACTTCTGAATACAAAATGTTTAGCTTTGAAAAGTAAATTTGGAAAATATATAAGAAATAAAAAGCTTACAAGTTAATTAAATCAAATATTTTCCAATTTTCCAAAACATAACCCTTAATCTTCCGTTGTTAGATACGACCCTAGTTCAGTGTCTAGTCTCCTAAATACATAAATCACTTCCTTACAGATTAAGTGTAAATTTGATATGTTGCTTCGTCGTTGAAGGGGCGATGGTCGTGGATTCTCCACGGAGAATTCTCACGGCAGCAGGTGAGTTATAGCATATCACACACCACCCGTAGCTTAGTCGCAAATCAGTGAATGCATGTACACTCTGCCACGTCTTCCTGGCCAATATCTTTCCACTCCTCGTGTCCGGTGACCCGGAATCCAATTTGGAGCTGCAAAGATCACTGTGTGAATATTTAATGAGGGAAATTTACATCGACTTAAACACATAGTACACAACAAACCTCTATCGCATAGCGTGCACACGAGTGTAGTTGGATAAAGCATCCGTGATTCATAGAACAGCATAGGTGCATCCAACAGGCATCAGCTCCTTTCTACTGCAATTACATACAACCTCAGTTTACCTCCTGACACATGAAATGTTGATAAAATCTCTTCAAATTAATGGCGAAACAATGAGGAAATCATAGGTGAAGCCGCTGTCACGATTACCAATTCTGTATTTCAAATAAGCAATATCTTTCCGAATGTTCTCTACAAACGTGAAATTGAAATCAGTGATTTGTATTGACTTTGAAAACACTTACCTTAAGTCAATGTTTCTTTCCGTTCATTTCGAAATTAAATTTAATTATTTATTCAAAGTTATAACCAACCGTTACATTTAGAATGTTGGTACATACATAATGTTTTTTTATTCGTGTTCGAAGCAAAGAAATTGATTTATTGATAGTCCATATTTTCAACCTATACAGTTAATATTCTTAATTTTTCTTAAAAAGCAAGACATACTAATTTGCAATCCCAGTTATTGACCCAGTTGTACGAAAAATCTATCTTGCAACCAATGCCCGAACAGCAAAATATACAGTTGGCGATGTTTTTTACCCCCAAATGTATATTTCGCACAGTTATTTGTGTCATGAAAAATATATATTGTTTTAGTTACAAAGATGGTTTGTAATCGATATGTTTTTGAAGTCCGTATTGTAGTCAACTGGAATAATTTGACAATCCAAGTAACTTCTTCTAAAAATTATTCATGCCACGAAACCTCGACTTAAAGCATGTTTATTTTATAAGCTAAAAAATTATTAATGGCATGTGAGAAGTTCAAGACGTCCACTTTTTTTATTACTATAGCATGCTTCAATGACTAATGATATTTGATTTGCAAAGTTCTTCGTATTACATCCTCATTCAACCAGTATGATACCTCAGACCAACAAAGTAGGTCATAGCTTACCTAATCAAATAAATGTAACCAATGAACATCGGCCTGTGAATATACATTGCCTTCTGCCTACTTGTTACATAGTAATGATCTATCTCATTATTGAATCCGTTTCTGGATTAACTAATGAGTTACCATGATGAAAGCCACGAGATTACACATGTCCTACGTACTGTCCAACAAGTTGATCTAAATTGTTACGGACTAATTACTTATTTTCCTCGAAAGGGCTCGCTGGGGTAAATAAAAATGACTTCTCATCTTCGATGTTTACCAATTCTGTGGTTGTTCCATCAATCAATTACGGTGCTAATTATGTACTTGTTGCTCATATTTAGATAGTAGTAACTATTAAAAGAGCAAGTAGATTTTAATCGACTGACCTAATTCTGCTCATAGAACAAATTCATAATTGTTATACAATCGCAATACTCGAAATAATTCAAATTGCTAACCAAGAAAATATGTAAACACTTCCTCCACAGTACAGCACCAGTCAGAACCATTGAAAAGGCAGATTGCTGTCTGTTCTTATTACGTTTTAATTAGATATTTCCATCGTCTCGAAACTTATTGAAACCTGAACAATTTCGCCTTCTCATAGAAATTCAAGTACGACTACGTGAATAACTCGCTATTTTATGTGAATTTCAATTGAAGAACCATTCAGTCAATCAGTCACTAATTAATGAAGTTTCGTCTGCAGCAGCTCATCCTTTCTGCGAGTGGAGAACTCGATTTCGTTCAACAAAAAAAAATCCTTCAACGATTGCGACTATGTACTGCAAGGAATCTGTAATTAATTTTTTAATTTCATTTCAACCTGATTTTCTGCAGAGCAAAGTGATTTGATGATTAATGTGAATTGGATAGGTTACAGATGATTGCAAACTAAGTAATTTTCCGCTTGACATCACTTGCCCGTTGGTAAAATGAATAATTTCCTTGGGCATGAATTCAGAAGTATGTTGTCTATAAAGCTCAACAAAGAATAAATTAGAAAATTTCAGTTCGTAACAACAAAGTTTTTTTTTTCGAAAGTTGTATGTAACATAAATTTATTTTTAAAAAATACATTTATTTTGTTTGATTGTACATATGTGATCTGATTTACACAGCTAATTGTTGCAATGCTAGAGATTACATTCAAAATGAATTTCTATAGACGTAGGTATTATTATATTACTAAGAGCAATGAAATAAAAGTTTAACCAACCATCTGCCGTGGAACACTTAAGCCAACTATTGTAAAACCGCATATGAACTGTATATACAATTTTATTTATTTTATAATAAAGACCCTTTTCAAGTTTTGTCAACAGACAAAGATTGTTCTTGAGGATTTAAGCCGATTAAAATTTAATAATAAAATGGTAACGCAAGAACTTAACTTACTTTTGGCAATGCTTATGGGAATAATATTTTCTACCCGCATACATACATACTCGTTTAACATCCTATGGAACTACATTATTGTGTAGTCATAAGGTGTGCAGCACAAGAAACACATTTCTTGTGTGCTCATATACTCACAATAAAATTACATAAGTCATAATAAATCAACAATAGCATCAGATTTGAAAATTATTCGAAAATACACTACAAGCCAAACCATATCCAAATATGAATTGAAAATTTCATTTGCTATCCCAACTTAATTTCCTCAAGTTAATAACACAATTTCTTGTTCAGCATCCAGACAGAAATTAATTAAAATCTTGCAACTGAACATCGACCTCCTGTCTGTATTTTGTCGTTTTCATTGTTTTTTCCTACGAAGCGAATGCCAAATTCACAGAAAACCAATTTAAGAGTGCCGCCTAAAAGTGAACAAGCAAATTACAAACAGTGACCGGAAGATAATATCCTGTTGCCGGGTAATTTCATCCGGGTTTTTATTGCCTTCCTGTTCCCGATTGCATCAATGCACTCGAAGAATCTCAATGCCAATAGAAGTGTTTGGCATAAGGTTGAAATGGGTAATTCGCGAACAGAAAACTCAAGACATATTGATTTTTACCTCAGGAATACCTTTGAGCGTATCAGCACCAATATCATAAATTTCTCAGATATGACAACTACAACCAAAACACTGGACAGCTCAAGCATTTTTTGTCCTTTTCGCGGTGGGTTCCAAATAAAGAAACCGGAAAGCGAGAAGAATTATTATGTGAGGTTCTACATGAAATATATAAGCTTCAATGGTTTTCGGTGGTCCTTGTCGCTTTCAGTTCTTTACTCCGGGTGAATTCTGAATACTGAACACTGAAGGAACAATGCGTTCCTCATTTTTTATGCTCATGGAAGTTGGCATGTGCTTGGTATATTATCTTTGACAAATGGTATTGATGGTTTTCTGTTGGGCAAATGATTCCTTGTGATTAATTAATCAAAATGGACAACGGAATTGTAGAAGTCATTGGCACATGTCATGAATAAGAATTGTACTATATTAACTCTCTGGGTAAATGTGTATCCCTTTCTAAATCTTTATGTGGATGTGTATGTAATCTATGCACATATTAAGCGAAAAATTAGAGTGGCGATTGGAGAGAGCAAAAGGCCCGCATATGGTTTTACACAATTTGTAAGTGACTAATCCATTAGTGATCACAAAGAATAAAGAATATTATGTATATCAGCAATTTATAACAAGTAATTTATATCTATAATGGTCTTATGTCAATGTGTTAACTTCTTTCAACCCACCTGTATTACTCTTCTTATATCCAGCACTTCCTAGAACTTTGTATTCAGGTCACCGATATTAAGATCTGTGAAGTTTCAACATGAGACCACTCCTTTATAAATTATCAAATGGTAATGCATATATTATAGAGAAAAGTTCAGTAACTACGCCGACGATTCGTGTTAGAGGAATTTATATATAAAGTATTTTATAAGCGACTCGTTTTGCAAAAGTAAATAAGTTGTAGTATTCAGTGCAATATATTAAGAAAATCCACTCCATTCCGTAAGTCCCATGTGTTGATGGGGTTGCTTCACGCAATACAAGTCTTAAACGCTTTTCACGAATTCGAAAGATTCGAGATGCAACTTCTACCAGTTGTGACGAAAAATAATGTTCATGTTCATTAAAAAAATTATTATGAAGTCATCACATTTCTAGCATTGTCTTTCAGAAGGAGCATAGAGCATAATCGAATCATAGCGCTGTTAAAATGGCATACACTTCTTTTGGTATAAATAAATGAATTCAGTTTGTAGAAAACTTTGGATTGACTACAGTCCGTTGTGTAATATGGCGTCATACCACTTACTGACTTGGCCTCACATCGCCATTTTCATTTATACCATATACACATTTAGAAATATATGTCTCTTCTTTTGTATATACCATATATATATATATATATCACAATTTTGAAATCTTTTCCCCTATATATTATTAAGTGCGGGTGCATTCGTATGGGAATTGTTTCAGAGTTTGATTATTCTTCCCATCAGTAAAATTTTGTTAAGATAAGAAAGCTATAAATTTATGTCCACTAATCGCCTTTAAGGTATTTTTGGAAGCAAGTCTGAAAAGAGTGCTCACCCGAGATGAGTTTAGCTTCGTATTTCATTGTAGTCCTATAGCAACACGAAAACTTTTATCAACTGTTTCCATTTGAAATGTTAATGAAGTTTACCTCTTTTCCGTACCCAAGCAAATTATCAGTTCAAATGAATAAATTACTATTCTCGTGGAGCCTTATAAAACTTTTTCATTGGATGACTTGAACATTGGTTCCCTATACCAGGAACATTAATAATTGGCAATGAGATGTCATATACACAAAATTAACAAACTTTCTTTTGTTATTTGAACTTGTTTACTTAGTCGTTAATTTATCAGATTATGTCAAGCAGAGTTTTTTACGATTCGCATGGCGAAAAATAAAATTCAAAATTCTCTCTTGAATATTGTTACTAAAACATTTTAGTTAACATTGCATACTCAAATATTCCAAATATCGTATTGTAACATGTTTTCAAACTCCAGTGCAAGATTCTTCTCGCTTCTACAATATTATTACAGGAATTCCCAATTCGACTATCCAAAGGTTCATTCTACGTAATTTCCTCGTCCAGTTGCAGAAATTTTCAATTTTCGGTTTCCCTATAATGCACTCATGCATTCCATGCATGTATAAGATTGCAGAAGGACACTGTTGAGGATACTATCCTGCTATGCACACATTCTATCTGAGAGAGAGAACAGCGCAAATTACTTTCACCCCATGTACAGGGCAATTTCACTTTGTTATGTAACTACTGTTCCCGAAACAATTGAATTACTGAAATTGTATTTCAAACCGTTGTTCGCTTTTTTTAGATTATATATTTTCATGTCAGCGGGTGAAATCGGCTACGTTGGAATTTCGTTGTTTTGATATTTTGACATTCTAACAGATAGTTGCCACGTGAGGTGAATAACAATTTTTTTTTTCGAAATCATCACACTGGTTCACTGACGGCAAAATCGAAAGGCTTTAGCATGACCCACCTTATCAGAACAAAAAAATGTATCGCGACGGATACGGCTACATGTCGACATAGCGCCTTTTTATATTTTTTGCATTTTTTTCTTGTTCTTGTCTTACTCACCGTGGAATACATGAAATGCAATATATAGTGCACGTAATCTAGGCTATTCTGGTTGGTGGCGTTGTGGGTATGTGCGTTCGATCCCTGGTCTGTGCGACAAAAGTAACTTTTACGCCCCTTCCTCTTTCGAGTCACTGGCAATGTCTAGAAAAAGAAAATGTCCTTTATAGACTCTTAAATGGTAAGAGCTACAACATTGATATCATTGACAACTTTGTTCAGATTTTTGTGAAAAAGCTTTTGGTACCAAATTATTTTTTGAACCAACTCATCCCTAAAATAGGGCCGGAAGAAATCATACCCGATATATAGAACTTCAGAATTGTTCCCACCATCCACAATAAGGAGACCCTCTGAGCTGCAACAACTATAGAGGCAACAGTCTTCTGAAGACACCGTATAAGACCTTTTCTCTCTAGCTGTGTGAACGCCTAAGATCGTTAGTCAACTGCAAATTTGGGAGAAAACCTAAGAGCGGCATATCGATACCCACCATTTTCTAATCGATTTTAAGGCCGCGTTTGATAGCATTTACAGACCCAAGCTAGACAGATCAATGTCTAATTTTGGTAACTCTATAATACTTGTACCCTTAACGGAATATCGAAAAGCATAATCGAATACTAAGACCATACATTTATCGTTTAATTAAAATAAATTTGACGAGAAAAATACAATGGATTTTTTCACCATCTGTATCCGTGATAACATCAATCGAGTTTAAGATACTTTGAACACATACTGCAATTGGTTGTAATAAGAGGTGTGATTGACTTCAAACTCTTTGAATATTTGCTTCTGAACAACAACTCTTATTCCAACCATCCTTAAAGCCAGGCACTCGTTGAAGTTCAACTTCCGTTTATTCACATTTCAAACAGGACAATGCTTCATGTTATTTAATTCTTGTACATTCTCCATTGGTTACCATTTCAAGCAATTCAGACCATTATAAAGCACTTCTTTCTATTACTAGCTGTTGCAGTCATCAAAACGTCATTTTCGAGTATCGTAACTAAAGGAGAATAGAAAAAACACTGAAAATTTCCTCCAGCCATCATGGCGTATGTGAAACATTTCCCTTACATTGGCAAAAACTATTTCTGAATACTGCACTTTTTCTGCGGTGTGGAACAGACAAAAAATACTGAAATGCGGCCGTTGTGCCGACATTGCAGAGTGTCTAGGCATTAGGGAGTGGATAAACTTTTTTAACAATTATGTTCGCACCATCTTTATCCTAGTAGAAAAATTCATACTACAGATTGAAGTTTTAATTCGTTTTAAATTTTTCTTTGAATTCAGGAGAAATTATATTTAATAGAAATTGTTTGCCACTGCGGGTAAACTAATGACAAAAGAGATAATAGGAAGTACACACATATATGAGCATGCGGACGGAATTCCTTTCTTTGAAATTAAAACAGGATGCAATTGGAAGGTTAGATGCACTTTCCGCATGAATAAAAACTTTCAGTTATATGTATAAAATAGAGAATTTAATTAAAGGTATCAGCTATTTGCACGGGTATTTCTCTATGTACATACTTTTTTACATGAATACTTCTGAAGCAACCAATTATAATATTAATAAACCGGCGTGCGTTTTCAAAATACGTATATCAAATGTATACCAGGAAAGAGTTGAAGAAGATAATTTCTTAACTACCAAAGGTTATGTAGTCCTTTAATTCTATAGATAAAGATACAAAAAGCTATAGCTAGAAGGTTGAAATCACTCATCTGCAGCCATATTGCGTGAACTGATTGCGCTGTTTACGAGCAAATATGCAAATATGCACCGAATGAAGCCGTAATGGTTTAAATGTGAATCGTGTTTAAAAACTATTGACTAATCGAGTAGAATAATTATAACCAAACATTAGTGTGAAGCTCAGTTTTTGTACAATATTCAACAGGAATTCATTGTGATTATCAGAAGTTTGGTAGTGGTCATGGCAGAAAAGATCTTTTAAGCAGTGATAAGACACTTATCCCTCGGTAAGAGGTAACGAGAGAGAGGGCCCACTCGTCGACGATATTTTCCTACGACTATAGTTTACAATTGATGCATGTGCCTACAAGATCATTACCAGCTACCAGATTATAGAACAGAGTCCATCTGCACCGGCATGTAGTATTATATGTCGCACATCTAGTCAAACTTTTTCCTGTTGCGCTTGGTATCAATTAACTACCCCACCCGATGCACACGCCATTAATCTTCCGTATACTATCGCTACCACTTAAGTAGACATTTGTCTTGATATTGCATTTTTTAATTCTTGTAGGTCTGCGGAAAAGAATCCTCGTCTACTATTGTATAATTAAGAGGAACCTTATATCTGACAGTCTACAGAAGTGATCTTTCCAGATTCTCAGTATCAAGTGCGACATCATTTCTACCATAACTCCTCGATAGCGCCACAATAAACTTTTTATTTTTCAGAGCAGCTTAAAGGATACAAGGTATGAGATATGATGGACTTATACAAGAAAATTGCCTTGCACAGTTTTTATCATATTTTTTAACAATATCTTTTAAAAAGACAAAAGATTAATAACTCTTTTGATTTTGGTTCATTTTTCGGTATCTCATCTCAATTTTTCTTTTCTCTCACTAAACGGATCTAAATATTTAATTTACATAACTATTTAGAGCTTCAATTAACAAATCCATTGATATATAATTGTATATTATCTCTATATTATGCGATGAGAGCGGTTAAAATTGAGGAAAGGAAGATTTACTCATTTATGTTAGTCTAAAGATGATTATGCCCCTCACTTTTACGTGAGCTTAACAAAGTTAGCCCACATTTTCTTGAAATCGTATGACTGTTAGCTCGTTCTATAATAAAAATAATAATATGAGTGGCACAACAGTCCGTAGAGGCCCAAGGCCTATCTTTTCATCAACCACTCGTGTTGTGAGCGCTATTGTTCTCTAACGTTTGAGAAGATTTTTCTAGACAGGAAGTTCTCTTTGAGCATTGTGATTGACTCGGTAGAGATGGGCCGTCAACATTATTTTTGTAGCACAGAGCAGAAATCGAACCTACGATGTCGAGGTTGCCCCATGTCGTTCTACGTCACCAAGAACAAGACGGATTTTCTAAAAGCGTAATATAATAAAACATGTATTAACTTATTACATTATTTCAAAGGTTTTATATATAAGCTCATGTATACACCTTTTATCACTAAAAACAACAAAGGAAAAAATTGTACATATATATCTAATGCGTTTTTTATCTAACCGATGACCACTGGTGACGAGTTCTATCATTAATTTCGTTGATAAATGCGTAACTTTCAGAGAACATTTTGTTTGCTTCTATAACATTCTAAACTGACATTAACCATAGACACAATGTCCACAATGTCAGTACATATCCAAATAAACAATGCTTTTCAGACTGATGCCTCTGGCAACTTTGTTCTGAACTGTAAGGAAAAGCTTTTGGCACCAATTTTTTTTTATTTTGTGGTAACGCACGACGGGCGCAATATTTTTAAGAATGTTTGTTTTATTTTTTATTGTATGAGTAGTAATGCGCACTGTCCTTGCGCGTGGCTTTCTCGACCGCAACGCATTTTAACCTCAACGTTGCAGGTTCTATGCCTGCCCTATACAATAAAATTAATTTTCAAGGTCTCTCCTCGTTCGAGTCACTGACAATGCTCAATAGGTACATCCTGTCTAGAAAAAGCCTCACAAACGTGGCCGATTGTAGTCGGCACAATTGTAGGTCCCTACCATTAGTGACAGAACGAAAGCACGTACAACATGAGTGGTTGCGGGGAAGGTAAGCCCTAGCCCTCAACGGGCTGTAATGCCACCCATATTATATTATTATAATAAGGCGCATCGGTAACAACCTTATTGAACAATTTTTTTTAAATATTTGTATTGATTATCTTAGATGCTTTGTAACGTGCCAGGGAAACCATATTTTGGAAAACCTGTTTTTTGTTTTTTTATAATGTATTGCAACGGGCCCCATCTGCAGCTAGTCCCAAATAAATTTCCCACTGCGTTCATATTTTAATAGACTTAAAACATATAGACCATACATACACATCCCAGAAATGCTCTTCGTTTGAGGCGTTTACATGAGTTATTATCAAAATGTACCTTTTAAAATCCTATGCAAAATAAAATTAACGCATATCAATAAATTCGTTCATCTTCGTTGTGAACAAATTCAACCAAACGGATAGATCTCTCGTTGGTGTGGTGGACGTAACTACAAAACTATGACTGATTGTGTGCCTTTGACCCTATTAACAAAATAAGAAATGTACCCTTACATAATAAGGGTCTATGTTTTGTAAGTCTGTCACCCGTCATACACCGAATTGGAATGAAAAAAACCTTCAAAGTCATAGTAACCTGGCAAACTTATGTCCGCGGTTCACTTATACCCCCCATTGGTTCCATCATGCCGTTAATTTGACATTATTTACTGAGACCCATTTTAAGTTAAAATGCCATCTAGATTCACATTAAATAAAAGTAACATAATTTCCTCTACCTAGTAATCATAAAACAAAAGAAAAAAATACAATGGAACGGATCACTGTTACTAACGAAAGCGATAAACAGCTTGGAGTATCTCCATAAGATGAGTAGGTTCGAGGAAACCGATTGTTAAGCTAGTTTAGCTACTTTTAAGTACTATTATCTTACATGTACATTAAAATGAGTAAAAAAATGATTTTCAAAAAAACGCTCCAATACTATAATAAACGACTTCTTGATACCGGAATTGGTTGGTTGGAGAACATGAACATGCCTTTCTGTACTTAAATCATCTAGTTTAATAAGTTTTTTTCAAGGATGTGTTTTGTGCTTATTCGGAATAAAGTTTATTCTAAAATAAAATAATGCCACTAACTTAATTTTTGAATTCTATAACGTATTGCAAAATTTAGTAAAAATTGCTGCAAAAATACTTGCATAATACAAATAAAGGTAATTAAAATAAATATACTGATAATTCCATGGAAGCCTTCCTTGTGAAGTATAAAGTCAATACTCATGTACAAAAGCCTATGATCTATAGCAAAGTTGTGGTAGGTTGCCAACAACGATTCTGGAGATACATAGACCAAGTTGACATCTAGCCAACCTCCAACATTTAGCCAAAAACAACCGTTGTGAGGTGAACCAATGCATGCAGCTATTCCTTTGCGGTGGTGCGGAAGGCTAACAACCCGCCGGAAAAAATATAATATCACGAGAGAGCTAGTTAAGTCGGTGACGGACGAAATGTATGTAAAAAGAACTATATACTCCAGGGGCCGCTCGAAAATTGGAAAATATCCTCAAGCAGGGGACGCAAGGAGTGCGACATATATTATAGCTGTCACAAACGGATGCACGTATTCGGATGTCGATTCGTCGAGGGAAAACAATTAAGATCGAAGTTCATCAATATTAAGAAGATAAGTGTGATTGCCAGCTGGAGAGGATTGTTGATCGAGGCCCAGGTTCACCCCGGACTGTAGCGCCACAAGAAGAAGAAGAAAAAGTGTGATTGCCAGGCTGTGATCCGCATCCAAGACAGATTCTATAACCTCAACATGATATGTGGACGCCAGTGTTACCACAGGGACTCTATAGAGTCAAAAGCACTCAGTTTTTTTAGAATGACTCGGAGACTCATAATTTTTAGACTTGACTCATTTATTCAATAATAAAATTACCTATATAATTTTATTTCACATTTCCATTTGAAATGTAGTCGTACATATCTCCATAGATAGCTCCAAAACCAATAAAGCCTTCGGCGCTGGTGTTTTCGTGAGGGGCGAAAACATTAGACTGTACAACTCATTTAGTGAATTTCGTTATTCCAAGTCGAAACCTATGTGATCGTACTGGCAACAAAATATATTGTGAAGAACAAGTGGACAGGTAGACGTATCTGAGCTTATAGTGATGACCAAGTTGTGCTTTAGGCCTTACTCAACCCTTTAACCACTTCCGAGATAGTTCAGGAATGCAAATCCTCTCTTACAGGGTGGAGAAAACTTTCTCTAGACCTGAACCTGCGCTCGCACTACTTGCGTCTGTGTTATGTTATGGCTTTCACTGAAGGCTGAACCTCTCTCGAGTAAAATTCTAGATGACATTACTCTTCAGAATGTATATTTTCTCAAACGTCTGTAAGAAATTCGCGATTGTGGACGACTTACCGGCGTAATAACGGGCCGCTACACCTTTGCCAAACACTTAAAATGCTTGGTTTATGCGAAGATACCCTCTTCGACACCCGTGGAGCGGACGACAACACGGCACAGCACTTCCTCTGTCACTGTCCAGCATTTGTTTGTATCAGGTGGCTGGTCTTCCGTGATGATTCTGTTGGCCCTTCGTTACAGAAGCACCTACTGATCTTCCGAAGGAATTGTAGGTTGTTGCCTGGCAGTATTATGGACCAGTTGAGTCTGACTGCTCCAGAACCTCCAACAAAAAAAAAAATAAACAAAAAACATACAAGTTTCTTTTTTTTACATAAAGAGGCAATGTATTATCAAAAACCTTCGATGGGACTCATTTATTTTCAAAATTACTCGTTTTTTGAGCTGGTTGACACACCCCTACTACACGACCTCTTGGACGGTGTCTTCGAAGCCTGTCCGCAGTACGATGTCGAAATCGTACTCGGAGACTTCAATGCTAAAATCAGTAAGAAAAATATCTCTGGCAGAGTAATCGGAAAGCATCTGCACGACATGACAACAGACAATGGCTTCCAACTCACTGACTTTGCGACTGGCAGTAATATGGTCATAAGTAGCTTAGATTCCCTGGCAAAAAATCCACACATCAACCTAGCGATCTCCGGATGGTCTAACCGCCAATCAACCATGTGCTCATTGACGGTAGACACGCGTCGAATATCCTGGATGTGCGAACATTCGAGTCAAACGTCGAGTCTGACCATTTTATCGTCGTAGCATGATTCAGAGCCCGACTGTCTTCGCGAGGAAAGCAGCTGTACCAGGATGTGCATGTTGTTCTGAAGGAAAAAATCCGTGGACTACAATGGCTCCGCCACATCGAGCGCATGGACACCAAAGTTCCAGCTAAGAAGGTCTTCCAATCAGAGCCTCCTGTTTCGAGAAGGAGATTAAGACCGAACCTCTCGTATAGAGATCAAATATTCGCGCGTGCAAGACAGCTTAGTCTTAATGACTGGAAGCAGCGTGTCTAGGACCGTCAGCGATGGAAGGCAGGAATTGTTAATGCTCGGATCCGCCATGCATCGCCGGCCTGACAAGAAAGTAAGTATGATATATGATCACTCCCACCCCAACATACTGTATGCGTCGACATCATATGAACAGGCCTTGGTATTTTCGAAAGAAAAAATATCTTCAACAGTATGCATATATGAATTTACTAGCTGCAACCGACTCGCGTTGCATCGCATTTCGAAAGTCAAAAGGACCGGAGCGCTTTTCCTCGCTTTTAAAACCAAATTTCACAAATGTTGCTGCTAGTGCGCGTTATTTTAAAAAAATCAATACAAAAAATGTAGGTGCCTAAACCTTTTCCAAACAATTCTGAACAAAGTTGGAAAAGACAGCAGTGCTATATCTCTTATTATTGCATAAAGGACAAACAAACAAACATTGATTGCTATTTATTGAGATGTACATCCACTAAGTAATTCAGGTAAAGAATTTCTTGTGTTCTATTCTAAACTAAAATAACTTTACCGCCATTTTGAAAATTGGCTTGTCAACATAACATTTATAAATAAAACATGCAACTTAAAAGTATATGAAAGCACTGAACACTATTCCAGAATAAAATCGATATCGGCATAATCTCACAGAACTAAGGAATGGAGAGTTATACTCTACATCGACGTATGTGTGAGGAATGTGTCCTGTAAATTTTCTAAGAGCACTCTGCAAATAAAAAGAAGGCAAGGTATTACCCTCCATTCGAATCTGACATGTGCTACGTGTCCTGCTGGCCCGACCTACACGTCAATTTCCTATGTGTACCATTGTACAGGTGTTAACTTGGTAATAGTAGTGTCTGTTTCCACTTCTCTTTTGTTGACTTTGGTCAATAAAGTAACGTTCATGGAATGGACAACGACATGTTTCACAGATAGAAACATTTGTGATCATTTGTCTTTTCAATCAGTGCTTGTTGTCTGATATTTACGAAAATGTCCTAGACAATTAAGAATTGGTTTTCTTTTAAGTGAATGGAAGCCAGTTGCTTTTGAATTACAAATAAGAGCAATGCAATTTTGAACTGAAGCAAATTCTATTCCTTTTTATAAGGATAGATTTATATGTATCTACAGTAGACAATCTGATTCGATACCACAGTATAATGATACTCAGGAACCTTAGTTTAGTAGAGTCATTTGTGATATTGTTTAACCGGATTGTGAGAATATATTCTTGCCCATAGAACTAGGTGATTTATACCAATACGCATGTATATTGCATGTATATTTGGGGATAGTAATTTTATATTAGCTGCGGCAGGCAAACTATTGAATTTGTATTCCTAGATTTATTCTAGTTCTAGATAGAGCTGAGCAAGTATCATGGTAGTGGACAGCCATATCTTCTCCTGTAGGAATAAGGTTCTTTCAACATGCTCCTCAATAAAACTTCCCAGATTTTGTGTAAATTTGTCCAAATGCGATTACAGAAGTGGACTATTTTAAGATTTTAAACAATTTTATTTTTTTGTTGACCAGTGTAATTGATAGTTTTCTATCTCATTATGAAGAACTTCTTACCAACCAACCGATGCACTGCCGGTAATTTCGTGAAATAAATTTACTATAGATTATATCAAAGCTCATTTTGATTTCTTATTGTGCTCAAAGCTAAGGCTATCTTCATCATCCAAATGCTATCGCAGGCACCAAATGCTATCAGAATCTATCAACAAATTTCAGCATTTTTTATTGAACTGGCTTGCAATTAATTGCAAAGTTCCATTTTTCACATCTAACTAAAAATGTCATTATCCTGTTTTTTATAGTGCTTTGTTAAGTTTATTTCGTTTTGGTCCATATTTGACGTCATCACTTTTTGAAAGATCACTTTAGTAAAAAAATAGTCATTAAACTACCAACGAAATGACTTGTACTAATATAAAGGTGGTGGAGGGCATGGGCCTGTGCATCCAGGGCAAAGTTGTTGATTAATCTCAACTTGGCGAGATGCCAGCTACGATCCCTGTAAATGCACAGGTCAAGTTGACATACAGCCTCCTCGCGGCGCCCTCTGGATAGCAGCGACCCCTTGTCCGGGGGCTTAAACCAGGACCCGGTCCTCCATTCTTTCGCGTGGGGTTAACTTCCCCACCGTGTAAAATATACTCCAGTTCAGAGACGGCAACAAGTCTCGGATACGGATGACCCTACTGCTGACGACCATGGACAACGAAACAAGGACAACGATTTTCGGTTCTGCACGTGGAATGTGAGGTCACTTAACAGACCACGGATGAAGACGCACTTGGTCTCTTCGAGAGAAAAGTTCTGCGTTCAATCTTTGGTCCTGTTTGCGTTGAAGGTTCCTGGAGAAGAAGATTCAACCACGAATTGTACAGACTGTACAGCGACATGAGTCTAGTTAGGCGTCTACGAATTCAACGCCTAAGATGGCTAGGCCATGTTGAGCGCGTGGACAACACTGCTCCAGCCCGAAGAGTCTTCGACTCCGAACCAGTGGGACAACGCAATAGAGGACGACCACGAACCCGATGGCGCACTCAAGTGGAGAAGGACCTCAACCAACTTGGAGTGCGAAATTGGAGGCAGCTGGCTAAAGACCATGCCAGCTTGAGAGGATTGTTGACCGAGGCCCAGGTTCACCCCGGACTGTAGCGCCACAAGAAGAAGAAGAAGAATATAAAGGTGTAGTAATTTAGCGATTAATGCAATTATTTTACTATCAGAGCATAAGGGACTCTAAAACAGCGGTAAAATACCCATACAGTAGAAAAAAATCAAATCTCATGATTGAGACAAGAATTATAATAAAATAGTTAATGGCCGTTTGTGCGGGATGTTGGTTAAAGATGGCTAAATACCTCTGATGGCTCTGTTAGCTCTTACAATATATGCTACATTTATTCGTGAAAGAATACTAGCGTGCACAATACGAGTTCTCGCTGTAAAGCCCAATCCCTTCTCGGAATGTAGCAATCATGTTATTTTTAAGTGTATAATATCAAATAGTTATTCTGCCTTTTAATATACATTGACAATGACAAAACAAAGGTGTACGGTCAGTTTGTCACAGTGTATGTACAAGTTGAAATGTATTTTGTGTGACTAAATCACGATGTATGTGAATGTAGTTCTACAGTTTAAAACATTTTTCTATTCAATTTAGTTAAGTATCGCTTTAAAAGACACATATTAGAAGGGAAATAATGAGTTAATTTTCATGTCCGTGACAGTCTTCCCCTGTGTATTAAGCACAACATTTGTTTTCAGGGATCATTTGAACCCATTTATTATTTGAAAATATCTGGTAAAAGGAAGTCTCTTAAGAATTTGAGGATATCAACAAAAGGAACCCACTCAATGGATCCTTGCCTTCTACCAAACCCTCCTGGACATGGGACGACTTTAAAGCTTTACCTCTTGACAAAGATTTATGTGCACATTTGTAGAACGTTACCCGTAGTCAACACCAGGTATGTTTCGCCCATTGTGGGAAAATTCGAAAACTTGATAAGCACCGTAGTTACATATAATGGAATTTCGGATTCCTACACATAAATAGCTGTGTACCCTTGACTGAATATAACACATCCGACCTTCAAGCTACTTCATTAACCCTACGATTGAAACCCGTATGCTTGACTCGTAACCTCCAGGTGTAGATTGTTTAGTATAAGACCATTAATTATCGGAGACATCTAAGATATGGTGTTCTCATATCAGAGTTATTGCATTTCGAACCATGCGAGTTTTGTTCATAGTGACGTATACAATGAATTGTGTGTGTGTCTTTAATTTACATTAACGGCTTACAATAATGAAGTATGGTAATGTTTAAAGTATTCTTCATATTAAACTATTCGTTTCAGCTGCCATTCTATGCTGCACTTTATATTGATTACTCTTGATTTGCATTTTTTTAATTTGCATACACCTAGAAGTGGAAAAGTTACTTATCAGCAAGAGAATACGTGACTTCCAGTACACCAACTGCACCTGCCTACAACGCTTTCACTTAGCGTCATCAAGAAGGAACTGCATAGTAAAGAGAATCACTTTCTCGAGAAACTCTGTTAACAATGCTAAGAACTGAGAAATTGATGCAAATATATTCACGAGAGACTCAAAGATTTTAACCATTTTCTGGTGTAGCTGCTCATTTAAATCCTTAAAGACTCTGGGTGCAAGAATGTTAACCATGAAATAATGCATTTTCCATATGATTAAAGTAACATCATAGGGTTTTGCTGTTGCAATGACACAAAAGTGATAAACATCACCTCGGTGTGCTTCACAAAATGTTGTTATACGGTATCATTAGGGACTAAGTGGGGTTACTAAAAACCATTATGGCATCATGACATATCAAAAAAAAAATATTTATGTCTCCTTCTTTTTTGATTGACGCTAGCATTTATGTCTTAAACTATTTATTTTGCAAATTTAGAAATGCAGACAAATGTAAATATTGTAAGTAGAATGTCATTATTTGAAATAATTGAACAATCAACATGCATTCATGAAACTATTGCATCTAGTATCATATTCTATTGCATCAATACTCATATTTGTGGTTGGTATGAATAAGGGATTAGGTCAAATGTGTAGTCTTTAACACGAAACTTAATATTATATAATAATATAATAATAATATGGGTGGCGCATTATCAATTCTTAAGTGTTATTGCATGTTTGATGTTCACCACGTGGTTTTCGTGTTACATATCAGTTTTAACATATTTTCATCTTTGCCAGTGTGTTAAGAGTTTGGTGGCATTCGCAGGCAGTCCAGTAGTTGAATATAAGGCTGTTTTTGTCCTTGAGCACGGGCTGATATATTTGAGATACCCTCTCGTATCCATAACTCGAGCTCGTTGATCGCTATGTTTCTGGTTGCTGTTCTTTATCCTAATGAACTTGTAAAGATATGCAATTGGCATGTCTTTCAGATCATGAAGGTCTTGGAAGAACTATTCACCTAGAGTTCTGTGTCAGATATAGTGAGGAGTATCCCCTTTTTCTATATCTCTATATCTCCACAGCCTCTGCAGTTGTAGTCATGGGTGACGCCCATTTTCTTTTTACGATACTTCAGATTGTTATGTCCCATATACGACTGCCATTCTGAGCAGACATAGCGCCGTTGTATTTGGGCCATAGCATCCAAGTCGTCTCATATGTTTTTAGACTTTTCCACCGCACACTTGCTGTTACTATTATCCTGTCATGCACTTTCTAATTGGCATCTACCAATGGATATTGAATGTTTAGGATTGTCTAGTATGTGTCGTTTTCAGCGCCGTTTCTGGCATGCTCATCTGTTGCATCATTGCCGGCCCTGTCCCTATGACCTGTAACGCAGAATAGAGTAATCGTGTACTGCGTGATTTATTTTTCACGGCAACCCGCGATTTTCTTGAACTTTATTTCCATAGCCGAGATTGATTAATAGAATATCAAGCATTCTTATAGAGCAGTGTATGTTTAACAATTCGGAGAAAATGCATGCGCCTGTTCCTGTTTGCGTAATCGAACCATATATGTATACCTGAAGGGTCGAATTGCTGAGGGGTGCACTTGTCACTTTCCCTTGATGGGAAAGGGAAAATTCAAGATATGGGAGTGTGTAATCGCTTTCAAAATATTCAATTTGTAGTCTATTTATTATACTAGCATGTCCAGTGAGGCTTTGTCTCCAGAACTTGGATACTTCTAATGGTACTCTTTGCAGCGGTGGCTTGCATATATGTTAAGCGATTCAATAGCATATCAAGGCTGGCTTTCGGAGTGGCAGTATGCTCCTTTAACGCCCAGGTATCCTAGCCGCTGTATTCTGATTAACAGATTAGGATTAGTGAACCACCATACATAATTGTCATATGTCAACATAGAGAATACAATAGCTGTGCACATCGATAGAATTATGTTGGGGGATGGGCTCCACATTTGCCGAATATCCTACTGCTCAGGTATCTTAACTCTTTCTAAAAAATTGTCTTTTCAGGTTAGTTTCCTATCTACGATGACTCTTAGGTATTTCGCACTGTCCGTTAGCTTCGATGCTGCACTCCATTGTTGGCAGTCTGAATCGGTGAATGACCCTTTTGTTGGTGAAGGTTACCAACTCAGTTTTTCAGGATTGCATTCCTCATCCTCACTACTCTCAAGGGAGTAGTTAGGTTAGGTTAGGTACTTGTTTTGCCAGTGCACTTAGACCTTTGTTGGTCCATTTTGAGACCCGGTGCCGTTAATTTTATCCCAACGTCATACGATGACTGCACCAGATTTGAAAGTCATATTAACTCTTGCTTTCACTGAAATTCGAACCTGGGATATGTATAATCAAGGGCCCAACCAACTGCGCCATCCACCAAAGGGAATAGTTAGTTTGGGAAATGAATTTTTGTAACTACAATCTTTACAATGGATTGCTAAAAGTATTTGTAGACATAATGAAATGCGTTAAAAAAAACTTCTTGCAATACTAAGAGACCCACAAAATCAAAGAATTTGCTCATATTTAACGCACACATAAATGCCTTTGACTTTAGAGCATTACGCAAGGAATCTGCAACAAATATTTGGAAATCTGTTGACACATTACACCCAGTTCAAGGGGTTGCTTATTCATATTGTTGCTAGTTTACGGTGAACACATATATATACACGAATAAACAGAAAAAACAGAACATGCACTGCAAATGAACAATCCTGTTTTTAGGAATTTAATTACGAGTAACAAGGCGACTATTTTGACTAAGGACATGCATTCCACTATCGATTGCCATGTGCTCCAGGGAAATCTAGCTACGAGTATAACAGGAGCTAAAACGTTTCTCACATCTATACATATGTATCATGAATCCTCGGATCCAGATAAAGAATATCTGCTAGTTAGCAATGGTGATATTGGGGGTTGAACTTGGCATTAGTAGGATGTTAACTAATATACATAGTTTGCATATATCACATATACCAACAGTCGAAAAACGAATAAGCTCACAAATGCTTATATCAGGAAAACTCTAGCTGTATTTTTCATTCTCATGGTATATACAATTTTGTGTGGTCCAGCCGAAAGCCCTGGTAACTAGTGCCGTAGTATTTTAAGACCTTAATTTGTAATTTATTACACTTTAATAAATAATAATAATAATTTTTTGTAGGATAGAATTCTATTGAACTATAACCACTTGATTTTAAATTTTATTAGAAAATATGTATTTGCTGATTTGTTTGGAATTTCATGCCAATAGCGTTGCAACAGGTCAGTTGAGAACTACATATATTTCACTAAATTATTAACTCATAAACTCACTATATTATTTTAAAAACCGTTTTACTCTGTGTGTTAACGTTGCCGTTCGTTGTAAGCACGTAACATTTGCGCACTTCGTAGTCGTTTCTGAGACAATATTGAACTTTTAAGCATTGAGAATGATTCTATATTCGTACATACGCTTTTTTCGCCAATGCATTTACTTTTATGCTATTAATTTTCCTTTTCAAGCAGATTGGCTTTAATATTGAATATGCTGTACTCCGTCAGACGCACTGAATTTCTTCCACCACTGGAAATATTCGCGAAACACACAGCAGAAAGCACAGCCTTGAGCCTTTAACACTCCGATTGTGGTCCAAACTCGACACTGGCCGCTCAACCATTCTCAAGGAATTAAATTTCCTTCCTAGCGATACTGATCGCCCATTACCGCAGGCTATCTTCGAGAAGAAATTCTCAATCAGCATTTCTTCCAGATCGGACTGTATGTCCGACAGGCACACGTTGGAAGATCATCTGCATATTTTCACAGATGGATCGAAGACAAACGAAGGGTGCGGGTGTCTATTCTCAAGATCTCAATATTGCTATCTCCGTGAAGCTCCCTAATCACTGTAGCGTTTTTCAGGCAGAAACCATAGCGATTAAAGATGCGTTGTCATGACTCAAAAACAACGTGATATCAAAAAGGGATATCACCATCTGTTCCGATAGTCAGGCCGCTATAAAATCCCTGGACAATGTCATGTTTTATTCAAAATCATCCCTTAATTCAAGGCTGTCTCTTAACGAGATGGCTAAGCATTTTAACATTCACTTCATGTGAGTGCCGGGACACTGTGACATACCAGGAAACTGCAAAGCCTATAATGCCAATTGGCTAACTAAATAGCTTCATAAGAAGCACCAACTGGTTCCAGTGTTAGGAGAAGTCAATCCGCGTAGTATTTGAATGGGCGTACCCTGGCCTAAGTGTGACTGCCCTTTAGCAGTAACCTAACCTAACCTATTCAGTAAATTAATCAGTCAACATTAGCACTTGTTTTTTGCTTTACTTCGTCTCTGTAAGTATTGATCGCGTACTGCGTGCACGTTACAGTGGATATCTTGCAATATTACCAGACCGGACCTAAGCACCATTCAGAAAAAAAGATATAAGCAATAGGATCGATTCTAGTAACTTGGATGCCAATCGTCCAAATAATATTGAAGAAATATAAAAATGCCAACCAGCATTTATTTGAGCGCGTTCTTACGTACGTATCCTCGCTAAATCGAAAATAACACAAAAAACGACCAACTCCACTTAACTGGTTTGTAAGAGAAGACTTGGTAGCACATATATTTTTACAACATTTTCACTGACAAACATTTCAGCTTTTATAACAAATCAAAAATAAATCAAAGATCATACAGTCAGGATTCGAAGACTCTATTTGCGGCAGCGTAGCTGTCCATGCGCGTGTGGTCGACGGATTTCTGCCTTCGAGTTTCGAGCCCAGCTGATTCTGCGTCGGATTTCCACTAAGATGTCTGTCATGGAGTTCACGTTTGTACAAGGTAGACAAACCCCTTCACCACCTCAATTCAATTCAAACTAAGCCATTAACTTAACTCAATTATTCATATTACTTTAAAGATTGCCTAAAGGACTTAAGTGAAGAAGATTGCATTGTAAGCCTTGAAAATACTTTACTAAGAATACTACTTTCGAAGGTGTGTTTGAGGAATTCAAAGGTGAATAATTGAAAAGTAAGTACACAATTTTAGATATTTCACGCAACAAAAAAAACTGTTAAGCGTTTTTACGTTATTTGAAGTTTTGTGTGTTAAGTGAGAGGAACGGTGTGGTTGGCAAATCGGTATCTTACAACGGGTGTCATGGTAATACTCCATAGAAAGAGTCTTCCTGAAGATTTGTTTAACTACTTGACATTGAAAGTTTTATCACCGGATGCCCTGGATGCACGTCGTCCGTTTAATATTCTCAAGGAGCTGCCTCTTCGACGCACTCTAGGCACTGTTTTGAAAACTAAACCGTTCTTGCGACAACTTATGCGGACAACGGATATGGATCATTTTCATATTAAAGAGTAGTAATGTTAAGACAATTATGTTGAATTAAACAGTTATCATCGGCAAATGAGAACGGTGTGACGACATCACCACTGTAATTATTCTTCAGCGGTACTCTGAAGGATGTCTGGCTTGGATAACTTCATATCCACTTAGACAGATTTTTTGGGATGCCCAGTTTATTTACCGCTTTTAACAATTACTTCTACTCGTAAGAAAAAACAATAGCACTCACAATATGAGTGAGTGGTGAGTGGTTGCTGAGAAGCTAGGCAGCGGCCTAGCCGGTTCCATGATTTATCAAAAGCCTTGCTGAAGTCCACGAATAGAACAATAACATGGTGGTTTTTATTCAGGCTTTCGTTGATGGAATTCGCAAACTAAACCATAGGTTTTCATATACTTTTTTCGATGTGCCCCTGGCAAGGCAAGGCATTCTTTACACCGCCCCAAAAAAGGGTGTACCACTGCAGTCTTAAGTATTTGGAGAAGGGTGAGTGGTGCACTTGTCACTTTCCCTTGATGGGAAAGGCAAAATTCAAGATATGAAAGTGTGTAGTCAAAAAAGGGCGTACCACTGCAGTCTTAAGTATTTGGAGATCTTTTGTTTGTCGTAATATACGCGCAATTTTAGGTATCCCTCGCTCGAATATCTATATCTATAAGTCTTCAAGGTATTTCCCGAAGCAAGTAAAAACTACTAAACTGTGGTGAGGTAAGTTTAGATTCGACAGGCATAGTAAGCTTGCATCTGAATCTCATGTGTCGGAGACTTTGAGAACTTCTTAAGTAGTTAAGAAGTGAAGAAGAACCTGTTTCTACAGGTTATGTTGAGCTTGCCAAGGGGGCATGGCTTTGCGGTTAAGTGCTATCATTATGCAATATTTGATCCGAAAATTATCCGCGTATTCTTTAGACAATATTATAAGGCACTTTTCTGATGTGAAATCCTTGGTGATGACTTCGTCTACACTCTGCTTTTTCGTCCCCACCTCTTACGAGTGTTTGATTTTAGGTGGTTTAACTGATATCTCTAGTAGCTAGTCTTTCGCATAAGAATCTCTTTATTTATTTTTTTCTGGAACTGCTAAGATTAGAATTACTCAGACTCAACGAGTTGATGCCTATGGATTTTTTAGTGCTGACAGTCTTTCCTGTACGTCATCCAAGACGGACTTGATTGAAATTGCTGGGGTTTGGTTATATGTGGTTATACACTTTTTTTTTTGGTTATCATATCTTGACCATCCTTGAGAGTTTCCCAGGCATTTCTCCCGAATTTCGGTGGTGATACATTTTGCCTGTATATGATGGTTTAATGTTTTACTATAGTTTAATATTATTTACAGATAGCACTGCTTCCCAGTGAGTTAAACGTATTCGCTCACCCAGCACCATTAGGAATATAGGACTTGATTATTCCTTGCAGTCTTCGAAATAACCGAATAAGAGTTTAGTCAAAAAAAATCATAAAGATATCACTTTCAATTATTACATATATGGTACATCTCTTGGTCTAACTGCTCAAGGCTATGATACAATTCAAATCATATTTCACATTATTCTTAATGAACATTGACTTTTCCCTGATGTCTGTTACGAAATTCTGCATTAAAGCCATTTATAAACAAGCTCGCCTAACTTCGCACGTCCTTTGCAATTTAAATATATTTGTAACTTATATCTCGTCTATTTATATTCATTCAATGGTCTTTGCAATGAAATTGATTCCACCCATCCAAAATATCCACATATCTTTAAAGTTTTCATTTCATTGAAGACATATTTCAACATTATTAAATAAAAATATGCGCCTAATCTACTAAACATTTTCAACTGTTGTTTTTACATTATTTTCCAGAAAATGTGCACGTACATTGGAAGCTATCGAAAACTATAGATAATTTAACTTTTGCGCAAACTATTGATAGACATATTAACTGCGATGGCACAGACTATCGATAGTTCAGTCTGGGTAGAACTTAGTTGCTGCCTCAATGATAAACAATCCTTATACTTCTGCGTCTTCTCCATTCATTTGAAAGTTGTGTGTTCGCGATACAATGAGTGCGTGGGTTATATGAACTGAACTGACAAAGATTAATTTACTTTAGATATAGAAAATGGCATAAAATTATCAAGACTTTTACATAATTAATGGAATGAAGAGGGAATATTAACTATGATTCAATTTTGATAAGCTACTTATTTCCTTTAAACGAGGGGGAACAATGTACAAAAATACTACTTATATATTGAATAAATATTACCATTAGTAGCCTATATTTTATGCCATACAATCATCTTTCGACAAGAACGATTTTAAGTCGTGGGGTATTCGTGAAAAATAATTACAGAAGCCGTAAATTGACCATTAATTTTATACGGATTCATGCTGGAGATTATTACTGTAATTTTCACCGTACAGGAAATCTAACAAAGCGTTACAGGTTTTACACGAATATAGTGTTACTTTGTGCAAAAATCAATTAATAAATTGTTGTGAATTATGTTATACACAAATATTCAATTATCTGGTGCAGAACACTAAATATGCGATAAAACTATTTGCTTCACTCTAGGCTGACATATAACCACTTTAACAGTTCCTGCGAGATCCCAAATTATACTACCGCGACCTTGGGAACTATTGTGCGCCTTTTTCGTACCTCACATCCAGTTCTATTCAGAGTTGTATTTAAGGTTATAGGCTCCTGTTGTGCTATGATGAATGAGATTTGCACTATAGTGCGATTCCTTTAGGAATCTGAGAATGAGAGCTGGTTCTAATGATTTAAATTCTC
This sequence comes from Eristalis arbustorum, assembly GCA_916610145.1. Classification (NCBI taxonomy): domain Eukaryota; kingdom Metazoa; phylum Arthropoda; class Insecta; order Diptera; family Syrphidae; genus Eristalis; species Eristalis arbustorum. Next base: position 56,930,436 of record OU744320.1, on the reverse strand, counting down.
CTCTGACAATTGGTGCTTGCACAGACATCTTAGTTTCTTGAGGGCTACTCAAAAATCACAGTATTTGTTATAGAACTTCGTTAGATTCTCTACAAAATCTACACAGAACTTCTTCTGATGGTCCTAGTTTCCTTAGGTGCTCTCTGTGTTTGCAATGCTGGGTTAAGAAGCTTATTAAGACACGGGTTGTGTTGACCTAAGAGTTTCTTGGACTGCTTCATGCCATGAGCGTTGTTCAATAATTGTGCATAGTTCCTTCTTTCGAAGTCTCTGAACCCTTCCCTGAGGACATGATTACCTACAGCGCAGAAGGATTTGCGGCATAAGTCCATACAATTAAGTACGGTTAGTGTAGAATGTATGTTACCCGAATCTTCTTCTTTATAGTGCATACAATTTGGTATTCCAACTGATTTCCGTTTGACGTTAAATTTCCAAAACGATTTACTGCCCTGTCTAATATTATTTTCAATTGAAATGATATAGTTTTTATAAAGATACTTATTTAGCACAAAGAGAGAATTGCTCCTGTTCATAGCGTTACGAACGAATTTAACGAGACGATCGAAAAAAAAATGCAAAGTATTGACTGCGTTGTTGATTAGTTTGCAGTTGTATGATTCCAATCACCGTGAACTTATCAAAATAACGAATCAATCACAACTGGCACAGCTCTAGTGGTGAAGACTACCACAAAGTCAGACACTGACTGATTGAAATATATTTTTTAATCATTCATGTATGAGTAATAACTCCAGTCAGATTGTAACACATAACTTGCAGATCAAAAGTGCCATCAACGCACCAACAAACTAATTTTAAAGTTTTTTTCGTTCACATATGGTAGATGTCATACTTACGTATTTAGCGCTTCATTGTTGAGTGATATATGTTTTAAAATACTCAAAACAGTTTGAAAAAAAAAACAAAAACATCATTTCGTTTTTACACGATTTATATATTGGTGGCGCTACAGCCCGTAGGCGGCCAGGGCCTAGCTTCTCAGCAACCACTCGTGTTGTGCGAGCTATTGTTCTCTCACGAGTGGAAGGGACCTACAGTTTTATGCCGAATCCGAACGGTTTTGTTTGAGAAGCTTTCTCTACACAGGATATACTTTTTGAGCATTGTCAGTAACTCGAAAGAGATGGGGTCGTGAAAATTGTTTTCGTCGCACAGAGAAGGAATCGAACCTACGACGTCGAGGTTGGGGTCGACGCACATACCCACAACGCCACGGGCCACGATTGAATGATTTACCACGATTAAAAAAGCTATTTGATTTAAATTTTAAAGGAAAATATTATTACACATCGTAGTCTTTGGCAATTAAGTTAGGGAATATCCTTATGTAGTTAGTATGTACATATTATATGTACACATAATTCAGTTTAGTTCCAAAACGCTCTTGACTAGGTAGCATTTAAACACTTGTATTCGATGTTGTATTCATTCACTTTAAATTGTTGAACTAATAAGTAACGAATTATATCATTACGACTTTCCAATTCCTAAACTGCTGTTTCACATCGGTTACATTAACGTTGGGATTTTAATCGACCTTTTCAAAGGGGATTTTAATGAAACTTGGTGAAATAAAACAATTTACGTTTCATAAAAGCGTTATTTTTTTCTACGGATCCGATATAAACCGCAATAAGAAACTATAGACTAAATTATATTATTTTACTAAACATTTCCACATATGACACAAAAATCCTGCTATATCTCCGGATTCAAGCAAAAGTGCTCTTATTTCTTCATAATGTTTAAATTTAGGTTCCATAGCTTGCAGGTCGTATGAATTCTGAATTACGTCAATGTTGAACACAACATACCTATCACTTGCAAAGCTTATCTGAAATGAAAAGCAGAGATTAAACATAAACGAAGTAGATTCAGAAAGTAACTTGAACCTTTGCTTGACAAATTGTTGGTTCCAGATATTGTGATTCTATTTGAATACCATACAGTTTCATTTTTAGTTCTGAGTTCTCGAGAAGTTGTTTTTTACCCCAATCAAGACAGTATTCTAGAAAAATATACGTTTCAATAAGAACATATTCTTTGAAATTGTTCTTACCATATTTGGATAAACTCTGTAGTTCACTTTGCAAGTCTTCTAGCTCCTTCACTGCTTCAACAAACTCCTTTTCACGATCTATTATTTTAGTGTACAAGGACATTTCTTCAGTCTTTAAATTTTCTATTTCATTGCATTTAGTTTGAAATTCATCACTGTTTTTTTTGTACATTTCGGTGAATTCCGAAATCTTATTTGATAAAGACTCAACTTCAGTAATTTCTCGAGACATATAATCGTTATTTATTTGCAGTTGACTCACTATATTTAGTAAAGTATCCATTTTACTGAATATTAAAAAACTAGTGGCGGTTGTTTATTCGAAATTAAAACCAGTGACATTTGAAATGTCAATATCTGCTACTGCGTTATGGGATCAAATTGGATCATGTTAATGTATGTGTAATTACCTTAAGGGGCTGTACACATCACTGCGAACAGCGTTTTTCAAATGGGGTACTTCATAAGAGATCTCTACTGTTGCGTACATATTCGAGTTTGGGTGATAGTTTTTAGAACTATGTCCACTATCGGAACTATTCCTATCGTTTCGTGCATTTCAATTAAACATCTTTATTTCATCTAAGTAGTTCCAAGTTCGAGAGATGTACATAAATTAAAAGGGGCATGGAACGTATGTACGTATGGACATGCTACATGATTCTTGTAGAACCGTAGTAATTGTACTGAGAAGGTGAGAAGGATTTAAAGTCGAACTGGAACTAACATTCCAATTAGAATTAACGGGGACATTTCAACTTGCATATCGTGTTGCGGTATGATTGAAAATGTATATATATTTATGTATTATATTTGCAATATTGAAATGCTTTCAATTGTAATTTGTAATAATTAATGTGAACGTTATAGCAATTATACATAAATGAGTATGTTGTTCTTCTATTTAAACCAGAAGTGTTAACGGAACTATATAGTTCCTCGGATACATTACCGACGAACTTATTCCGATCGAAAAAGGAACGAATACATGTTTACAGGATACAAATTTAGTTTTGATACTTATAAACGATTTTTTTTGCAGCGGGCTTAGAAGTGGTCTAGCTCTAATACATTAATGTTTCTTGCTCGATATATTTTTATATTGCGTCCAATAAGGCACGAGTTTGTTAGAATTTCTCTTAAATCTATGTAGATCTGTTTAGTCAACATGACAGATGTGATTTCAACTGTGGTACATACGCTTATGTCCTTTGATATGAATGAACAGTATTTCTCTAAAATGCACCATTGCCAGCTTACACTGATGAACATTGCATTATGTAGTTTTTTATCGTCAAAATATCAACAAAAGTTTATTAATGTATCTTATTAACAGTTCTATGTTGTTTCATTTTGTATGGTCATATATAGCACTTGTAGTATATACGACTGTTAAGTGGTATATTGCTCAAAATACAAATTGGGAACCACTTAAAAAATGTAAGAGATCTGCGAATCAACACCAATTCTAGTACTATATGTCAGAATCACGAAAACAAAAACAAAACTGCTGTCAAACGCTTCCAATAAAAACCTTTGTATCGTCCTGTCCACAGATGTTAACATTTAAAAGTCTTAAAACGTAAAACTCGCCAGTCAATAAAAGAACTCGCAAATACAATTAAAAATTTCTCAGAAATCGACTAATGTGGAAATAAATTTCAGTCAGAGATAAGATCGTTAAAAATTAATAATGAATCGTAAGCGAAAGGCGCCACCTTCATGCATCCGATATATTTATCGCGCTATTGCGAATACTAAGTTTGAACAAATGACCCTGGAGCAATTGACGAAGATTCTCAAATCTGATGCCGGTTTGGATGACGGTAAGATAGTTACAGACCACCATTCTTGGTCAGAGACTGTAAATCATGAATTTGTATAACATTGTTCGCTTTTCAGTAAAAGCGTCAACAATTGTGACAGACTGTATCAATGAAAAGGTCCTGATTCCAGTGGTGATAGATAACGGGCGTGGTTCTCCTCGTCTTAAGGTAGCTGAGGGACGGCCATTAAGTCTCCCAAAACTAAATGAAATTCCAGTGAGTTCTTCACATACTGCTGTTTGGATATAGTCAACGATATCTTCATTTTTAGGTATCACAACATGATTTTTATTGTTTCGAATGCCATTCCCCTGGTGACTTAGAATCATGTCCTAAGTGTCCACGAACATTCCACCGTGAATGCTACCGTAAAGATCCTGAACGGCCGAACTACGAAGTTCCGTCAGCAAAAGTGCAAAAGAATCAGCTTCCCGAATTTAGTTCTGAAAGTGAGAGTGAAGCCGTACCTTCAGATTCAGAACCTGAGACCAAATCATCATCAACGCCACAATTAGCAACAAATGCTCCAGATACGACAGCCAATACCCGTAATTCAACTACAAACATGCATTGGGAAGAAAACAAAGGACAGATTGATTTGAACATTGATATGAAGGCAAAGGTTGATGTGATGTTCTTAGGAGAAATCCGTCCACCAACTCGCAGTCGACGTTCAAATGTCACCTCATCCTACGCAAAGAATGAAGTGATAACATTTGATGATGAGGATTTTCTCGAAGAATCACTGTGTACTTGCTGCCGACTATCAAAATGTGCAGCTCTACGAAATCCACCTAATTTGGAATCGGATGAGTTGTGTCATTTACTCAATTTTACATACTCGCGGAATAAAAGTTGGGTAAGTTGACATGTGGCGAAAAATGAATACTTTCTTAATCTAAATATTTAGACTTGTGAACACGGAGAAGACCTTTCCATGGATATATTCGTTCGATATCTATGAAGGAGTGCAGTATTTCATTATAGTTTATTTATTCAAATTTTTCGAGTGTGAGCACTCAAAATGTGAGTCGAATAATATAGAAAGCGAGTTAGCATAGTTTTTGATACCCAGTACGGATGGAATACTCTATTCGTTTTCTTTCATTCGGATATTGCAAGAAAAAAACAATGAAATGAAAACTAATGATGAGAAGTTTAAATCGGCTTTTTGATTACGTCATAATCATAGCCCAATTTGGGCGCTATTATTGTGATTTTGTTCGAGGTGACCCGTGGCTGTGGGTATGTGCGTCGACCTCAATGCGCTTGAACCTCAACGACAAGGCTATATTCCTGGTCTGTACGAGTGTATACAACTATCTAGAAAATGCTTCACAATCTTGGCTCTTCAGAGTCGGCATAAAAATGTAGGTCCCCTCTACTCGTGAGAGAACAATAGCCCACATAACACGAGTGGTTGTTAAGAAGCTAGGCCTTGGCCCGCTATGGGCTGTTACGATACCGCTAATATTATATAATGAATTTGCGCCAGTACTGAAATACACTGAATGCATTGATCTTTGTCCTTTAACGCCTAATCAATGTAGGAAAATGAACAAATTGTGAATTTCTGCTCACTATTTTTTTAAACAGATTCTGAAATTCAACTATTTATATTTATATGATTGCAGATATCGCCCGAGGCAATTGCGTATCTTGACTCATTGAAAGATAAAGAGCACGAAGTTCTTCGAAAAGTATTGCTGCAAACAACGATCACCCCCAAGGATATTGCTAAAAAAATCGAAACAAATTCATACTCCTTTCTGATGGAATTTTTGATCGATATACTAGATTTACAGCACCATATTGGCGTTTTATATGGCGGTGAGCATTTCCCTCATTTCATAAGGTAAACAATATTAATTCTCACTCTTCGTTCAGATTCAACAGAGCTTGACTCAACAAAATGGCTAGTCAGAGATATTACTCATGATTTGGCAGAAATTGGACGTTGTCCTGATTGCTATCGTTACTCAAACCACAGGAAAACTAAAGGTTGGTTTTGCAAGCCATGTGTGCAACGACACGAGTTAGTTTATGCAAAGCACCCTGGTTTCCCGTTTTGGCCAGCAAAAGTTATTCGAGTACTTCCGAACAATAAGTATGATGTGCGCTTTTTTGGCGGTAATCATTCGAGAGCCTTAGTTGATGTGAAAAACATCAAACCTATTGACACTGATCCGAAACTGCTTAAACTGTCTCGAGGTAATGCCCTGCGAAATGCCATGGATGAACTGAAACAACATCAACTGCTATTACTCTATCCGCCAAGCCAGTTTTCTTTTCGTGCAGACCGGGAACAGGTACAACGTATTTTGGAAAACGTTCAATTGAACACCGCTCCCCAGAAATCAAAGCGATCAGAAATCGCACACAATTCCATTTATATGGAAGAGGAGAATGGGGAACAATCGCTGATAGTTACGCAAAGTTCATCAAGAAAGCGGTAAATACATAAATTTAGAGAGTTACTTTTACCTTCATTGCTCTGTATGTATTTTGTGTTTTGTTACAGGAGGATCCAAAATGCATCATATCAAAGCAATGTTTGCAATACACGCTCTAGAGTGGAGCTCCATACATCATTTGAATTGCAAAAAGTATTTTGCAATATCTGTTACATTTCAGTATTATACAAACAACATTTTTTTCATCATTCACAGCTTCAAAAAGATCTTGATGGTGCTTTGAATATAATCAAAGAAAATAAAAAGAAAAGAACCGAGCTGTCAAACGAAATCAAATTACTGAAGGAATCTATAATGAAAATGGAAAAGAACATAGAAATTGTCAAAAGGAAGCAGTGGGTAAGATTTGGATGCTATTTTCCTATAGTTTTCTAAGACTAATTATCACTTTGTCATCAGTGTTTTTGGTGTTTCAAAGAGGCAATTTTATTGTGTTGCTTCAAAGCTTCGTATTGCTCTGAAGAATGCCAGAAAGCACATTGGGATGATGGACATAGTAAGGTTTGTAAAAATAGAGACCTGCAGTGACGATGGTATAAATAAGTTGTCGAACAGAAGGAGAATAGCTCAAAGTTATCATTCTTCGATTATAGTTATAATACTAAGACAACTTATATCTTAAATGTATGTTATAAAAATTAACTTGCAATCTCTTTAACGTATTATGTCTACATATTTGAGAAGTTTTTGTTACTATCTCTATTATTTGCTCATGTTCGGAACGCTGTGCGCTCACATTTCAATGACTTAGTTTCATTGTTAGTAGATCTAAGTCCAGAACGAATGACGAATGAAAATAAATAAATTATTCAATGAAAATAAACATGTATCTGTAACTGTTGCTTGTAAATGTTTCGAACTCTTGAACCATGTCAAATACTTACATCGGGACCGCTCAACATCAGACCATCAACAATGCGGAAAAACAAACAAAACGACATAAAGATATTAAGCACATGAGAACTTATTTTATTAACAACAATAAAAGAGTAATATACAATTAAAATGTATCCATTTTACTTAATACCTTCTAAATTTTCACACAAGGTATCAAGCAAGTCAAACCCGTTCGACCAAAAAACAATTTTGGATTTTGGCAATAGCTTGTGTTTGTTCTTCTCGAGAATACGCTTCATTCCGTAGCCATTTCTAACACATCCGATATCCTTTTCAGTCAATCTCATAACCGGACATATATCGTTTGTACCATCCCCTACGTAAATAATATTCTCATAACAAATGCCATCTTCTGCTTCTCGCTTTGCAATGAAGTCTTGAAGGATTTTGCCTTTGCAGAGATTTTCCGCACTTAACTTACAGTCTGTTTGATAATGATATGGTTGGATGGTAAGCAGGCCTTCTTTGGAGAAACTTGCGGGATTTGTAAATATTTCTGTAAAGGATTCACCAAGTCCGTGCGTTTGTGTCCATTCTCTTATGAACTCGCTATTGGAGTCACTTATAATAATCAAATCAAAATTAACTTGATGCAGGTTTTTCAGCAGTTTTACAAACCCAGGAACCTCGGGAATCTCGCGTATTGACTGAAGAATTTTTTCTGGTGTGATATTGTTCTTGTGACCATGAAGTATACGAAATACTTCTTCCATATACCGAGTCCATCCTTCGGTTTTTGCCAAGTCATGGACGTTAGATGGTATATCATTTTTCACTAAGTCACGTATTACTATATCTGTGTTACCCAAAACTATTGTATTATCAAAATCGAACGCCGCTAGACGCTTCTTGTATACAAAATTTGTCATTTTCGTCGAGACACAGACTGAGTTGATCAACTTTGGTTTTGCTTGGTAAAAAATATGTTGCATTAAAAGTAATTTGAGTACATGTATGTGTGTATGTGCTTTATAATGAGTTAAAAACGGCGGGATTGCTGATTGAAAGTCCTTGAGAGAAATGTTGAACTATAAACAAATTTTAAAGCATTTTACAAGATTTCATTGATAATATGATTGTGAGATGTTACTGTTAAAAATTGTATGAAAATGCAAGTGTCATTAAATAGTAACAGTGTTGCCATTCTAAACGAAGGGTATTAAAGGCTGGCTTCTAATAAAAGTTGAACATAAACATACAATAAATACAATTTTCACTTTGAAAATGAAGTATATACCTACAACATTGTAATAGGAAAGTAATCATTTAATAAAGTTATTAATTTGTTTGTATTAATGTAGTAGATTATTGTGCAAACGAGACTCGAAAAATGTTGACAAGTGACAGTGGTTTAAGTCACAACTCGTGTTGAGTGTTTACAGTTTTTCGCTTTACTTGCAGCATTATCACTGGAGTTACTAAAATTTTCTAAAAATAGGTCCTGTAAAATAAAAAAATCGACATGAAATTTGTTTTAATGGTAGCGGAAAAGCCTTCGTTAGCGGCTTCATTAGCTACAATACTCAGCAATGGGAAATGTTCACAAAAAAAAGGTAAAGTTTTCGGTCACTTGAGATGTGTATTGCCACCCCCGACCTGTAAATTAATTAATCTGTCAAATATTTGTTAAATCCAAATTCTTACAGGATCCTATAATTCATGTTCCACCCATGAGTGGGATGGGAATTTTCGCGGTGAAAATGTTAGGTTTAAGATGACTTCTGTATGTGGTCATGTAATGTCGCTGGATTTTGTTGGGAAGTACAACTCTTGGGATAAAGTTGATCCAGTAGAACTATTCTCGTGCCCCACAGAGAAAAAGGAAGCCAATCCGAAGCTTAGAATGCCAGCCTTCCTATCTCAAGAATCCAAAGGATGTGATTACCTAGTTCTGTGGCTAGATTGCGATAAAGAAGGAGAAAATATTTGCTTTGAAGTAATGGATGCTGTGTCTCGTTCCATTAAAAATGTATATAGCAATAGTGTAACGTACCGAGCACATTTCTCAGCTATCACGGAAAAGGATATCAAAAGTGCTATGTCAAATTTGGGGCATCCCAATGAGAACGAAGCCAAATCCGTAGACGCTCGGCAAGAGTTGGATTTACGAATTGGATGTGCGTTTACTAGGTTTCAAACAAAATTTTTTCAAGACAGATATGGTGACTTGGATGCATCCTTGATATCTTATGGGCCGTGTCAAACTCCAACACTTGGCTTCTGTGTTAAACGACATGATGACATACAAACATTTAAACCAGAATCATTTTGGTATCTTCAATTGCTGGTTGGAAGTCCGGAAATCGCACTAGAGTGGGGTAGAGGAAGGGTCTTTAAGAAAGAAGTGGCAATAATGTTATTAAACAAAGTAAAAGAACTAAAGGAGGCACTGTGAGTTTAATAAGTTAACTAATAAATTCACTTAATAACACCTTATTTTGTTTCCCAGTGTCGAAAGTGTAAGTTCAAAGGAGCAGTTCAAGGGACGCCCACAAGCCCTGAATACAGTTGAATTGATGAGGGCTGCAAGTTCGGGTTTGGGAATTGGGCCATATCAAGCAATGACAATAGCTGAACGTTTATATACACAGGGCTACATCAGTTACCCCCGTACAGAAACCACACAGTATCCCCCGAATTTTGATTTGCAGTAAGTAGAAGTGGTTGATGGAAGACTTAAGCAGACATTTTTTTTAAATCGCCCAGAATTACCCCAAAGAACTGTTACAAAATCTACCTTTACATCTTAAATATCTACATTTGCATATTCCATATAGAGTATATACCATATATGACGTATTGAATTGCTCAATCTATATTATTGCTTGATAACTAAGCCGGAAATATGGTTGTTGCGGTTGACACATTGGCTGTTTTAGGGACAATCAACGTAGTGCACTCTCCCTAAGTTGAATTCTTACGGGATACCATGATTTTTTCTAGTTAAAATGAGTTTTGGAAAAAATCGAGTTCGAGAGAGAAACATTTTTTTGTTTTAAAGGTTTTATCAAATAAAAAGAAACTTGCCAAACGGTTTACTTTGCAAAAACTTAACTTGTTCTATTGAACTGCCTAGACTTAACTGATTTTCGAATTCCATCTGGAATCTCACTAAAACAAAATCTTTTTATAGATGGATTTTCATTGCTTTGAAATAAGAACTGAATCCAACGAATAACAGAAAGAAAATATTACGATTTTTTGCCCTGCAATTTTTTGTAGAAATTTTATCTTCAAAGATAGTTTTGTATTCTATGTGGGTAGGTAGAAACAACGGGTGGGTGTAAGCATGGACCGCTTCACACGAGCAACTTTCTTCCGACGTTTTTTTTTTTCTCAATTTCTTTTTTATGATAAAAAATAACTTCTACATGTGAATTTCAGCGAGTTACGATACCTGCCCAATTTTTCCTCACATATGTATATCACACTTCCAAATTGTTGTGCAAACATTTTTTTTACATTTCAACCTATACCCTCATATCATGAAATTCATTCTTACTCTTTTTCTAGCGGTGTCTTAAAAGTCCTACAGCCATCATCGGAATTCGGAGAAGAAGCGAAAGCAATTTTATCCGATTTTAATCCGCCACGCAAGGGAAAAGACTGCGGCGATCATCCACCGATTACACCAATGAAACTTGCAAGTCGTGCTGAATTTGATAAGGATATGTGGCGGGTTTACGACTTCATATGTCGTTATTTCTTAGGGACTGTTTCGAGAGATCTCAAATACCGAACGACTACAGCCAAACTTAAAGTCGGCATGGAAACATTCTCGTGTACAGCTAATGTTCTAATAGACCCAGGCTTTACAAAAGTTATGACCTGGCAAGCATTTGGGCGAGATGAGTCTATTCCGCCATTTGTAGAAGGAGAAATGGTGCAGATAAATGATGTTAAACTGGCCGAATCTCAAACCGGTCCACCAGACTACCTGACAGAGTCTGAATTGATTTCGTTAATGGAACAACATGGTATTGGAACGGATGCTTCAATTCCAGTTCATATCAATAATATTTGCCAAAGAAACTATGTCAAAATTGAGAATGGAAGAAAATTAATACCCACAACGCTGGGCATTGTATTGGTGCATGGTTATCAGAAGGTGTACATTTCAAAGGCTTTACGTTTAAATTGATTTAATATATATATTTCGCAGATTGATCGTGAATTAGTTCTTCCAACGATGCGTTCAGAAGTTGAACGTATGCTCACCTTAATTGCGAAGGGCTCGGCAGATTTCAATGCAGTGTTGCGGCATGCTGTTGACATTTTCCGTTTAAAATTTTTATATTTTGTTCAAAATATATCCAATATGGATAGTCTTTTTGAGGTGTCTTTCTCTCCGCTGGCGGAAGCGGGAAAGGCTCATTCGAGATGTGGAAAGTGTCGCAGATACATGAAGTATATTCAAGTGAGTTAATCAATCATGTTATTTATGCGTATATATAAATCATTATAGTTGAGCACATAATCACAGCGCTAGTGGTGGTTTTGATTCTTTCTCGAGTTCCTGACAATTTTTAGAGAGTTAACATTTTAAAATACCTCAGCTAGTTGTGTCACACGTGTATATATAATATATATTCTCTTTCCTTTTTTTATAGACAAAACCCGCTCGCCTGCACTGCTCGCATTGTGACGAAACTTATTCACTTCCTGGAAATGGTAACGTTAAAGCTTACCGCGAATTAAAATGCCCTCTAGACGATTTTGAACTACTGGCATTTTCAAGTGGTACGAAAGGACGTTCCTATCCACTTTGTCCATACTGCTATAACAACCCACCATTTAGGGATATGCCGAAGAATTCCGGTTGTAATTCTTGCAGTCATCCCACTTGTCAACATTCATTGTATTCCCTCGGAATTTCTAGTTGTGTAGAATGTGAAAATGGAGTTCTAGTTCTAGATTGCACATCAGCGCCCAGTAGCTGGAAACTTGGCTGTAACAGGTGTGATGTCATCATTAACGTGTTTAAGGGTGCTACGAAAGTATCAGTTGATGGTAAAATAATTTAAACAAGGCAATGGACTTATATCTGATTCTTTTTCGCTTGCGTTTATTTTCTAGGTAATCGCTGCGATTGTGGTGCGCAATTGGTTACAGCTCTATATAAATCGGATAAAACACGTTTTAAAGACGGTAGTGAAGAAAAGACCGGATGCGTATTTTGCTCAATAGATTTCTCACATTTAGTGGAGAAACATCGTGCCATTGCAGCTAGGCCAGCGAATATGCGCGGAGGTCGGGGTGGTGGTCGAGGTGCAAAAGGAGGTCGCGGTTCGAGTAGCGGCAATCGTGGTCGACCTAAGCAACCTAAGGATAAAATGGCGCAACTGGCTGCGTATTTCGTATAAAAATACTATCCTAGAAAAAAGAGATGCGACTGCAAATTGTTTAGTATTTTCTACAAGTGTTCAAGTCCATCACTAGCACTGTTTTCGCATTTTGTCTAAACTATGAAAATATATGCATGTATACAAATAAACGATATTTATGATTTTTGTATTCACAAAATATAAGATAGAAATAAAGTACTGACAACGGAAATGAAGTAGATTGTTCTAATAACGATACATTTTACAGAAAATTTCAATATTTTTCTCATTTCGTATGTGTCAATCAATGAATATGTCACTCCAAGACGGCTTTGGTAAAATAAACACCTACAAGTCCAATAAATAAGACCATTGAAAAAAAAAGTAATCAACTAACCTCCCCGACGGGGAATTGAACCCCGGTCTCCCGCGTGACAGGCGGGGATACTGACCACTATACTATCGAGGATGTGGTGTGAACAGATAAATATAGCTCGACTTATATCCCCTTCTGGATTTAAATTCAGCATTTGTTAAATTATTTGCTGGTTACGCAGGGCTGATTTTGGGCAATGTGATTTGTGATAGTTAATTTTTGCTCACGTAATCGGTGATGTGAATGTTAGTTAGGCAGCTTTTACATTGCGTTAAATCGAGCAGCAATTTCTATCGTATTCCCTTTTGTGATCCCAAGCCACTTTTACACACAAAATCCCAACGATCCCAACGATTGGGATTTTTCGTCATTTTTATTTCGTCGCGAACCGGGGAGGTTCTGCGCGGAGAAAATTTTTCTGATAAGGAGAAATTCAAAGTGACGCTTTTGATGTTGAAATGCATACTGTGATACATTTATGTACATTTACAGAAAATAGAATAGACATTGCGAATCAAATTGCTGACAATTATGTATAATGTACCCAATAAAAACAATTATCGATGCCTCTTGATAATTGTTTTTAAAAAAAGTTGCAGTTTTTTGCGCAATTACATGCGTACTTAAAAGGGTTCATGACAATAAATTTCATATGCGTCCATATTTAAATCCTGAAAATACATCCCAAAAAATATTCTTAAAATTAAATAAACAGTAGATAAGAGCATAACATCATCAACAAGGTCTTCCTGCAATAAAGCCCCTAATAAAATGCATTTTCATTCCAACAATCCCCGGCCTCATCAAACATCTGTGGTACGCATCTGATAATTCGTCCGTGTACCAGCCACACAAGGCCGCACACGATACTAAAGGATAAATCGAAGAAAGATAAGGGAAAACACGAAGAATGAATCTCGATCCTCGATCATCTTTTCACCCTTTCACACATACGCCCCTTCTCTTTCTCACATATGCATAGCATCCTTGCAGTACCCATCGCTTCGAGAACAAGAATGAAGCAACCGAAAAATAAGCGAAGGGTGACAAAAGAGAATAGGCCGAATCCCAAGATTTTTCGTGTACATGCAATTCGGTCAACCCCCCTTACGTTTCACTTCCCTTGCCAACAAGAAGAGTCCCGTTAGTGACGAATTTCTTCTTCTTCTTCTTGTGGCGCTACAGTCCGGGGTGAACCTGGGTCTCGGTCAACAATCCTCTCCAGCTGGCACGTTCTTTAGCCAGCTGCCTCCAATTTCGCACTCCAAGTTGGTTGAGGTCTTTTTCCACTTGAGTGCGCCATCGGGTTCGTGGTCGTCCTCTATTGCGTTGTCCCACTGGCTCGGAGTCGAAGACTCTTCGGGCTGGAGCAGTGTTGTCCATGCGCTCTACATGGCCTAGCCATCTTAGGCGTTGAATCCGTAGACGCCTGACTAGACTCATGTCGCTGTACAGCCCGTACAGTTCGTGGTTGAATCTCCTTCTCCAAGAACCTTCAACGCAAACAGGACCGAAGATTGAAACGAATTTAGTTCGTGTAAAAGCCGCCTTAGAGAGTCACATTTTTATGGCCGTACATGCGCAAGCTAAATAGGTATCGTTTTTATGTACATACATATTTTTGCTCAATAAACCCTATATTAAAATCCGATGGCTTAGACTTAGAAATTTCCTTTACTTGTTGGATTCAGGTATATGTTTTTGTACTATTATTAAATATGCCCGATGCACTTCATTATCGACATCACTTCTCTCTTTTACGAAATTAGCATAGCCAAATAGATATTCATATATGTACATATCTTTGTTTGATAAATAAAAGTAGATATAGGGATAACATAAAAAATATATTATGAGAGCAAGGTTATTCACTCTGTACCCTGATGCACTTTTTACCCTGTGGCAGTACATGCACAGCATTATCGACGTTGATATACCCCTACCATGTGTCACAACCTAATTGCAACCAGCGCCCCCTACAATAAAATAATTTATTAGATATATAGCATTTAAGATTTCAAAATTGTCCATTGACATGCCATGGTGATTTCAGTAAATGCTGCACTAACTGCTACTTCAAATTGTGATCTTTTGGAACCGAGGACTTGACAGACACCGATTTCATTTCCTTGATTCTTTCTTATCTTTTTCTGTTGTTTTTAATTTGTATAATCATTTTTTTTATTTGTATTTATACTTTTTATATATTTATGGTCCCAATTGCGAGTGTAGATTGCCAATCAATAAAGGCTACCTCGGGCCACCTAAACAATAATAGTTTTAAATAAAAAAACAAAAAAACGTTTAAAATATGTTCTGAAACATGCTCTGAAACACACTCCTATGAATTTGTCGATTTGTTTGTATACGTACACAAGTGCACTCATTTAACTTATGGGATCACACACGGTTTGCATGTGCCATGTTTGCAATTCACAATAATACGATTTTTAGTCGACTGGGATACACAATACGAAAGTAGATTTCAAGCGTAGATTTCAAGATTCTTCGAATCATTAAAACGAAAAAAATGGCAAGGTGTCAATTCGGTTTGAAAATCTTAAAAACGCGACGTTTTGTTTATGAAGTAATGCTTGTTAGGGATATTTTAACCTGCCATATAAAAAGCCCTTATCTCCTGGCGTTACTTCAATTTTACTTGCCCACTAGGCCACTCCGTACTCCACAGTTATTATTTGAAAGGTCTCATAACACTGAGTACAAGAGAAATTAACCGTTTACTAACGGAAGACACGCGTCAAACATCCTGGATGTGCGAACATTCAGGGTGGCAAACGTCGACTCTGACCACTTTCTTGTTGCAGCAAGATTCAGAGCAGACATTGGACGCCTAAGCACACCGGAGATTGCAAGAGCCTACGAAGAGCAATTAAGTGAGAGACTCTCCGGTATGCCTACGTCAAGTGCCAACGAGATGTGGTTGCATTGCCGCTCGGCCATCAAAGAGGTAGTGGAAACTACATTAGGCTACAAAAAGTCAAAAGCCTGGCCACAGGCTTTAGGAAAGGCACCCAGGCTCTTCGAAATTGCGAGGGTAACCTAGTTACGGACCCACAGGGAATAGTGGATGTGTTTAATCAACACTTCCAAAAGCTGCTTATCGGGCCTGACCAGGAGAGAGTGATAGGGAACCAGGAAATCACAACTCCAGTCGACGAAGAAGTCCTCCCACCTAGCTTTGAAGAAGTCGGTACAGCCATTAAAAGGCTGAAGAACAACAAAGCCACAGGCTCAGATGGCTTACCATCGGAGCTTTTCCAAGCTGGGGGCAATGTAATGGTAGGGAGCATGCACCAAATCATTTGCCGAATTTGGGAAGATGAAAGCATGCCCGACGACTGGAATATCAGCTCCATATGCCCCATCCACAAAAAAGGCGATCCTACCTCCTGCAAGATGTACAGAGGTATATCCCTGCTCAATGTCGCCTACAAGATCCTATCCAGCGTACTGTGTGAACTTCTAAACCACACCGCACTAATCGGCACGTACCAGTGCGGCTTCCGGCCCGGCAAATCGACTACAGACCAAATCTTCACACTAAGGCAGATCCTGGAGAAGACCAGCGAGTTTCAAATCGATATTCACCATCTTTTCATCGATTTTAAAGCCGCATACGACAGCATTCATCGCAAGGAGCTATTCGAAGCGATGGCCGAATTCGGGATCCCGGGAAAACTGATCCGGTTGTGTCGCACCACGCTAACACATACGAGATGCACAGTGCAGTTCGGTTCAAAAACCTCTGAACCGTTCGAAACCTGCACCGGATTTCGGCAAGGAGATGCGCTATCGTGTGATTTCTTCAATCTGGTACTGGAGAAGATAGTGCGGCGGGCAAAAGTCAACACGGAAGGCACAATCGACAGCTACAATTTCGAGGTAGTAAAGGAGTTTATCGTCTCGGAAGGCACTATCTTCTACAAGTCAGTCCAGCTGTTGGAATACGCGGATGACATCGACATTGTTGCGAGGTCCCAACGTGCCATCGTGGAAGCTTTCACGGCAATTGAGGAACAGGCGAAACGAGCTGGTCTTAAGGTCAACGAGGACAAAACAAAATATATGCTGTCGAGCAAACAACGATCCGCCGCACACCACCTAGGTGAAAACGTCACAATCGACAGCTACAATTTCGAGGTAGTAAAGGAGTTTGTCTACTTCGGGGCAAATGTAAACTCCACGAATGACATCGTAGTGGAGATCCGACGTAGAATCGCCCTTGGCAACCGGTGCTACTTGGGTCTGTCAAAACAACTGGGCTCGAAACTTCTGACTCGAAGGACCAAAGTCATGCTCTACAAAACCCTTATCCTGCCAGTCCTACTTTATGGAGCCGAAAGCTGGACATTAAGTAAGGCTGTAGAGCTGTTTCTTGGTGCCTTCGAAAGAAAAATTCTACGTCGGATATATGGTCCCGTTTGCGAGGAAGGCGAATGGAGGAGAAGACACAACCGCGAACTCTACGAGCTGTACAAGGATGTGGATGTAGTCCGGAAGGCAAAAATCCGTCAACTACACTGGCTCGGCCACATCGAGCGAATGGACAACAACGCTCCAGCAAAGAGGGTCTTCGAATCCGAGCCTCCTGGTTCGAGAAGGAGAGGAAGACCGAACCTCCGGTACAAAGACCAAGTCATCGCGGATGCAAGACAGCTTGGCCTTGATGACTGGAAGCAGCGTGCCCAGGACCGTCACCGATGGAAGGCAGCAATTGCTCAAGCTCAGACCCTTCATGGTTCGTCTGCTGATAAGTAAGTAAGTAAGTACAAGGGTAATCAGAGCCTATAACAAATCAAGTTGATAGTAGATATAATTTTAAAAATGAATTATTAAGCATATTTACGTTCTACGTTACGTCAGTTATATGTTTAACATTTTCACTTAATGTACCTTAATTGTTATTAGTACGTAAGTCACTTGTAGATAAATAAATAAATAAATATAAGCACTGTCACGTGATTTCTTTAACATCGTCCTGGAGAAGATCGTGCGAAACTCACACGCCAACACTAGAGGCACGATCTTCCAGAATTCCGTGCAATTGTTAGCATACGCCGATGACATTGACGTGATTGGCAGAACTCAGCGAGCCGTCAGTGAGGCTTTTTGCTAACATTGAGACGGAAGCGGCTAAAATGGGTCTGGCGGTGAATGAGGGCAAAACAACATCAAGAAAGGACACACAACATCGACGACTCGGTCAGAACGACACCATAGGCAGCTACAACTTCGAAGTAGTGAATTACTTCGTCTACCTTGGCTCCCAAGTAAATAGTGCGAACAACATCAGTACTGAGATTAAACGCAGAATAACTCTTGCCAACCGCTGTTTCTTTGGGCTCAAGAGGCAATTGAGTAGTCGAGCCCTCTCTCGAAAGACCAAGCTCACCTTATATAAGACCTTGATCATCCCTGTCCTGCTGTATGGCGCGGAAGCTTGGACTATCTCAAGAGCGGATGAAGACGCACTTGGTCTCTTCGAGAGAAAAGTTCTGCGTTCATTCTTGGGTTCTGTTTGCGTTGAAGGATTCTGGAGGAGAAGATTCAATCACGAAGTGTACGGGCTGTACAGCGACATCAGCCTAGTTAGGCGTCTACGGATCCAACGTCTACGGTGGCTAGGTCATGTAGAGCGTATGGACACCACAGCTCCGGCCCGAAGAATCTTCGAATCCGAACCTGTCGGGCAACGCAACAGAGGACGCCCGCGTTCGTGCGCCACATGAGTCGCGGTCTTCCTCTACTGCGCCGTCCTTCGGGGGTGGATTCGAAGACTTTTCGGGCCCGAGCATTGGTTTCCATCCGCTCTACATGACCTAGCCATCTCAGTCGTTGGATCTTCACTCTTCTGTCTAAGTCGATGTCTTAGACTCCTCCTCCACTCACCATCTATGCAGACGTTACCGAAAATCACCCGAAGAATTTTCCTCTCTAAGCAACCAAGAGCTGCTTCATCCGCTTTTGACGGAGTCCATGCCTCCGCGCCATATAGCAGGACTGTAACGATTAAGGTCTTGTGAAGCGTTACCTTGGTTGTTCGAGAGAGGGCTTTTTTTACCTATTGCTTTCTTAGCCCAAAGATGCACCGATTGGCAAGAGTTATTCTTCGTTTGATTTCAGCGCTGGTGTCATTGTCTGGGCTGATAGTGGTTCCTAGGTAGACAAAGTTACATGTATTATAATTACCTCTTTTCAAATACTGTAATTGTTGTTCGGTCACAGAGATAAAGATCGCCAGAACAAAACACTGAAAACACACCAAATAATAGAAAGGCAAATTTATTTCCAAAGACAATAATTAAACATTAGGGAAATTAATTTAAAAATTAAATATAAATATTACGTACATACGTAAGACACTCCTGATTGCAAACAAATACCGCAATAATTCATTGGAATACAGGAATTTTTCGAGACAACGGTATTGGGAGTAAACATTCAAGTACATACTAAGCCCATTTCTTAACATTTTTTTAACTTAAGTAAAACTTAAGTTACATTATTTTGAGACACAGATGTCATAACAATAAGGGACACTCCCGGGCCGGCTAAGTCATGGGATGAAGACTGCAAATCTAAAACAGCCAGCATTCCAACCGCTTTTCCTCTTCATCTTTCCATTTGACAATCGCATATCTGCAGCTCGAATAACTTCGTCGTAAACGTAAAGGAATCGTCCTAATTTCTAAACAGATTGTTTTTAGGTTTCACAATAATCACTATGTCATCGTCTGCTCGTTTTTTTTTATATTTGTACCATTTGGACCGCCGTGTTATTTCCGGAAAATATTCTCTATAAAAGCGCCTGGAGAATTCCCGCATAAAATTCTGCTAGCGATGACTGTATAACATTTTTTTCGGATGCTGAACGAACGTTGAAAGTAGTTGTCCTATCGTCGGCAAAATCGACTTTGCTCTAAGCCTACTACTACGCTTCGAAAACTAATTACGAGCTCTTTCCCTGATGTCAGAAATGATCAACTGAATCAGCTAAACTAAAAGATCGACCAATTCATTTGGCAAATTCGATGGATGCTTTTGAGCTCTTGAACTAATTGTGATTATGTCAAGAAAGGCTAACTATAAATTATGCTTGAACAAGCCACCTCAAATGATGTTATCTCGGTCTGAAACGCATCTCTTTCGTTTGCTCGAAACAGTCAGTCCTCATGACGACGAAACTAAATTGGAGTATTTCTTCATCCTTCTTCTTGCAGATGTTTTTGAAATGAAGTAAAGATGAAATGAAGATGTCCAAATTTGAACTTCGAAGAAGTGATTCAAGCCTTTACCCTAACAAGCGAAACTGCCACAGTACTGTTCTGTTCAGTAAATATGCAGTAGCACCAAAAGCATTTTCGATGCATATAAAAAAATTATCATTATTCTTTTCGATATATGAGGTGACCAAGACTAATACCTTCGTGGTGTCTTAAGTTGCTGTAGTTCCCGCACAAAGTTCCGTCACTCATCAGTCATAACAATTAGTCCTCGAATGATTTAAATGGATATTATTGTGTAAAAAAATAATTCATTAATGTTTGAAGTAAAACTAAATTCCGGAAGCCGCATTCTGTTGCAAAGACCTATAAACGCTACTGTGTGACAAAAAATCCTTCACAGTCACTTGGGTCTATACCGACAGTCTTAGGGTTGAGGTAGCTCTCCGGCAAATCCAAAAGAAATCTTCGACTCATGGAATTACAAACTCTTTTCGAGTCCTGCGCTACGGTTTATTAATTCATGCACTGCTTCTGGGCACTCAGACTGAAGAGATCTTGAATGATGATTTTTTTTACATATTGGGAGCATGGTGGTGAACCTCGAGCCGAACATCATGACATCAAACACGTAATCCTCAGGATTTTTGTTGGTCTTCAGGTTTTATCCGGATCTAGTGAAACATTTCTTTAACATCACCATTTACTGCAAAAGGTTGGCAGGACCTCTCAGCAAGTGAGAGTTCAAAAAAGTTCCATCAACCTTGGCTGCCAACAACCACTAAACGAGCCTAAGTCGAAAATTTATTGGGTTTTGAAGGGTAGAAGTACAAAAAAACCAAACACAATCCTTTTTCAAGTCTTCAACGGAAGCAACTCTAGCATATCCTTCCGTCAATGGTGTTTGAATATACTCATACAATCTCATATCTATTCTTAATTCAATAATATCAATTTCAAGGTTATTGCCAAATTATCCAGTGCCTTCTCTACTTACGAAATCTCCATTTCCATTAAATTCTTCAGTAGACAAGCGATATCTAACCAGCTCGTGAAGATCTTCTTCTGCTTTATAGCGTTATAGAACAGAATTCTATCACTTGGCCTAGCAGCTTATTTTTTTTTATTTCATTTTTCCTCTAGAATGACTTATACTAGACAAAAATGACTAAAATCTGGCTTAATACCTAACAATTTAAGTTCTTAGTTCTATCTTACTGACTCTTCGCAGCTAAAATAATCTAATCTATGTAAAATATATATTAGCCTTTGGGCTTCTAAACTATTTTTTTGTAATCCTTAGGACAAACTTTATGACTTTTTAGACTTACTACTTAACCTAAGCCTTATTGCCCTATTCAAAATTAACTAACAAATACAAGCGCGTGTGTGCTATTTATATGCGTAGCGGACGGACGACGACGGAGACTTGTTCTGGTGATACCAAACTTTTGTGATTCGGACAATCTTAAATTTTGAATTAAGTTCCGCCAGATGTGCAAGATAATACACAGAGCGACGGTACTCTAGGGGTAGCGAGATATCCCGACCTTACGTTCACACACGCTTCTGAGATGGATCTTTATCCTGACACTTCGGTCTCTTGGCATCATGTGGGACACTCCCCTTGCTGAAAAACTGAGTAAAGTGTGGACACAGTTTCGGAGCACCTTCCACGATCTCAACGAATTGCGAGTACACAGATGGCAGAGGTGGTGGCCCGTGGCGTTGTGGGTACGTGCGTCGACCCCAACCTCGACGTCGTAGGTTCGCTTCCACCTCTGAGCGACAAAAATAATTTTCACGGCCCCACCTCTTTCGAGTCACTGACAATGCTCAAAGAGTATTTCCTGTCTAGAAAAAGCTTTGGCCGTTCGGAGTCGGCGAAAACTGTAGGTCCCTTCCACTCGTGAGAGAACAATAGCACGCACAACACGAGTGGTTGCTGAGAAGCTAGGCCCTGGCCCTCTACGGGCTGTAGCGCCGCCCATGTTATATTATTATTATTATTGATGCCGGAGTCGAAAAATACTGCAATCTTTTGAGATGCAATATCTGAATTCAAAGAAACAATTATCTGTTTTGTGACTCAATCAATTGACTTCATTTGGGACTTCTGGACTTTAGCATCGAAGTAACCATTCTATTTGAAGTCTTGATTGGATCAATCTTTATGACCAGTATTTTGATTTGAAATCAATTGAATACAAGTCTATTGACTGACAATGCATTCACTGAAGTCATTTTGAAGTCTTTACCATTCACTTGAAGTCACCCGCACACAGTTGAAGTCTTTGGGACTTCAAAAATTGTCCATGCAGTCTTTGGGACTTCAACTAATTTTCTTTGCTGTCTTTGGGACTTCAAATTTTTTTATTGCAATATTTGGGCTTTCAGTATCTGAGCAGGTTTGAACAATTCAGATAGAATCACGAATCACACTTTTATATGGAGCATAATGGGCTTTTAGGCTTAGAGGGGATGGGGATGTGGATGTGCATGGGGATATAGTCGTAGTATTTAAAATGGACTCGATAAAACGAAAGTACATGAATTACATTTATTAAAATAAGGAAATAGCATATTTAACAATTTTCCATATGATGAGTTTTCAAAATTGGAGTCTGAATGGGCTCCTAGTCGAAGAGTATTCAGTAGGCCAGCAACTAAAAACAGCCTTTCCACAGCTGCTGAGGCTGGTAGTGGAGTGTTATACCTTCAAAATGTTATCTTCAAGGATGGATATTTGCAGAGGAGTTCTATAGACGTCGACGGATGAGCAAGAAATGCATAATATTCTACAGATGGACCGTTATTTTGGTGTCATTAAACTGTGAATTTAGTGCTGACACCCACTTGAGCCCAAAGACTGCAATAAAAAAACTTTGAAGTCCCAAAGACTGCATGGAAAATTAGTTGAAGTCCCAAAGACTGCATGGACAATTTGTGAAGTCACAAAGACTTCAACTGAGTGCGGGTGACTTCAAGTGAATGGTAAAGACTTTACAGTGACTTCAGTGAATGCACTGTCAGTCACTGTCAATCAAGACTTCTCGAAGGAATTGAAAAATCAGAAATCAATCAAAACAATCACAAATATGAAGCCCATTGTGATACCTCGCGGTTTGATTTCTCCTAACACTAGAACCAGTTGGTGCTTCTAATGAAGCGATTTAGTTGGCCAATGCTAGCATTGTTCAGCTCGTTAAGGCCGCTGAAGTAGTAGGCTCCTAGGTGCAGGAACCTACGACTAGGAAGAGCACTACAGGAGCAGAGAAGGTAATAAGTGTTTTCTTCCCCCTCTTTATCCATGCAGCTTCTACAGAAATCATTATATGGGGCACCCATCCTGCGAGCGAGGTCTTGCTGAGTCTAAGTAGACTGAGTGACCGTTTTAGTATAAGTGATGGCCAGATTTCTTTTGTTTTAAGGCAGGTGGTGTCTTCTAGCCATTTGTTTTTGGTGGTTTTCATTGTCTGAATTTTCAAAAGATGATAGGCTGTAGTGATCGGCATGGAAGGTGGTACCCCTGCTATTGTTAGGGATGCGGTTGTACCACACCTGGCGAGTTCATCGGCTTTGCAGTTTCCTGGTATGTCACAGTATCCCGGCACCCACATGAAGTGAATGTCAAAATGCTCAGCCATCTCGTTAAGAGACAGCCTGCAATTAAGGGATGTTTTTGAGTAGAACATGACATTGTCCAGGGATTTTATAGCCGCTCGACTATCGGAACGGATGGTGATATCCCTTTCTGATATCACGTTGTTTTTGAGCCATTACAGCGCCTCTTCCATCGCTGTGGTTTCTGCCTGAAAAACGCTATAATGATCAGGGAGCTTCACGGAGATAGCAATGTTGAGATCTTGGGAATAGCCACCCGCACACACCCCTTCGTTTGTCTTCGATTTAACTGTGAAAATATGCAGAGGATCTTCAAGCGTTTGCCTGTCAGATATCAAGTCCGATCTAGTCAGTGTCACTAGAAAAAAAATTGGAGGAGGATATGCAGTGCGTCTGACGGAGTACTTCTCAGTGCCCCGCTGATACACAGCCAGAACAGTCTTTGTACTGAGGATTATGTATCTTCTGGTAAAGAGTACGATATCCGTTTTTTGTGGGTTAACGCCGAGTGTTTGTGTCCATGCTTTCAGCTTGTCGAAGGCATTCTGCATTATGTCTCTTAGAGTAGAGACGAATTTACCGGATGCCGCAATAGCAATATCATCTGCATAGGCAATAACTTTGCATCCTACCGCTTCCAGTATTAAAAGCAGTTCATTTACCGCTACTCTCCAAAGAAGGGGAGAGACAACACCTCCATGTGGGGTACCCCTATTAACTCCTCTATGGATCTTAGCGTCTCGCATCTGAGAGTGTATTACTCTGCTGGTGAGTAGCTGATGAATGAAAGCCACTAGGGCCCTTCCGATCCCGTGGTGTTAAACGCAAGTGAAATTGCTTTCGGTTTGATATTGTTGAACGCACATTTGATGTCGAGAAATGTCACAAGTGTATATTCTTTAAGCCCGAAAAATTTCTCGTTGGTGCCTATCAGAGAGTGGAGGGCTGTCTCCACAGACTTGCCCTCGTTGTAGGCATTTTGTGCAGATGAAAGTCTGTATGCTGGAATGGACTGATATATTGGTCTACTAGTTTCACCTAGGTTTTTAGGAGAAATAAGGAGAGCTTTAGTTGCCTGAGGTCCTTCGGTTTGGCATGGGAGTATTTACCCGCTTTGGGAATAAACACTACTTTGACCCTTTTCCAGGAGCTGGCAACATGACTTAGATTCATACATCCTTTGAATAAGTAGTTTGAGCTAAGTAATTCTTGTTATTTGTATAATAATGCGTTACGTAGCATACTGTACAGCTCCTATGGAATTCCCAACAATCTATCAACTTAAAACTATTCAACAATTCCCGTTACAGTTCGTCGTTATTAACCCAAAAGGGTATAAGTACTGTTTATTCCTATTTGCACATCCTTTTCTAAAAATCACGTCACAATTGACCCAATTGCCTGAACTAAACCTTCTTTCGGGTTAAACATATTCCCTAATAGGGATCCCAAGAACTAATTGTAAATTCAGTAAAACTTTTCATTACACAATGGACTCGATATAATCCGCAACCAGAACCAGAACCAGAGATATACCCACAGCATTCAGCATCATTCATTTTAAATTTAATGATTGCGAGAAACATACACACACCACAATGGTAGTTGTGCCCTGGTGTAATGTCTCTCATGGGACAAAAGCGTAATTAAGGTCATCTCAAGATTTGAGTTTATTTCAGTTCTCGGGGCCCGGTAATTGCCGAAAGGAAGTGGAATTTAAAGTGTAATACAGTCCTAATAGCTTCCGGAATGATGCCCAACAGAAATTTGGCCTAATTGGACATAACTCATGTCGGTATATCCAATAATTAAAAATAGATTGAAAGGTTCGTATGATGCTCGTTACTTCCTAGTTCATTATTAAGTTTGTGTAGATATTGTTGCCACTGCCTTGAGTGCTTGTATGATTGAAACTAAGCATAAGCATTTTTCTTTCAACTTACCCCTTTCGAATTTGTGCACTCAATCGAATCGAAAAGAAAAACCCCCCTATCGAACGCATATAGCAATAGCATTTTTTACATTAAGCACATCGGGATCACTTTCAGCACTTCGCAGCCCTACTTCTGAATACAGGTTTTAAAAGGCAGAGAGCTCTTTTTCGTATTTGCAGTAGATATGGTACTAAATGAAGCGCACCACGAGCATTTAGTCAAGTCGCGTATTTCACGAAAACAGCTTTTCGACATACGCACTGATACTTCCTTGGATTTCGTATGAGGGGGGACAAGGAGCTTAACGATTTCCCCAGAATCTGCGAGAGAATAACTGCTTCATTCTAGTGGAAGGAAAAAGGATTTCACCATCGACACTTTTGGTTCACCCTTTGTCTCTCCTTGGGGATATCATCTATCAATTTATGTGTTTGCTGAGAGAAGCAGTTGAGTGACTATTTCCATTCCATGAGTTGAACACAGAAATGTATATCTGTACATGCAATAGTCCCTCATGGAAGAAGTGCAATGGTACGGAATAAGGTGTTGTAAGTCCTTTCACTCTTTTAAAGGAAGTTTAATCTTCTTTTAGTTAAATGTAAACTTCATGCGGGTGTAAAAATGTAGCCATTTCAGACTATTTTGTATGCTATTTTTTGATTTAAACTTTTAAACTATTGAACTTGTATCAATAGCAAGTCCTTTCGAATAAAACAAATTTCTCAGAAGTGGAATCAATTTTATAGTTTGATTAGTAAAATCAATGAATTGTATGCGAAATATGCCTCACATTTATTTTAAATCTGCACTGCTTTACATAAGCACAGCACTGCTTAAACTACATAATTTCTTGTAACACAGACTAATGTAAAAAATGGTAAAAAGATATACGAAACATCATAATCTCACTCGAAAAGCTCTATCAACCGTGAATGAATGAATCTTAGTGCATCAGGACGAGGGTAAGCTATTGACTTTCTTAAATGATTTCACAACCGATCGAATTACTAGCTTCTGCAATAAATTATGATAGAACATTTTCAAATTGCTCTTCACGGTTAAATGTTGTGATTTCAGTTCTTTCTGAACATGTGCCAATTTTTTTCTCATTTTCTTTAATGTGTTTTCATTGGAAGTTTCTGCATTACATTAAAAGCTGCAGCATGCGCTAAATACTAATGAACCTTGTCAGCATATATTGTATATAGCATATCATTTTCATCACTACCGATCAATTTGTTTTGTTGGACAAGTTTTTATGAACTTATGATGACCGTTATATCAATAAGTGTTCAGTTATTCTCCTAGAAAAGACACAATAGTGAACAATGTTCTTTTGCTTCTATTTTCAAACTGTGGTTTTCTAAGACAATTCGTTTATTTCAGTGATCGAGTGTCTTTAGTTTACACTTGAACCACAATTACGCGAGTTATGTTAGTTCCAAAAACCCCAACAACACAAGTCGATCAATCTAGCGGATGTCGACCAGTGGCCGGTGGTCAGTGGCAAGAACCGCAGCAATTCCTGTCACCAGTACAACGACGGCTATCGCCACCTATTGTAAGTAATAAAGCAATAATCGATCAGTGTATTTTGTGCAGCGAAAAAATAACCATCGATTAAAAAATTTAAATGTTTAATTTTCCTTTAGTCGTGCTGTCAAGTTATTTATCAAAACAATTGACAAACGTCATGAACATTTATTCCTAGTATAGTCTAATCAATTTCAACCTCAATTTAATTCGGCCATCCCCTGTCCCGGGTACGTTTCTTCATTAACCCGTTCTTTTGTCTGAATGAACTTAATGATTTTCCAAACGACCGGAAGTAATAAGTATTCATATTTGCCGTAATTTGTCGTAATTAATGTAATCCTACTTCGAAATACAATTAACGTAATTTTTGTTGGGCTGACGAAAGTTGACTTTATGTTTGCTATGGTTTATTAGTATACACTTGACTAAATGAAAATTATATTTAAAAATTTCAAGGTACACACTGTGTGCGTGTAGCACACATATTGGATAGATCTGGTTGACATGTATACATACGTAGGACGTTGAATTTTTGCACAGTAGGATAATATGAAGTATGATGCTTTCAAAAAAGAGGTGCTATTTACCATTTGAATGGTCAACTAGATAAAGGGCCGTGGGGTTATTGGCATTAGTCGCAGATTGATGCAGTTGTAGTGCAAAAAATGCTCTGCTAGAGGCGGGCATTTTTGACAGAACAGCAAAGCAAAAGGAAGTGTGAAAGTTATAATTTACATTTTTGATTGGTAACCTCTCCAAAGGGAAAGTGATGAAGCGAAACAAATTTCTATCCGACTGCTAAAAGTGCCTGAAGTTATAGTGCAATTTGATGTTTCAAAAGTTTCAATGATTCTTTGATATGAGCGGAAATATATAGAGAGTTGTCGTGTTCATATGTCGGAATGTATGCACAGTAAACGTTCATATGTACTCAATAATGCTGCTGCACAAATTTGAAGTATGAATGCAAATGCATACCTACGTCTTTCATATATAGATACTAATAGAAGAAAAGCAACTGTAAAATAACGGCAGGAATGATGAACCAAAAGGAGAACATTAAAATAAAAGCAGAAGAATAAACACAAGAAGTTGCACTAATCGAAGTACCCCTTTTGAGAAGTTGCACTTACAGAGTCATGACGTGTGTTTAGTGTTGGGAAAATCGAGTAATTGCGCGAATCCTGGGTTGTGTAAGTGGAGTTTGTTCTGTACCATATATATGATGTTACGAAGCCCATTGAAACGTTGTATACATCTGTGGTGATAAGCGATATGTACAGTACATTTTCGAGTTACACAACTAATAAAAACAAGGGTAGTTGCAATGGCCGAGATTGTTGCAATGACCGCGTATATATTTTTTAAGTTCAATTCAAGATGAAAAGCTCAATAAGGAACACCAATACTTGCAAATATGTATATAAAATATAACCATTATTTATTAATTAACATATAAATAATAATAAAACAAACCAAAAGAAAATTAATTCATTGAAATAAAGATTATTTTTATTTGAACAAAAATTTAATTTTAATTGAAATTTTTTGCTTTTAAGATTCTGTAAAATAGCCATTTCTCGCAACTTTTGAAGGCTCGAAATTTCTGCAATAGGCACTGAATTCTGTTCAGCCCCCTGATCTCAGTATTTATTGCTTGAATTGCATTTTCGGTCTTTATTTTGGAAGCAGGAATCTCGACCTCGAGTTCACTTTTATAACGTAATTCGATTGATTTCATTTTCATAAATGGTTTCACGTACCCAATCGTTTACGTCGTTATTTGCAATAGATTTGTTAAAGGAAGTGTTAATTAAGAGAGTTGATACTGATTTTATGACCGCGTGTTCATTAATAATTTGAGCTCTCAATGTGCATCTTCATCTTCCCAATTACTATGAAAATCCATCAATATATTCCAGCATTTTTTTTATTGAATGTCTTCAATCCATTCCATGCATTTGATAGAAGTCAAATTGCATCTCGTAGGTTAAAAGCTTTGAGTTTTAACTCAAGGTCTGTTCCCCCACATCCAACCATGAACGCTAGTAGACTTTTCTTATAGTGCAACTTAGTAAAATTTATAGCATCCTGGTCCATTGGCAGTGCAGTTTGCCGGACAACACATGACAACAATCATCACATCATCACTATTTAATTCTCCATCTTTTGGATGACGAAGAGCGTTATCGCATTCATTTTAAGACACTTCAAACTTAAAAATCATCGGACCTAAAAGACACGCAACACATTTTAATAAAGCCCTACCTTTGCCGGTGTAGTTTTGTTACCTCAGGCCCAAATGTCGAGTGGCGAGTGGAACCATTGTTCAACAACGGGCATATGTTCAACATTTTTAAAAGATCGTGGGTTTGCAGATTTACCGATTACAAAAGGCTTAACTTTGTGTAGAGGCATTGGTGCAGGAGAGAAACGTGATTCTTTCTTTAATTATCTTTCGCCTAGGAGCTGACGATTCACTAAAACCTACTAAAATGTTGTTGGGGATAAGCCGGTAGAACAATTCGGACTCGTCAGCGTTATAAATTTGATGGGGAGTCAGGCTCTCTGCATTTATCCTTAAATTTAACTAAAAATTGATCCACAAACTGCAGTTTGTTTGACAGTTTTTCCCCGAAAATGTTTAACAGGCGAATTCCGTGTTTTTTTTTTTAAATTTGTCGCCTAACCATTGCTCGCATTAAAAGATTCTGGCCTTTCCTTTATTTTCGCATGTAATGAGGAAGCCGTTGGCTTGAGGACTCGCTGGAGATTGGCACATTTTGCTATCTTTGTTTCAGGTACCACTTATAGAGTGCCTTTCCCATATTCGGGTATTCGTTAGTCTTTAAAGTTATCCTCTTCCCGGGTCCACATTCGGTATCGGAAACAAACATTATTATTTTGCCCTATCTTCCTTTTATTCTTGTAATTGTAGATTACTGTACTTTGTTCTCATGGCATAATGAAAATTCATTAAACTAACAAATATGCTTTCAATGCATACATTCAGCGTTCTATTACTCAGAAGCAGGGATAAAATAACTGCCGAGAAAAAATGTAAGGCAAAAGAAAATAAAAGAAGAAACGTTTCACTTAACGAGTAACTTTAAAGTTGTGATTACCGCGTCAAAAATGTTG
Source organism: Eristalis arbustorum (assembly GCA_916610145.1). Taxonomy (NCBI): domain Eukaryota; kingdom Metazoa; phylum Arthropoda; class Insecta; order Diptera; family Syrphidae; genus Eristalis; species Eristalis arbustorum. Next base: position 56,899,977 of record OU744320.1, on the reverse strand, counting down.
TAAATTCAGTTGTTGCGTAAACCGAGGATTTGCGCAAATTGAGAGTTGCGTTAATCGAGAACGTTCTGTATATAGTTATACTCAGTTATTTACTTTATACATTATATTAGCAGGTGTGAAAACAATTTGAATTTCAAAAAAAGTGTGGATTATTTATTTATTTTAACTCAAAACAGCAACATGACTAGAGCAGCTTCGTTTTTCATGTTATATATAAGTAGATAGATATGTATATAACCGTGCTAATATTAAATTTCATTTTCAGCATAACCAAACTGGACCAAAATTACCAAATAGCCGCAAATTAGGGCACATATCTGAAAAATAAATTTATATCTATGGATGTATACGTAACATGTAAAGTTTTATAATAATTACCCTGCTCAACAGATTGAAGTTAACAGAAAAAAATTTCCTTGCATGAATTTTAATTGGTTGAAGATGGATCTGTAAAAGAAATTGCTTAATCAAGAAGTTTTCATGATCCGTCATTGGCGTTGCAATCATTCTTTGCAGTAGTTGTTTTGTTGTTAAATTCTATAATGAAAACCAAGATAAATTTTTTCAATATCATTATATTATATATATTACCTCATTTATACAATTATCGCAAGCGTAACAGAAATATGCCAACACTAACATTATTTGAAATATCGTTGCATAACATTCGGGAGCCACAAATAAGGGTAAAACAAAATCCAAAATAAGGAAGGTCCAGTAAGCGTTGCAGGTTAGATCCAAACAATAGTATATCACCAATGTGAGAATTGAAAATCCAAATATGTCATTCACACTGTCAACTAAATCTTGCAGTTGTGCATATATTAATTTCAATGACTCTAGTCTTTGGTAGCTTTTTTCCTTCATATAATTAATATCCAGTATCTGGTTTTGCGGATAAAGCTTCAAAGTAACATATTGATTCAAAATGAAATTCATGTGCTTTAATCTAAACGTGATTAATTCAACATATATACATGCTTGAATAAACCTGGCTCGCGAGACTATAACTGAAATGATTCCGGGCCAAAAGAAACCTGAATATTCGTGCAAGGAAATACACATAATGTACATGAAAAAGTGAAACAGAACCAAGATTGATGCAGTGACGTATTTCCAAATAAGTTTTCGTCGCATAGGTTCCACATTTATTTTATTCTTCAATTTAAATCGAAACATATCATCGATATGTTGAAGATTAACAAAAAACATTAACTGCTGTTCACGTTTTGCTAAAGATTCTAGTATCGAAACAATGTGAGCAATAACCACCGCTAAAAATACTGTTGACATGACAAAGCTTGAAACTTCGTAACCGTCACCGTAGACATCAGTCGTAAAACTAAATATAGTAACGAATACTACAGCAATAACGGTTATCCATGAAAAGATTATTAGAGCTCGTTGAGTATTTGGATTCGCGGTCACATGAGTGAGAGCAAGTAGTTTAAAAATTAGATTTAACTTTTCTGTATTATGCATTATGACCAGAGGTAGGAATGTTAGTTCTTCTAAATTTCAGTGCTGTTTGACAAAAGAAGTTCAACTGTCTGCAGAATATGGTGAATGGTAAATTCGTGAAAGCTCGAAGCGTATTAATTAACTGAGTAGGAAGCAAGGAATAAATCGTTTTATTTTTTCTGCCTTTTCTAATAAAAAACACAGCAATCAATATCTGTATCTCAAGCAATCAGACTTTTCCTTATTGAGTAGTTCGTGCTGAATATTGCTTATTGAACGTGCATTTGGATAATTGCAAAAGTTCATGCTCAATCTAAAAACAAAAGAAATCATTTCTTATAAAAAAACACAAGTGATTTATATTTTTATTAACCGGTTTACTTTTGTTTTAAATATATTCATTTTCGTACTGAACATCTTAATATCCAACGAGAAAGATAATGATAAGGTAAATAGATATTAATCTTTGGTTTATAATTTTTATTAGACTGGTTTCTTATATCTCACAAGCTGCATACTTTTCTTGAAAGCACTATGTATGTGATTGTTGTATGTTCTTTCGAAACAGCTTTGCATATTAAACCTTTTTTTATAACGATAAAATTGATATTATAGTGAGGGTCCACCAAAAAGCTAAGCCCAATTCAAGCTTAGCTTGCACTAGAGAACAAAATGTTCTTGTACTTTTTATGTAAAAACAAGTGGGTCGACCAAGTAGTCATCCTGTCAAAGATAACACCAATGAACTTGAATTCTTTCACTTTAAACATTTATTACATTATATTTTACATATATTATGCAAACAAGAGCTTTTCTCAACGAAAGTATGAATTTAATTTTATCGATTACGACCAATTCGTGTTGTTTTAATGAAACTCAACACACCATTTTTGTTTACTCTTTGACATCTATGCGATGATCATAAATAAAGCCTCTTATGAATTTTAAAATTAGCATTGTCAGACGTTCCATTTTACCCACCTGCAATGACGGGATGATGGGTACATTCGTGCCACGTGTCTAAGCCATCAAAAGCATAGCTATTTCCGTTCAATGAAAATGCTACTCGACATTGAGTTTCTTGCGTACTGCTGTATTTTTCACCCTTTCCCGGAGAGTAACTCCCACAACAGCACAAAGAAATCTTATCCTGGCAGCTTGTATCTAATTTTTTTGTCAAATTTCATGATTATTACTTTTTTAACAAAGCAATTATTACACTTTTAAATTATTAAAAAAAAACAACAGGTAACGCTTTTATTATAAAATAGCTGAACCCGACGCACGTTACTACGTACCAACACCTTTTTATATAATTCCAAGTAAAATTGTAAACAGCATCAGTGCTCTATCCATAAAGGACAAACAAACATTGGTTTTTATGTATAGAGAAGTATATTTCAGTGCTCTATCGTCCCATGGAAAACGTCACCTTGTCACTTGCTACTACTTGTATTAGTCATCTCATCAAAAGCGCCTATTGGTTTAATTGTTAATTGCGCCTATTGGGGAATATGAACAATCAGATCCGTGTTATAAAACAGACCTTCTATGGCCTATGTTTGCCTGTTATCAAATAACAGTTCTCCGATATGATACGTTATTTTTAGTTTGTATTGACTTACGTTTTGTACAATACCATACAAACTATATATTTTTTTATAATCTGTCACATTTTTTTAAGTGCAAATATTTCTTATAAAGAATAATTGAAAACTTATTTAACAACTAACTTATTTAAGGTTACGGTCACCACTTAGCCTAGCTCAAACACCCAATGTCACTGATTTCTGTATATAAGCATTAGTTTTTCGAAGACACTTTGAAAAACATCATTAAGGATAACTTACACATGTGTGCACATGGTTATGCGTCCCCTAGAATTTTTCAACGGCAAACAATCTGTAATGCAGGTACACCTGTTAAAATATCTTTTGTACACATCTTTGCACTGGTCTTCTACTAGCTAAGTCGACTTCTTCTTCGTCTTCCTTGTATCTCAAATAAAACAATGATCTTAAAATGTTGCAAGTGCATGCCATCGTTGTTATAGTTCTAGATGACGTTGACATCGTTTCCTTTGCTTCATTATGTCAATAGTTGAATAAAACTTTAAGTCCACACTTGAGGGGCAAGACGATTGTTCCCCTAGTGAGCACAGCTTAAGAGCTATGTGGGTTTGATGGTTCGTTGGTCTTCCACGGCGATTGAGTGTTTTTTCTGGTTTTGTTGTTTTGTTCTGTTCTGGGCAACAAAGTGCAGACTAAGAATGGCGCTCCTTTTCCTTTCGGTTATACGTTTTGTTGAATGAGTTTCTTGGTGTGCTGGTAATAATCTTTTTTGTTTTTGTAGTTCACATTCATATCTATGTACAAGGACAGTTCATACCCATGCACAAGTTGTGTAACTTAATTTCACATAGTAATGTGAAAGTCAGCAGTTCTTATGAACGGGCCTTCGTCCTGCATTTGTCAGATATGGTTTTGAATTAATATTTTTGTTTATTCGTAATGAGGAAACATAATTATCAAACATCATTGTCCTAACTGCTAAAGGGGCAAATATCATTTATGCCCTCGGTCTCTGATATCGTTACTTGGATGGCATTTAATTCACGTAATCATGTAATGCATTAGCTCAGAAGCGATTGGAGCTGATAAGAGATGGCTTCCTTGGGATTCAATTCCATCTAATTTTCAATTAATGGCAAGGACATGGTGACAAATTGAATTTTACACGCACGCCCCATGTCTGTGGGTGTGGATTTAACTCAAACTGGCACATAATCAATATTCATGTGTCATCGCAATTTTGTTATTAAGCCGCTGTTGATATTGTGCTATATATTCAATAAGGGTGTATACTGGAGGTGGGTGTACGTTAGGAGATATCGTTCGCATGTCAAAGACATCTGTAGATATTATATTCTACTGAGGACATGTGAATTCATGGAAGTTATATATATTCATGGGAAGCTCTTCAACATCTACCCCCAGGTGACAATGACTGATGGTAGAAGTGTTGATATTGTGCGAATGCAGATGACTGTCTCGTTGTCAAAGAGTGCGATGACAAACACCTTTATTTACGCAATACTTTTGAAGAAATCTGGCATGTGCCCCCATATTAATATTGAGGTAAATTTGGAGCTACTATTATGAATTTCGGAGTAACAATACTGCCACTCTGAACTTTAATATAAATTGCAGCACCATAAGAATGTTTCTGATGTAAACACATTTAGTATTTAATTTCTCAACTTAACGAGTATTGTTGTTGAAATGTCTTATTATTATTAAAACGAAAAAAATATTCTTGTATATGTAAACACTTAAATTTTAAAGTAGAGTGGCCGCAAGGAAAAAAGGTGTATTCTTAAAATTACTTTAGTCTATTCGGCATTGCTTTATTTTCTATTTTCCTTAAATGTACTGTGGTGGCGGTGCAGTCCGGATTGGACCTAGGCCTCAACCAACAAGCGTCTCCAGCCACCCGTATCCATAGTTGGATGAGGTACCTTTCCACTTATACTGTCGCGTTTTTCTCTACTGCCCATTGGTATCGATACACTCTACATGACCTAGCCATCTCAATCGTTGGATTTTCACTCTATTGGCTGGTCTTATTGGATTTATTTTTCATCAGTTATTATTTACAATTGGCTTACAAGTAGACTAACTAAAGTAGGAGAGCCGGCTCAACAATAATGGCCCGATATATTTTACTTGATCTGGTGAATATTTCAAACATTTTCTAATGTATGTGACTTACTATCATATGCGTGAGTTATAATAATGAATAATAAGTCTTTAAATCCAGGATGGATTTATCATTATCTTCTTCATTAGTCTCTGCTCCATCAAGGCAGAATAATAACATTCCTTGATGAAAATTCCATTTTACCCTCAGAGCAATTCGGCTTGAGAGCTTTTCATAACACTATTTACCAAGTATATACATGTCATAGTGAAGGTTCTTTACATAAGTTTTAAGGCTGTTTTCCAAGCTATACTTTTCTGTGGATGTCCCGTCTGGGGCAAGAGTCATTTGTGCATCCTTCAAACATCTCAGAACAAACTCTTGAAAATGATTTTCAATTTGGAACGAATTTCTTTTCTAGCATAGCTAGCATAGAAATGGTTACATCAACAATTGGAAAAGTAAATCACAAGTAAAACATCTCATGTTTATCATCTGACAATAACTTGATTTCAAATCTAGCTTCTTAAGAAGTGCAATGCTTAAATTATTTTCTATATCGATTTTTTTGTTGATTTATACCTTTATTTATTTATTTAATGTTAATGTTTAGTTATCGACGTCTTGGACAGAGCGTCACAATGGGCAGCTATAACTTCGAGGTAGTCAAGGACTTCACTTACCTCGGCTCCGGAGTAAATTGTACAAATAACATCAGTACCGAGATCAAGCGTAGGATAACTCTTGCCAACCGCTGTTTCTTCGGGCTCAAGAGGCAATTGAGTAATAGAGCCCCCTCGCGAAGAACCAAGTTGACTCTATATAAGACCCTGATCATCCCAGTCCTGCTATACGGCGCGGAGGCATGGACAATCTCGAAAGTGGATGAAGAAGTCCTTGGTCTCTTTGAGAGAAAAGTTCTACGCACGATCTTTGGTCCTGTTTGTGTTGACGGGTTCTGGAGGAGAAGATTCAATCACGAACTGTACGGGCTGTACAGCGACATGAGCCCCTAGTTAGGCGTCTGCGGATCCAACGCCTACGGTGGCTACGGATCCAACGCCTACGGTGGCATTTAGAGCGTATGGACACCACAGCTCCGGCCCGAAGAATCTTCGAATCCGAACCTGTCGGGCAACGCAACAGAGGACGCCGCGTTTAAGGTGGCGCACCCAAGTGGAGAAGGACCTCAACCAACTTGGTGTGCGAAACTGGAGACAGCTAGCTAGGGATCGCGCTGGTTGGAGAGGCATGTTGGTTGAGGCCCAGCATTGTAGCGCCACACAAAGAAGAAGAAGTTTAGTTATGTATTATATTTGTTTTATTACATAATTCCGTACCTTCTCTGCATTTTTTTTATACTAGTGAAATCATGTTGTAAATACACCCTTTTCTTTATTCTAATGATAATTAGGGTTTCAGGGGTTTTTGTTGTTGTGTTATCAAAGTAGTTTGTTTATCTCGGGGCAAACTTAATCTCCACGAATGACATCGTTGTGGAGATCCGACGTAGAATCACCCTTGGCAACCGATGCTACTTCGGTTGGTCAAAACAACTGAGCAGGAAACTCCTCCGAAGGACTAAAGTCATGCTCTACAAAACTTTTATTGTGACAGTCCTGCTTAATGGAGCCGAAAGCTGGACATTAAGTAAGACTGCGGAGCTGATTCTTGATGCCTTCGAAAGAAAAATTGTACGCCGGATATATGTTCCCGTCTGCGAAGAAGGCGAATGGAGGAGAATTACAAGCGCGAGCTCTACTAGCTGTCGACTACACAGGCTCGGCCACATCGAATGGACAACAACGATCCAGCAAAAAGGGTCTTCGCATCCGAGCCTCCTGGTTCGAGAAGGAGAGGAAAACCGAACCCCCGATACAAAGACAAAGTCATCGCGAATGTAAGACAGTTTGGCTTTGATGACTGGAAGCAGTGTGCCCAGGCCCGTCCCCGATGGAAGGCAGTTATTGCTCAGGTTTAGACCCTTCATGGATCGGCTTGTTGTTGAGCTGTGTCAATTGATTCGTTAATTTTGAGCCGTTCACTCAAACGTATTGGTAATCGCAATCACACAATTACAAGCCAATCAATCACATTGTCAATATTTTTTAAGATTCCCTTGTCTCGGTCGCATCATTCGAAACGATATGAATCAAAGAAACAATTCAATACTTTTGTTTTGTTCGTTTCATTCGTTCATGTTAACTTATCTTTCGTATTGTATTCTTTCGTTCGTTCATGTCTTTCTGAGCGAAATGATAGAGATGATTCTCTCTCACTATATTTTCATTGAACAACATTTGTGTGACTGCTCGGGTGCCAATAAAAAGAAATACAATGAGTCTGTGTCTTTCGTTAAAATAACAATAAATTGGTTGCAACCTTATGCGATTGATTTCGGTAGTATTGAACGAATGCAACTCTACCTTTCAAAGAACGATGATTGAAATGAAAGATTGATTAAAATGGCCACATTGCGTTATTTAAGAATGTACATATATTAATACTTTAGTAGTGAGTTACAGCGAATGTCTGTTATTAGTATATATAATGTACAACCATTGTAAAATTGCAGGCATAATAAGTACTCGTAACTAGTATGACTATATTTTCCTATATGTTCAAAAAAAAAAGGTCTTGCGACAACTAATTATCTAAAAATACATTTTCCACCATAGAATAATATCAACAGCTTGCCTAATACACACGCGTGTTAACCCACTCATGAGCTTTTCTTTTTTTTGTGAGAATGGAAAAACCGCAACTCAACAATTTTATTTTCCGTATACTTTAAACCAAAAATCCATTTGGGATATTAGAAATAAACTTATACGAAGATTGAGGTTTCCTTCGTAATGCAATTCATCTATTTAATAGAATCCAAATTCATTCGAGTTTTGCTAGGTCACAGGTTTTGCAAACCGCAGTAGGAAATAAATCAAAATTTCATAATTGAATTTCTATATCTTCAGGGAAAAATCATGAAAATAAGATGGGGACTTGTCTCACTACCATCATCGTCGACTACCTAAGCACTTCACCTGTTATGATTGCAAACCCCACAAGTGAACCTTAATCGGATCGTTGAATTTTTGAAGAGCCGCATGCACCACCACCAGTACACTGCCTTCAGCACTTATATACCGTAAATTACAACTGCGACAGGAAGATAATTTTCTATTAAATTCCTTGACATCTTCATCGTCATCGTTGGCGAAGGGCTTCGTCCTATGGAATTATTGTAAAAGGTCAAATCCCTGACGACTAGTTCATTTACCGCATGGGGGGCATACCGGATGCAGTTCGCCAGGAATTCCTTCGCTGCAATCGTTGATATTGCAAAGGGGATAATGCTGGCCACGGTGCAAGTAATTCTGCAGAGAGAAATATTAAGATAGAGAAATAGTGACGCCAAAAGGAAATTGTAAATTTGATGAGAATCGTTTTTGTGTGGAAGCGTCTACATTTACAAGGAAGTTATTATAGTTTAATAGTGCCAGAGAACATTCAACACGAGATAGGAGCAATTTTTTTATGAGAATGAGTTCTTTAATGTTTTTAATCGGTTTCAGTGGTTGTACAGAATCTTGTGTCTGACCTGAATATCATATCAGATTAGGTAAGGTTAGGTACGTGGGTAGATGCGGTGGGCCACGTCTCATTTGGGTCCTATAGGAGCTATTGTGATGCCGGTGGGGGTGAAGACCTTTTGTCGTACTCGTTAATAGTCATGGGAGCTTCGACTAACAGATGCTGTGTTGTTCCTTCCAGTCATCCTACAAATAGGGCTTAATGGGATATTTGCTATGTGATGCTCTGGAAGAAGAAGTCTCCCAGTGTTCTGTCTCAATAAGCAGAGACTGGGGAAGTGACAAAGGTAGTGCGAAGTATCCTCAATCTCTTGTTCATCCCTACATGCCTATACTTATGGTGTCATAAGTAAGTCCCATTTTCTGTTCGTGGTATCTCAGACGATTATGGCCAGTTAGCGCCCTGACTACCATCCGCAGCAGCTTTTTATTACATTGAAGAAGTATGTCCGTTTTAGGAATGTAAGAAAACAGTCCCACTTTTCATTTGCTAGTTCCACGATCCTTTTGCCTACTTTACTCTTTACATCAGCTATGAATTAATGATGACAATGGAATGCATGTATACAGCCACAGTATTGTGCCGGGGCTTGGACCCCATCTTTTCCCATACACCGTATTGCACAGACCGCTTTTTAGTTCTTTCGTCGCTGTTAAGCTTCCAGCTTAGTTCCTGTCTAGGATTATAACTCAATAGTAGGAAGGGCGAAGTGATTATTTCATTAGTGAAAAGAAGCAACTCCGTTTGGGGGTTGATCTCAAGACCGCAAGACTTAGCCCACCTCAGGAGGGTATTATTTACGTATTCAATTGACTCGTTGATAGTTGGGACAAATTTACCACATGCCATTATAGCAACGTCATCGGCGTATGAAATGGCCTTGGTTTCGTTAATCTAAGTTCCTCGAGAATCTCGTTTATGACTAGCACCCATAGAAGGGGAAAAGTACTCCATCTTGTGCCACCTTGAGGGTACAAATTTAATAGTCGCCTAAGGATGCATTGATGATTCTCTTGCTGAGCAGACTTACAATTACTGTAATCATGAATTGCTCACCTTTTCGAGTGCGACCTTAATTGACTTCCCCACGTTATTAAAGGCACAATCAATGTTTAAGAATGCGGCGGGAACATACAGGGATTTTTACACAACATTGGCTACTTCATGAAATGCCGTTTCCACGCTTTTACATTTCATATACGCGTGCTGAGCATGACAGATCGCGTCAGATTTATGGTTATTCCTTACGAATGCGTTGATGATTATTTTGAACGTCTTTAGGACAAAAATCATTAGTTTCCTGAAGCATGATGGGAATATTGCCGTAGCCTTCTGGAGATGGAGTCGATGTCCAATTTTATTTTGTCCTAGTTGACAATTCACTTTGGTAAGTTGGTAACAATGGTTAAGGCCATATCACTCGTGGATAGTTGGTCTGTGTACACCTTAGAAAGGGTATCACCACAAGAAGACGTAGTTTCCGCAGACGATTGTGTCCATATGCCGTCTTTATTTTTAACGAAGCCCGGGATAGGAGGACTTTTAGATAACATTTTAGCTAGTCTGGCATGATCACTGCAGTCCACGACTTGTGATTGGACGTGGCGACTGCATTTTGAGCAGTCGTTAGGCTCACCTTATAGGGTCTCCATTAAAGAGGGATCTGGATTTTTCCTTAAGATAAGCATATCGTTATTCTACCAGGGAAGTGATATTTTGTTTAGTTATAGACCGGAGGAGGCAAGCTTTCTAAAACCTTCTTAAAAAGTGCGAGTCAACGCTTTGGATGTTAGCTCAAGGTCATTAACATTGTTAATTTCCCTGTGAGGCAAACACCTTGTTAGCCACCTGAGCGAATCTGCTCCAGTTGGTGTTCCTTTTATTTCTGATTTTGCTAGACTTGATTCTCTCAGAGTTGACCATAATGATCATCATTATGCTTGTGGTCCGAAGAGGAAGGAGCATCTGAAACCATCCAATGGTCAATTGATCTGATTGTCGGATATATAGCATAGCGTAAGGGCGAGGACCTCCTGCCTAATACTGTGGGGAGCAACCAATGTTTTCGATGCAAACTTCTTCTTGAAGTAATCGTATTTTCGATGCAGACATTCTTCCTTAAAATAAAGTTAACAAGTTTCATAACTCTGTGATTCGAGTCCGAACTACCCCAGACAGGCTCTACTTAGCTTCTTTCACAAGGTTTCTGATCTCGGGAATATTCGTGCCCCGAACCCGCAGTGGAAGTCGGTAGAAATGATTTGATTGGATATTGAGGTGTATACAGATAGCGATGGTACAGGATATGGCTGCAACTTAGCTTCATGTCTCCTCATAGAGGATAAAAGTCAAAAGTCATTGACCTTTTCTAAGCTTTCGCAGGGCGACAAGCTGTACAGCCACACGTAGGATGATATCCAGTCTAAGTTCTAGATCATTTTCGACGAGCTTACATAGATTTACCTTTCCGATACGAAGATGTTCGCCCACATCCGGCGTCGCAAACATTAAATCGTTCATGTAATATGTAATTTTCCTCTCAATTTTTTTTACATAACTCTGGAACTCGAACGGAGCGTTATTTAAGCCGAAGGGTATTCGTAACTCGTACTGACCTGTTGACGTATCAAAGAACATGTATTTGATCAAATCCACGTTCATGTGTGCTCGATAAATCAGGTTTCTAAGATCTAGCGCTTTAAAGAAATACTTATGTGAAAATCTGTCTAGCAGTTCGATTAGTGGCAGAGATTAGATATCCCTTTACGTTCAAAACACTGACTTTTTTTTTCATTTTTTGCAAACATATTCATGCGTTATATAAACATTTCCCTTTATAGGGTAAGGCAGCGTCTCATCTGACAATAATTTCTACTAAAAAAGGTTCATGTTCAACCAAAATATTTATTAGAATTTTTTCCATAAATATTTATTCCATCGTTTGTTTTCAATTCAATAAAGTCTGGTACAAGCTAGTGTCGGATAAGGCAGATAGCGCTGCCCGTGTCAATTAGACAACAAATTAGCAAGGACCGTAATGTGGCAGCAGTTCGAATAAGCGAGTCGGCACATTAGTAATCCGTTTGCAGTTCGAGTCGCGAATATGTTTGCCAATCGAAAATTTCCAAACTACTACCACAACACATTGTTTTTGATCAACAAATTGCGACTGCGGGAGAAAGAATTTATTGTCTACATAGTTAAGGGTATCCCCGATCATCAGTTGACCCAAACGCTTCGAAGCATTTTCTGTAGTATTCCTATCTTCCGTCATCAAATGTAGCCTTACGACGCACAAATAGAGTTTGGAGTTATTAATTCATTCTCATTTTTCGATACGAAGCATTGAGCAAGGCGTGAATCAATACAGTCGAAAAGTGCATAAATATGTCGAAGGTACAAACCAAAACCGACCAAATTATTACAAATGAAGGCAAGCTGATGCGTCTTTAAGTCATAGTTTTTGCAATCTAAGTGTTCAGAACGGGATTGAGTTGATTGTCATGTAGTTTTGAAAAGCACATGTGTATGATTCTAATTGAGACCTCTGTCTACAAACAGCCTTGAAAATCAGATGGGAATTGAAAAGTGGGTATGTGTGATCTCGATGAATTGACTTGGTCCGACACCGACATAGCTTTATTATTATTGCGTACTACCTTGATGTGTGTCAAATAGTCCTGGTTTTGATTGAGTGGTAACAGGACAAATAAAATACGTGTTACAAGCGCTTGTTACATAAGTAAGCAAACACAGGTGTACATTTTTCACACTCCTGCAAATTCTAGGGATCTCAATTCAAGTTCCAAAAAAAAAACCCATTCAACTTTTAATTAATTTTCTATTAAATGTAAACACAATAACATCAAGTGCTTAACCTTCCAGCATAGTAGAAGAATTTAGGAATTACATGACAGAATACCTTACTGAATATTCAATTTCCTTATTAAGTATGCTGAATGCAGGTAAACACGAGTAAATCGGAGAATGAGCTTAGTGAAGAGTGATTCTCCATTATATTTAGGGTATTCAAATTAAAATTAGATATTGAAGTGTAAACATTTGATGTAACTTATCGTGCCTAAGCACGATGAACTTCCCAGGAAGGGGCCGAAATCGACCCAACCTAGGCAATCGAGTGGATTCATCCACCTCCGGCAGAAGTCAAGGAGGTCAACGACTAAATTCATTAAATAGCGAACACATGGTTGAACTCCATAACCACCCGACTACTTGGATACCAGGGTCATACGTTAATAGGCCATAAGTCTGCAAATCAATTGTGGTGAGTCATAAGATAATCTTTTGATGCATAATTGCACAAATGGACAAATGGAAAATAAAATAAATATCGGAGTATTTTTGCGTTATGTACTATAAACTGTTAGATGCCACAGAGTAAATACGATTACAGCGAGGAAGTTGAGTGCGCTGTTAAGCTCTGTGGAAAAATGGCTATGATCCTGTTAGCGAGCTATTTCATGCAACCAAATTTTACATAAATATATACATGTGTACACCTTTTTAATTATGTACATACATATAGGCTGAACATCAAAACTAGGCCTTATTTGGATTTGGATATGGAAGTAAAACCAATTTGCCTTTATATTTTCAATATTGGCCATATATGGCCAATTGTTCTTATTTCGTTAGAGCTTATATCATGTTACCTATTACAAAAATCTTTGTTGGACTTTGCTTAGTCCATTCTTCTTCTTCTTCTTCTTCTAATAAATCCACAGTGCGGGGTGAAGCTGGGCACACAACAGCAAGCCTCTCTAGTTGGCAAGATCCTTAGGCAGCTGCATCCAATTTCGCATGCAAAGTTGGTTATGGTGGTGGTTAGGTGGTGGCTAGTAGCGTTGTAGGTACGCGTCGACCCCGACCTCAACGTCATTGGTTCGATCTCTGGTCTGTGCGACATAAGTAATTTTCACGACCCCACCTCTTTCGAGTCACTGACAATGCTCAAAGTGTATTCCTGTCTGGAAATTGTTTCTCAAACTTGGCTGTTCGGAGTCAGCATAAAACTGTTAGTCCTTTCCACTAGTAATAGAACAATAGCACGTACAACAAAATTGGTTGTTGTGAAACTAGAACCTAGCCCTCTGCGGGCAGTAGCGCCACCCATATTATATTATATTATTATTATCGGCTATCGGCTTCATGGTCGTCCGTATTACGTTGGCCCACTCGTTTGGAGTCAAGGACTCTTCGGGCGGGAATAATTTTACCATGCGATCTACACGGCCTAGCCATCTTAAGCATTGAATCCGCCTGGTTATACTCGTGTTGCTATGCAGTTCGTACAGTTTGTGGTTGAATCTTCTTCTTCAGAAATCATCAACGCAAACAGGACCAAACATTGAACGCAGAACTTTTCTCTCGAAAAGAATCTTCGCTCTTGAGAAAGTCCACTTTACCGCGCTATAGAGCAGGTCAGGGATGATCAAATGATCTTATATTGGTCCTCCGAGAGAGGTAGGCAGGGGTTGGCAATAGTTATTCTGCGTTTAATCTGGTTACCGGTATTGCTTGTCCTATTAACTTGAGAGCCGAGGTATATGAAGTTTTTAACCGCTTCAAAATTATAGCTGGTGTCGTTCTGATCTGTTCGTAGATGTTCGAACATCATGCCTCTTGTGCCAGAGTTTTGCACGACCTTCTCAAGTACGATGTCGAAAAAATCACCCCTGTCTAAAACCTTTTTTGACATCGAAGGTCTCGCCGATTTCATTACCGACTTTGATAGAGCAGCGAGAGTTCTCCGATGTCAAAACACACACAGCGTTGTCCGCCTTAAAGTCGATAAGTTCTTGAGTCAATTGCACTTTGTAAGCGAGTAAATCCAAGTCTTTATCCATAATGTTCATCAACGACGAGCGTGAGAGGTGCTATTGTTGGGCACGATGACGAGTTGAGGTAGACGGCTATTTTCTGCAGTACGAGCTCTACGAGTATGCACTGTTGTTTTCACATTTGGGCAAATTTTTGCACGATTCTTAAAAAACGAAGTGCACGATATGCATTTTGATTTTAACGCCCATTTTCATAATGAGCCTGAATAACTTTAACGCGTTGCTCGAATGTTTATCTTTCCATGGTTCAAATTGAGTTACTCTGAAATTGAGAAATGTCAAAGAAATGCGGAAAAAAAACTTGACGCTTAGTTGTGGTTCACATACAAAATCAGCCCTTAAAATTAAACCACCATTTATCACAATATTATCAGCTTTCTTCATAAACAACCGCAACTGGGATTGCGGGACTTAGGGACTTAAGAACTCTTTTCATGTGCGTCATCCTAAAAAAAGTCTCTGAAATCGGTTTGATTTCACCAGGAATGCTGCTAAAGTAAGCTTATTGCAGCATTCCTGGACCAATTTTAACGTTATTGTGTGCGTTCGCTCTTATGCCGGTCATTCACTACACAAAATAACTGCCCAAGTTTACGTTTGAGAAATTAAATTGTAAAAATAAAGAAAGAGACGATTTTCAATTTTTGATTCTTTAGATTGTTGTTGTATGTATGTGAAACATACTGTTAGGTTATTGGGCAGCCAGAAAAATTGCCAGCACACCTAGACCATTGTTGGTCCATTGGTATACCCAGTACCGTTAGTTTGATCCCAACAGAAAATTGTGATTCTAGTAGCCGTTTCTGTCTCGATCTTACTTCAGTAATACTTCAACATACCCATTAGCATCATCAGTGCCTGTTAACAGCGCTGGGGAAAATGAAATGCGGACGTTTTAACAGAATTTAGTTACTTCATTACATATGTTAGTTCCCCTACAGAACTAAAATATACCGAAATGTTATTTGACAGGTTAATAGCACAAAACTCAAAACGCATGTCACAACCGTAACAGGATTTCCGATTCGATTAATTTTAGGTACAAAGTCGTTTCTGTCGGCAAATGCACTGAAGAGTTGGGTGTTAAGAGTTCAAAGTCATCCAAGACACTAGGCCATTCACATTTTACTATACAATAATTAACAAATTACTGAGCAATATGTCTGTCCTACCTCTTACCTCCTAAACGTGAGATGGAAAAAAGGTTGTTGTCATCCCTATGCAAAAAGCTGTTATCAATTTCGTACTCGTGCCTGCTCCATACGTACTACCTTTTTTAAGTGTAGATACTGTAACAGAATTTTAGTTACTTTATTGCATATGCGTTCTCCCGCAGAACTGTTAATAATGCTAATTGACAAGATAATGGAATAAAATTTTAAGCGCATGTCGGAACCGAAACGGGATTACCGATTCGATGAATGTTATGTACAGTCTATATTAACTAAAGGCATTTTTCCTTGGGAGCGCTAGACAATTAATGCCATTTTAGAAATCGTAAGAAAGTATTCAGCTTTGTTTGTTTACTATTTCAAGAAGTCGATTAAGTTTAACACAACTGAATTGGTGGCTTTATAAAATGTTTTGTAGTTTAATGTACGCAGCTTTCTTGTTTATAGGAAAATTTCCCAAACGAAAGCTTCAAAAGAGGAGTTCACAAATTCATTGGAGAATATTTCAAGTTTCTGACTCAAATGAGGGGCCGATACCTGAAACACCACCATTCTCCATAATTGATGAAATTAGAACTTTTAACCCCTTAACTTCAATTTCAAGTGCACGATGGAAAAGTACAACATTAAATTTTAACAGTGAATTTAATTTTTTATTTCCCCTCCTGAAGTGAAATCGTTCAATAATTTGACAAATTAGGAACGAAAAAATATATATAAAAACTGTAGCACTTATAGCATTGAATGTGTTAGATATTAACACGTGTGCATAAATCTATTGTTGCATCAGAAGCAATTTATATGTTGATAGTCCCGTGCAAGACTTTACTATGTCAACTCAGTATAGTCGTGTGTTAATTATGCCATTAAAATTTATTTCTTGATTCTATTTTTATTTTGTTCATTTCCACCATTGAGATTATAGCTTAAACAAAAGTTAAAAGTTAAACCCAAACTCTCAACGTTGCACCTAGTACAGTTTCCATGGGGACATCGATGTACATATAACGTTTACATGATCGGATATGAGAAGTCTCAAGTTAATTTATTCCAAGGTTTGTATACTATGACTGAAATTAATTATCGTTACGAAACACATTCAAAATTTCTAACAGAGGATAATATTCTCTCTGTGCTCGTACACTGTGTCTCTGTAGGTTTCCAAATTAGCAACCACCACATGGCTCTCAGTCTGTTTTTGTTTGATGTACATCCACAAGAGCAATCAAAAATGAGATTGATTCCTATAGTTCTTCTGAATTTTAATTTCATTTATAGGATTACTAGTTGACCTTGCGATCTTCGTACCGTGTACGTACATATCGCGTGTGTATTTTCGAAATTATTTAAAGACTTGTTTTAGTATTTGTGCCCACCGTGGCAAAGAACAAATATATTAAACAGGTCAGATCCATATCTTTGAAGTAGTAGCAGCGTGTCCGTGAAAAAAAAAATATTTCCCTGATAAAGGTAGCAGTTTCGCTGAGGACTACGTGAATAAAATAACTTCAACTAGTTGAAATAGCTATCTATATGATTTTTTTATAACTTGCGCGTGCACAAGGAATTATTAATACCCCTATTTGTCAGGGGTCTAGACACAACACGGGCTGAAGGATGGTACTGTGCACAATGGTTTTAAATATCTGCGGATTGTAGCTTGTGAAAAATATTGGACTTTGAAGAGGATTCCATATTTGTGTTGTAGGGCTGAAAAATGAGTCTCTAAATTAAGTGTACGTCTGAAGGTAGGCTTGAGGGCAAACTGATGGGTATTACTGGTGAGACGTGTGTTGAAGGTGAATTCCAGAAGAGGAGGAATGCAGTTGGCCAGCTCACTTGAGGAGTCTAACGAACCCGTGATATTGTAGTCTTCGATAAGATATAACTATAAAATCTTGGAATTCTATCCACTAGGTGCAGTGTGGTCAGAAGAGGTGAACTGTGTCTTGCATCGGTTAAGGGAACCTGAATATTTCGCATCAGTTTTGGCGACCTCCAAAATTTGTTTGTTCCAACTTATTGTTTTGTAGATTCACAAATGTACCAAGGATGGAAAGCTTTCCGGTTTCATGAATACAAGCGCCAATCATGGATAATGGCTGACTTTCAGTACTTCGATTAGGTGACAGCGACAGCATTAAGTTTTTTTTTCTAGCATTGGATACTACTCTGTTTTTCTTACCCCAGTTAATTATGCTGTCAAGTTATAAATTCAAGTGTTTACTAGAACAAATATGAAAAGCACACAAACAAATATATGTGCTGTGATCAGAGACAAAGAGATCATTTATGAGATGAGAAAAAGTGTCAGCGACGAAACAGAAGCAGCATTTATTTTGTGGATATCAGACGAATCCAAAACAACTTGAATTGAACGCTTCGAAAAGTAGTTTCTAATCCATAGAAGAATAGATTTATAAACACAATAGGTATGCATTTTGGACAAAATAACTTAATGCTAAACTGTGTCAAGAGCCTGACAAATATAAAAGCGCAACTATCTTGCTTTCGCCTTTATCGTGCAAAGATTGCTTCCACTTTTTGTTAAGAAAAGCTATCAAATCACCGGTGGACCTATTGCTGCGAAGCCGTACTGCCGGGCATTAAAAAGCTTCCGCGATTCAAGATATTTCATAAGCTGACGTTTTATCAGTGTTTCCATGACCTTAGAAAGAAGGGACGTAAGAGCTATGGATCGGTGCGAGGTGGGTGACGAATATTCGCCCTCCCTTTTCTTAGGATCCACCTGCGTGGGAACAGCACCAATGCCAAGCCCCGACGTCTTCGTGTGGATGACAAATGGAATTGTAACATACCATAGATGCACTGATATGATCTTTTAGTTTCACAAATGCCTTCTCACACGCTTTACTGCATAAAAACCTTTACTTCTTCTTTAATAGCTGCGTGATCGGAACATTAACGTCTGAAAAGTTTGATTCGAAACGCCGGTACCAAGATACCATTTCTACAAATCGGCGAACGCACATACCGTTATTTGGTTTTGGGTGTTCGACCATGCTTCGTTTTTTTTCTGGATCAACTGACAATCCCTTACTACACACAACACAACAAGAAACGTAGCTCTGCTTTAGAGAATTCACACTTGTGCCGCTCCCTTTTTAGTCTGTCAAGTACCTCCGCGAGAACTTTTAGGTGCTGCAAACGAAAAGATGATTGTCTAAAGAGCTGTCATCTGGAATGTCATTGCAAATGAGACTGGGTATTGAAGACGTTGTGGAATTATTTACGACATCGACGTACTTTTTGCCTTAACTTTTGTTCATAGGACAATTTAACACGTCGGATGGTTGCACTCCATTAATTTTAGTCCCGATGAAGCTTATTGCGGTCTTAATCAGTAGGACTGGTTTTGCTTATACGGAAATGCAGCTCTCTTGATACCCTCTTTACATCTCGAGTCATACCGTGAATTTAATCTGGGCTGGATACTTTTCTCTCTATGCGGCATTAATCTCATGCCCAACAGAGGAATTTCACTATCGTGGAATCATAGTTTCTAGTAAAAATTCCTAGAAAAGCTGTACAGCCGTACTGAACTTAAATGAATTTTTTTCTCTAACTGTATGTGGCGACAAGGAGAAATTAGCTGATACGACACAGTGGTCTGACGAGCTTAGAGACGACAATATGTCAACAGAATATTTTTCAGTATGGGAAGTAAGAAGCAGTCCAGTGTGTTGGCAGTGGATGATCTGCAATGTAAGGTATACGTGTGGGCCCACTTATAAGCTGGATCAGATTGTTTCCCTTAGTAAAGATTTCAACGTACCTTCCTTTGGGTGCTTTTTATCCTGAATGTGTTTTGTGTTTGTACATTGAAATCGCCCGCAATGGTAATTTCTGTGTGAGGATATAGGTATACAATTCTTGAGTTTTTTTTATACTACTAACTTTTTTTAAAACATTGTTGAAGATTTGAATTAATTTTTATTATTTATTATTTTATTTTATTACTTCTCTTTTGATACAATATATAATGACTGGATGATATGATGATATCTTACAATAATGTACATGTGAGAAGTATATAGTGACATAAGGTATTTAAATATATAATAAATAGTGTACTATGTCACTTCAGTTGTTATACAAATACATTGTTTATCACGGGTGGGGTGGCCCATAAAAATCATATATACACAATTTTTTTTATATTTTATAGTTTACAATACAAAAGATATAAGTTAACAAGGAAGTAAAGATTATAAAGTAAAATATTACAAATTAATAAGTTAAGGTTATAGAATCACAAGGAGGAAAAAAAGAAATAAAAATGATAAACAAGTAAACCAGAGTATTAGAATAATTTATGAACAACATACTACTGGATTCGAAGAATCTGGTTCAAATTATTTAAGTCTAAACTGAATAGCCATTTCATAATATTTCTTATAAAAGCAGCAGGACGTCTTAGTGTTCTGATGTATAGAGGAAGCTTATTAAATAGCCGGCTCGCTTTTACGTCAAACAAATTACGAAAGGTTGTTGTACGAAAGTTAGGAACAGACACAAAATACAATGAATTAATACGCAAGTTATAATTTTCTAGTAGTCTAAAGTTGAGGTTACCGGATCTTAAGTAAAAATTCTTAACACTTCATAGCAGGTGTACCAGTATGAAGTGAGCGTCAAGATACAAATGTCTCGATAGAGAACATTTGTTGTGAAGGAGGCCTTATTTTTTTGTTTGTTTTCTATGATATCTGTGAAAAATATTTAGTATACATCAAATCATTGAACAGACATAATCATATTTTTTCATTGTGTTAAAAATGTCGAATTTGTACCAGAAAGTGATGATTTGCGGAAAGCATTAATTTTTTGTTTTCACTTGAAGAAAAGTGCTGCAGAGTCGCATCGAATGCTTGTCGAGGCATATGGTGATTATGCTCTATCAGAAGCAACATGCAAAAGATGGTTTCAACGGTTCAGAAATAAGGATTTTGATGTGAGAAATGAAGAACGTGGAAGTCCACCAAAGAAGTTTGAAGACGCCGAATTGCAAACGATATTGGATCGAGACCTTGAGTCAGAAGCAAATGGCAGCAATGTCAAATGTTGCACAACAAACAATTTCTGACCGTTTTTACTTTCCCATTAATAATTAGTGTCATATTTTCAAAAAAGCGCTCATTTCATACCGGTACACTGAATTGGTAGAATTTTCGATTGCTTAATGTTTTTGGAGCAATAATAAAAAAGGTTTGATTTTGTTAGAATATGTGCCTCCCCAACAACTCAAAAATACCATAGTATATTGTTCTAAGAAGTTTTGCGAACACACTTTACACAGATAGTAAAACTTTCTTAGTGTGGAACAAAAATATTGTCTCAATACTCAATGTATTGGTATGGTTGAGGAAGGACATTTTGGAATCAATGGTCAGTCCTAGATATATAAAAGTATCAACCTCCTCAATTTCAAACCATTTATTACAACAATCAGTAAATCAAGAGAACGTATACACGGGATAACAAGAAGAACAAAATGAATTCTACAAATTGAATCTAAGACATTCTGGTGCATGGTAAAGTTAGCATCACAGCGTTTTTGTGAACAGAGATTAAAAAACATAGCCTTAGTTTTAGAGTGTTTTTCAGCACAATAAAAAACATAGCATAAGCCGAAAGGCACAGAAAAAAAGTGAATAAAATGTCATACCTATCAAACTATTTCAAGATTTTGTTTATACTCTTTAGCACTCATATAGACCAGTCTTTTAATTAAAGCTAACTTTTAAAAGGGTACTTCAATATTTGAGGGGTTACAACAAAAGTTCTCTATGTTTCTCTGAAATAAGATCCACTTTTTCTGAAAGCTGTAATTATCTCTATCTACGGTGCAAAGAATATAGCCTTATTGAGCCCCATGTCACAGAACGACGCGTTTAAGTGGAGCAATGTCGCGCATTTTCTTGCATTTCCGCCCGATTGTCAATTAAAATACTTAAATCCATAAATGTTGTCACACATAAAGTAATTGCTTTTCAATCCCTGTTTTTTTTGAGAGTTTTTTTTCGCATCGGTTTTATGAAATATTTACCACACATAGCTTATAATTTGGAATTTTAAAATTGGAGAACAAAAAAACAACACTGACCATATACCAAGATGGAAATAATCAAATTCAGCAGAAATGTAGTCGCAAAATGGGTATTAAGGCATGTAAGCACCAACGATGCTAATACGGCACAACCAACGATGGTAATACGGATCGGATTATTGTAAGAAGCTCAGGAAAGTCCGAATTAAGATAAAAGATATAATCGAATTCAAAACAGTAGACAATTTTTCCTTTCGGCAACAAATAAAGATGTTATTTATCATATGTTGGCATCACCTGATCCCTGGATTACGTATTTAATGCCTGAACCGAAAATAAAGATTCGCTTCCACTTATGAAGCTCAAGTCGTATTATAATAAATTTCTTAGTCAATTTATTTTTAGATGTATCTTAACAATACGTGAACAATTTAATTGTGTATGTTTATAGTAATACAGAATAGATTAGAATCCTTGACAATAATAATAAATAATTATGCCATGAAGTTAGCTGTTTTAATTTCTTAATTAAAGACTACTACTACAATCCTTGAGTTTGTTCTACAATTTTCTTAACACGTTAAGATCTCATGACACTTGTACTATTCCAATTCTCAGTTATGATCAATGCACTGGTTTCAGGGGTACAGATATTGATCCAACTCTCCCATACAACGGAACCGGTCGTATAGTTATTTTTAACTTGAGATTTGTTGCGTACCTTCACAAATTGTATGCCTTCAAGCAAAGATTATTTCATTACCGATGCTAAATAATCGACTGGGACGTTAGTTTGTACGGTTTGGTTCAGAGCATATCAATAGTAATGAGGTTCTCGTTCGAATTCAGGATTGATGACTTCGTTCATGAAGCGATTATACTCAGACTTTCTTAATTCGTGTAATAGCTTAGCAAACATCATCACGCATACATTTTCTAAAGATATCAATCATGGAGTTTATAGAAAACGACAGATCGACTACGAAAAACTTCATCCGAACATCAGTTCAACCTTATTATAGAATCTGTCGGATGAATCACATTATCAGTCCGCGCTTATCGACCCTTTCTGTAGTAACCAGTTTTCTGCCAATTTTGAATTTTCATAATTCAATTGTTCTTAGGAATAATAATCTGAAAAGTAAAATGAAGAATATTGTGAATACAAATGTTTATGAATTTATAAGATTAAAAACATGGTTCTCGAGATATTCGTAAATTAAGAAGTATGACGAAGGGTATTTTATCGATACCGGAGAATCGGTAAGTTAAAAGAATTTTGTTTGTAATCAACAATGATCGATACATATTTCTTTCAGATTTTTTAGTTACTTACTTACTTAAAGTGGCGCTACAGTCCGGGGTGGACCTTGGCCTCAACCAACAAGCGTCTCTAGCCAGCTCGATCTTTAGCTAGCTGTCTCCAGTTTCGCACGCATAGTTGGTTGGGGTCCCTTTCCACTTGCGTGCGCCACCTGAGTCGCTGTCTTCCTCTACTGCGCCGTCCCTCGGGAATGGATTCGAAGACTTTTCAGGCCGGAGCATTGGTTTCCATCCACTCTTCATGACCTAGCCATCTTAATCGTTGGATCTTCACTCTTTTAGCTAAGTCGATGTCATTGAACAGCCCGTATAGTTCGTCGTTAAATCTCCTCCTCCACACACCATCTATGCAGACGGGACCGAAAATCACCCGAAGAATTTTCCTCTCGAATCAACCAAGAGCTGCTTCATCCGCTTTTGACAGAGTCCATGCCACCGCGGCATATAGCAGGATTGGGACGATTAAGGTCTTGCAAGGCGTTACCTTGGTTGTTCGAGAGAGGGCTTTGTTCACCAATTGCTTTCTTAGCCCAATGAAGCACCGATTGGCAACAGTTTGTGTCTGAGTTGAAAGCAGTTCCTAGGTAGACACAGTTTTTGACTACCTCAAAGTTATATCTGTCTGCTGTGAGGTTCTGACCGAGACGTGGGAGTTGGGTGTCCTTTCTTGTCGACCCATCTTCGCGGCCTTCGTTGCAATACCTACAAAAGTGCCATTGACATCACGCTGCGTTCTTCCGAAAATGTCAATATCGTCGGCATACGCGAGTAGTTGGACGGACTTTTGAAAGATTGTTCCTCTAGTGTTGGCGTTCGAGTTTTGAACAATTCTTTCAAGAATGATGTTGAAAAAGTCGCATGACAGCGCGACGCCTTGTCTGATTCCTTTTTGACACCAAAGGTCTCGGTTAGGTCCTTACCGATGGAGCAGGGATGCCAAAACTAGACATTGCTCTGTATAGCTCGTCTCTGTAAATACTATCATACGTGGCCTTAAGATCGATGAACAGGTGATGAGTATCGATTTGTTGCTCCTGGGTTTTCTCCCAGGTTCACACTTCGGCAGATTTTGGAGAAAACCCAGATTTATAAGTTAGTTCAGGCAATATAAAACAGCATTGCATTATTTTTTGACAGATAAATTGTCACCAGTGACTAAAAATACATCATTAACTGCTAAAGTTAAATAGGCAGCATGTTTTAGATTTGTGCCTTAGGGTACTTAGTTCTTTTCGGGGTTTTCAGTTATTGGAACAATATTTATGTCAAATGTGTATAAACTTGGACGAAAAAGAAAAGGGCTGGCGCCACCGAACGGTTATACATAATCAACCATTGATGTGATTCCACAAGGCAGTTAGCTATAGACTTTTCTAGAAAGAATGCTGGCGGCTGAAGTAGTGACAGTTTAGTTTTGGATTTGGTATACAAGTGATCAAAGTGTATAAAGTGTGAGCCGGAAAGGCAATCAAGAAAAGTGTAATAATAACTTATATATATGTGAAGTAATGATAGCAATGCACTCTGACGCTAATGAGATGGTAGGCAGTCTCCGCCGAAGCAATCACATCTCGTGTACATATTAAGCAATAAAGTGTAAATGAATTGAAACGGTTTTCTTATTCTTTTCTTCGTAACTTTACGTATATATACTGATCATAACTCTACATTACATGCCCCTATTTAATCATTGACAATCATATAAAAAATGATTTAATGTATTAACCAAAGAAGTGAGTTACTCTTATTTCTTGTTTCAATATTACTTCTCGTGGCACTTCACTAAGATAGATACACCTGCTCAAAAGAAAAGATTTAATTCCAACTCTCCCATACAATGGAACTATTATGAGTCGGTAGCCCGGCACAATATAATTTTTAGCCGTATTGTAAAATTTATCTCATCGAGAAATGAGAGTACAATTTTTAGATGCTTCGCAAATTTTACAATTAATCGAAGACATAATACACTGACTGCTTAACGCTACTCTTGCTATTATTGTTAATCTTAAATTTGTATTTAATTTTAAATCAATGATTGACATAACAATAAAAAATAACAATGATTGTTTTCGCCATCACCCAGAACTAAGATAACGATGATATCTGCCTAATCTAACAACTATGTCCGAACTACCGTACTGAAATTAATTCTGTCAAAACCGTTTATTACATTACCCCAAAAATTGTAATAAGTTAGGCATAGTATTTTTTAAATGTAAATAAAATTCGATAGGCATACATGCATGTTACTGCGACTAACCAGCTACCCCTTAACTCATAACTGATGACGTGTGTACTTGTAATATGCATATTATTATTTATTGCTGTAAATTGTATGCCTTGGTAGGACAAACGAAATTGTTCATATAAATTACAATAATGCTTCGTTCAAAGTGTTAGTTGAAAGTTTCTGCTTGTATATGGACTCAATTCTATGGGCGGACAAAGCTTTAATTTGTCTTTGAATACTTCATAGCAGCTGTACAAGTGAAATGGGAACATTATCCGGGCTTTAACTGCACTGCCGTGGGTAATTAGAATACGAACACTTCAAACATTGACAAAGTTTTAAAAAAATGTGTCAATAGAAAAGTTTGTAATGTATCACATACACCGCTAACCTGTGTATGGTATGTTCTCATGCAGATGCCTTTGAAAATCTTGCTAAGTTTGAGGCAGACTTAGAATGCTTGTAGTTTTGGTTTTCTGCTAATAAGCTAGTTATAAGAAACACAACAAAATGATTACTGATTCCTTATATGATTTGCAATAAGTATAGTCTTTTGAAATAAAGAACCGTGTACCAAACATTAGATGGTCGTTTTCTCCTGTATTTGTGCTCTGCCTGAATTTCCGAATAGCTGAAATAAAGGATGAATTAGAAAAATGTATGTCATTTATCGGGATCAAGAAATAAATCAAAGAGGATTATTTAAGGATATACATATTAGCTAAATTTCTCTTAATAACTTGTTTTTAACTTTTCACGCTCATTTTTATTAATCTTCAAAATCTTCCGAATACTTTAAGTTTGATTGGACTTTTTTAAACACTTCTGCATAAGCACAGTCACTCACGGACACAAAATTAAGCTAAAAACAAAACAATTTAACTATTTTTTATTAAACAATTCAGTGGTAGCTTCTTTGATCGCTTCTTGACAAAGACCTCATTCTTCTTTGAGACTAGTCAGGTTTGTGGTTGTAGTTTTCCGACGTCAAGCAGTAATGTTGTGACTCGACTTCCTACTCCTCTCTATCCGTACGAGTCGAGTCGGTGTGTGCTCCTGGGAACGTTCGGACATCGACAATATTGGAGTAGAGTCTGACGACGATGCCAATGTGATCAATCTGGTTGATGATTGATTGATCTGGTACGCACCAGGTCTCCTTATACAGTGGCGAGCAAAACTGGTCGAATGTTTGCAAACCTAAGTTCATATTGCTGTTAAACTTGTAAAAATTGACCGATTTGCTTCCGGTAAAAACTCCAAGCTAACACCTACACAGGCTTCACCGGCCATTAACAAACCAAGAACCAAATGGAGAGTCAGGAGATCATTCAAAAAAATAAGGCTAATCGCGTTTGTAAGGCAGAATACATGCCCACTCCATTTTACTACCACCGCCATGTTTCATGGTGTAGCCTGTTTAGGTGTTAGCTTGGAGTTTTTACGAAGCAACCGTCCCATTTCAGGAGCATCACTATCCGTCAGAATTCTTTGTCGCCCTCCAAAATCACCCGGAGACCCAAATTATTTCTTTTTCGCACTGCTATCACTGTTGACTTTCCAACACCAGTCTTTTCAGCTATTTTTCGTGTACTTTCCTTTTTTTGCAGTAGTTCAACAATTCGGTTTTCCAAATCTTTAGTGATTTTCTTCATTTTGCACTAATTGAACAACAATTTCACAATTTTTGGGTATAACTATGTAAACTTTTCACCGTATTACTTTATAATGATGCAATAATTAAAGAAACGTAATAAGCTCTTGACAACTTTCATAAATATAACGGTAAAATAATGTTTTTTGCATGTTGAGTCTGGCGGGCAAAAGTGGTCGAATTGACTTTTTTTGTTTTTCTAAGAAATTTCTGTTTTTATGTTCGTTTTGTTACATGTTATGTTATTGAATGATGAGAGTAATAAATAGAGAATGAATAAAAAAAAACCGGAAGCAAATCGGTCAATTTTTACAAGTTTAACAGCAATATGAACTTAGGTTTGCAAACATTCGACCAGTTTTGCTCGCCACTGTATATATTGAGGTTTGGGAAACGCGTGCTCATTACAGAGTGTTTAATCACTGAGGCTAAATCCACCAGCAGGAGTCCGTTTTGGGATGTTTTGTCGTGCAGACTGTGTTTTCCGATGATTGTGCGTGTGCGTTGAATCTAATGGAACGATCTGGGTGTCGTAGCTGGTGCATCGATCGTATGTTCTTTCTAGGCGATCATTGAAGTCATCATTGCTATTGTCACCCTTCTGGTACGTTGCACTCCCCACTCAATTCAGGCTGATGTTCCCCAATTTATATTGGTTACGAATTGTTATGAGGCACTCAATCACATACTTTAAGTTGAAGTCCTTCACCCAACCCTGACTCGAACGACACATCCACATACAAACAAGCGCTGCACTCCTTCTCTGCGGCAATCGCCTCAGCTTCTCGCCCTCCTTTTGCACAGCCCTTTTCACCGCACTTATAGGATAGAGCCTAGGGCCACGGAAAGTTCATCACCTGTACGTGGTCTGTTCAGTGACCTCACATTCCACGTGCAGAACCAATCGTTTGCTGGGATCGTCAACGTTGCATCTGAGCTCGAAATTTTGTCTCGTGGTAAGGAAGTTAACCTCACCCACAACCTCCAACTGGAAGGACATAACCGTTAGTTTAACCCTCGGGTAGGGGGAGGTCGCTGCATACCTTAGTTCACGAAATGTTCATTGTTTTCGTTAAGGATATGTGTTCAAATTTGTAAGTTTTTAGTCACTACTTCGTTTTTTATTTCTTATATAATAAATAAACAATACATTAAAAACTTGTTATTTCATTAACAAATAAAGACCAAAAATTTACTGTAGAAAAATTACTCTGGTATTCAACAGATTCAAGTAACTTTGGAGTTAAAATGTTATAGTTAAGCAAAGCTGAATATTACTCAAGGGTACTATCGCCATCGCCATCGCCATTGCATGATCTCTGCCTAGCTCATTTTACTGAACAGTATGTAGCGGTGATCAGATGACACCATGCCTGCACAAACCACAACATGGTTCTGCCTACCTCTAGACAAACGGCGACTGAGTTGCGAAAGTGACAAATTCATATTCCACCACATTATTAACGAACCAAAAATTGTTCGTGACTCTAACATAAAACTCGTTGATAGAGTTCAAATATTCTAACTAAATATTCAACACCTAATTGCGTCCACGGGAACGCACTTATGTATATTCATAAGATCCGCTCGCGTTTGCTCACAACACACGTTCAATATTTCATGCGTAAACCATGTCGCACTCTATTATTGCGCAACCAAGCACTTTGTATCGAAATACCATCCCTTCTTTAACATGTCTATTATTATTTATTTTTTTAGAGCTGTTGAATTCGGTGTGTTGTACTAAAGAGATGTTCTGTTCTATTTAAAATAAATAAAGTATATTTTTTTGCATTCAAATACAAATTTAGTTGGCTACCTAGAGCTTGGAGTCTAGGAAGATATCCCATTCGATGGTAATAGAACGAAGAAGGAGATCGGTCGAGGCGACAGTCAAGTGATGAAGGTTAATTTTATTAATGTATTACATACACTCTCATCGTCGGGGTCAGATGAAAGAAGTGAGTCGTCTAGAGAACTTTATATCATACTCCCCCAACAGGTTCTGGGCCTCCGTTTGCTTGCTGGTATTCCATGCTGTATGTTCACTGATAGATACTGGTGAACAGTTTGGCGCACATAATGAAGGTACTCTCAGCAAATTTCTTAGGCTTAGCTATAAGTACTATTTATATTTCCATACCTTTTCTCTTAACTTATTAATTAAAAATTCAATCAAAGAATGCACAAATAAAATGTGATATGATGACGATTTATCCTTATCCGACCGTGGCGTCGTAGATATGGGCGTTGACAGGTTCGATTCCTGGTCTGTGCTACAAATATAATGTTCACATCCCCTCCACTTTAGAGTCATATATAATGCTCAAAGAGTATTTCTCATATAGAAAAAGCTTCTCAAACTTGGCTGTTCGGAGTCTACATAAAACTGCAGGTCCCTTCCACTCGTAAGAGAACGATAGCATTGCCGGAATGTTAG
Source organism: Eristalis arbustorum (assembly GCA_916610145.1). Classification (NCBI taxonomy): domain Eukaryota; kingdom Metazoa; phylum Arthropoda; class Insecta; order Diptera; family Syrphidae; genus Eristalis; species Eristalis arbustorum. Next base: position 56,870,473 of record OU744320.1, on the reverse strand, counting down.
GCCTTGTCTCGTAAAATCAATATGTCTCTATATACGACCTTGATAGTCCCAGTCCTTCTGTACGGCGCAGAAGCATAGACAAAGAGATGCTTGGTCGTTTCGAAAGGAAAATCCTTCGAATCATATTCGGTTCCATTTTGCGAAGAAGGAATTTAGAGGAGAACACTAAACGACGAACTTTACGAGCTGTGCACAGACATTGGCCTAGTCAAACGAATTCCATTGTCTCGACTCAGATGGCTAGGATATGTAGAGAGAATGGACACTAACGCTCCGGTTCAGAAAGTCTTCTTCTTTAGAGAAAGACCTCGCCTCCGATGCCGTAAGCAGCTGGAAAGAGGTATTAATCAGCAGGGTGTACGAAACTGGAGGATTGAGGTTATACTGTTGATCTTGGTAGAAGTGATAATAAGTTTCATCCGAGCACACAAAACGGTAAGGACGATGCTCAGGAGAAAGGAAATTATTGCTGGATAGTTGGCGCTGCTATTGCGTTTTATTGCGTAATTTCTATGGCGACCCACAACAAGTCCAGACGAAACCTAAAGAAATGACACTGTACCAACAATTGAATCAACCTGTACAGTCTGATAACATAAAGAGTTTTACGACTATCATAAATGAAAAATTGTAGAACCAAAGGTTACAATACGAATCCTTGCGCTGAAATCCATCGCGTTTTTTGGATACCAGTTATTCACACAATCAAATCTCCAAACTTGACTAAAAATTATTCTCTTTAATTACTTTATGCACCAATAACAGTACAAATATTATATGAGTACTAATATACAGGCATGGAATAAAAAAAAGCATAAAATGATTTTGATTTTATTTTATTTGAATTGGAGTAGCAAGAACTCCCAGAAGCTGTTACTTAATTATAAAATCGCATTTGGCTTCTTTTCTTCATATGGTTCAATTAATTCTTCTTGAAAGAATGTTGTCTCTACTCTAATTAACAAATTAATTGCAAACGTTAACATGAAAATTGATAATGGCCACCGCTTTCAATTGATGCATATTGCTACACACGTAGTCATGGGACTTCCCCTTTTTATCACAATACTGTATATGACTGATGGTAGCCCATAAGGCACAACCATACCCAACTTTGGGATTACCCATTCCTATGGTTCGAACGTTGTAAGTTAGTTAGATAGGTTCATCTTCCACTTTTTGACAGAGTAATTACCTCAACAATCCAATCCTCTATGCTTAAGCCTGACAATCACTCAAGCGTAGACTGACAGCGGAAAAACATCCTTCTTACGCACAAATCCAACACTTCCCATACAACGTGGAAGAACTTCCACTTAATGTGTCATATTTCACACTCTATGATTACTATTGCTGTTCCCATGTATGCATACTGCTGCAAGCAGCTGGTATTCGGAGATAAATTATTTCAGCAATTCGTGACTGTTGCTTCAAAACAATTGCGCCCATCCCTGTCTAAAATAACTCTTCAACTTTCTACTCGGCACTATTCGCTTCGCTTTAATTAATTTGTGTCTAGACCGTAGTAGTTACGCGAATGAACTCCCCGTTTAGACCGCTTAACAGAGAGAATATAAGTGTCAATTGAAAAATATATGTAATTTCAGACAGATTTTGGGAATACGATCCATTGCTGGAACTATTAGGGACTATTAGACGTAATATTAATTTGTTGGTAAATTGAAACAATTTCAAATTTTTTAATAATTAATACTATTTTATTAATAAAATCAGCATGATTTTCATATTTACATATTTACCACAACTAAGTAAAGCACTTAACCAGTAGTTTGTATTTCATAAGCAAACTCTCCAAACAGAGTTCCTGTTAAGACCGCAACAACGCGCAGGTGGAGACTATCGCACGAGATCAAGGAGTCTAGTCCTTTGAAATCGGTGCAAGGCATTAGTTTCGTCAAGGATGGGATAGACGGCGCTTACGTTAACAGGCGAAGTTATTAATTTTATCTCGGATTCGTAAAACTCCAACATTCCCGTGGATGTCGTCGTTATACCACAGCGCATTAACTATAGTTCTAAGTATCTTATTTCGAAAAGTCTGTCCAATGTTTATATTGCTTGCTTAAGTACAACTCCAAAGTTGTACGCCATATGTCCAAAAAAGTTTTAGGATTTGCTTGTATCCAGAAATTTGTTGTCAATACTTAGTTTGGAATGTTTACCAATAAACCAGTACATATCTTTGTATTTCATGTTGCACGTTCCTTTTTACCGTGCTCCTTCCACTTGATTTTAACGTCAAGAGTCACCTCGAGGATAATAGTAATAATAATAATAATAATAATAATAATAATAATAATAATAATAGTAGTATGGGTGGCGCTACAACCCATAGAGGGCCAGGGCCTAGCTTCTCAGCAACCACTGGTGTTGTGCGTGTTGTTCTCACACGAGTAGAAGGGACCTATAGTTTGTTGCCGACTCCGAACGGCCAAGTTTGAGAAGCTTTTTCTAGACAGAAACACTCTTTGAGCATTGTCAGTGATTCGAAAGAGGTGGGGTCGTGAAAATTATTTTTGTCGCTCAGAGCTGGAATCGAACCTACGAAGTCGAGATTGGGGTCGACGCACAACGGGCCACCACCTATTTCGCTTCATTACTAAAAGGTTTTTGGAAGATCGGCACGTTATCTACGTTCATATAAGTAGAGTTCATAGGAACGGATTTGCCTTCGTTAGGGACAGTTCGCCATGAGTTCATCCATTCGTGTATATGATCTAGAGATCTACACCAGCATTTATGTTTTTAAAAACTTTTAAAATTGTACACATTCTATCAGAGAGAGAGTTTCTCGGGTAGGGATCGAGTTTATATATTAGGCCTTCGTGCCAAACTTTGTCAAAAGCTTGTTCAAATGCCATTTCTACTATATCAGTTATACGATGTACTTGGTCCATAGTTGAGTGTTTGTTTCTAGTATCAAATTGGCGTTTTGGAATAAGCTGTTTTTCTTCCACTATTAAACTTAAACGCCTAAGAGAATTTTTTCAAAAACCTTAGACATTATCGGGAGAAGTGAAGTTGCTGTATGCAACTTTTTGTCTGTTGGTGGTTTCCTGGGTTTTTGTTCCATAATAACTTCAAACACTTTCCATTGGCTAGGCACATGGTCTAGTCTAAGAGCTGCATGAATTAGGTAGAGTAGCGCAAGAATGGCTTTCTTAGGTTACTCTTTAGGAACCTCTCCTGTAATTAAATCGTAACCAGGGACTTTTTTTGGTTTGAGCTTTTCATTTCTTATAATACTTCAGCTAAGGTAGCACTTCTCATGATGTAATTGTCGTCACATACATTAGGTCCATTGAAGCTGACAGGGAGCGTTTGATCGGAATGGTTTAAAGGTTTCCTCCAGTTTCCACTAAAATTAGTATGATGATGATTTATTATTTTAAAGCTTATTATTGTTATTATTGCAATTTTAACAAATACCATTTACTCTGTGTTGTCTGCCACGAAGTAGTGACGCGCTAGTAGGAAATTTTCAAGAGCACGTTAAGTGAAAGATGAATAAAGAAAAGTAGATTATAACAACAATACAAATTTAAAAATTATTATAATATTAATATTGACTAACTCACAAACAATATCCAAGTATAACCAAGTATAAATTTTGCTATGTCTTGCTTGTAACCTCAATCGAGACTCCAAGTAATTCCTTGAATGTTGCTTTCTAATGTAGGTACATACAGCGAACAGTATAAATTAAGATAAAAGATAAATCAAAGACTGTAGGCACAGCGATTCAAGTATATGTACAAATATAATTCAATGTTTTGTGTTCAACTACGATTTCTCCATTTTTAATTCTTACCCAAGAAACTGCCATATACGTAAATAGTATCATGATATTTCTCTACAAAAGAAGTTATGTATGTCACTTTCACGTTGTACAAAGTAAACACTTCTGTTTGGTAAAGGTTGTTTTGGGATTGATTTTATTTGCTAGCAATATTTTTAATACGCCTTACAATAATTCCATAACTTACTGAGTATTAACTTGAAGTTCTCGCAATCGGTTAGCTTACTTTGCATCATAAATATAATTTTCTTACATCACCAATCTAAGTTCGCAACACTCCCAAGGCGCAAGGAAGAAGGTTGGTGAAGGTACGTAACTCGGGCGAAATAATGAAGACATGAGGATACAATTTCTATTGAATACTAAGGGAGTCGTTGTCCTAAGCACGGCTGCACTGTTTTTTATAAAGTTAAACAAAATTAATTTTGTATGAGAATATTTGAAGTATACCTATATATGGAATATAGATAAATGTAATACTCATATGTTCATGTATATGATAACACCATAACACATAACACAATCTGCAATCAATCGGCAAGTGATTCATTCAAAAGTACAAGATGTGCATGGTTGGGGTAGGCTGTCTGCTTCCTTGCTATTGGGTGGAGGGGGATAGGGGTGGCATTCCAAATGCCTTTGCAGTTGTTCTTTTTTTCTTGTGAAGTTACTGCTTGTCCTGGTTTCCTCAATTGGTCTTTAAGACTACTTTATGGGAGTGGACAGATGGTGCGGCTTCCTTTGTATTCTCCCCTAGAGAATGGGGCCATCAAAAGGATTTGGTCTTTTTCTTAGACTTAATCAGTGGTGTGTTGGCATACTGGCATCAAACAGGGCTTTGAGAAATTTATGAATGAATAGACACAACCACACGCAAAGGAGTTTTGATTGTATTTTTTGGTGTTGAAGCAGACAATATTTTACGAAAGAGATTTATATAACAGCGCAATTGCAATTGGAAAATAAAGGGTATTCCAAAATACACAGAATATGTAACTTTGACAGAATGTTATTTAAAAAAATAACGACAACACTTCAGAAAGTCAGAAAGCTGTTTTTTCATCCTGCATTTAAGTTTAAAAATAAAATTCTGGTAAATGAGGTCTGACATGAAGACCTTTATAATAATGTTAGCTACGGAATTTTCTTATTATTGATTGATGATTTGTGTAATGTTTCAATAAGCTTACTGAGATTTATTCACTTAGGGCGGAAAAATATGGATAGGATTTTAATGTACAACATTTTGTTCTCAAAATGAGTACAGATGTGTATGAAGTTTAATATATAAGGGAATATGAATTGATGAAAAGATATTTCAGCTTTGGTCAAAGTAAAAAAAAAAATACTTAAATGGATATAAAGGTCTGATAAGTAACTAAGAACTATCCTGGTAATACCGCGGTAATACTCACGACAAATCATATATACATTGTTGAGTTATCGTTAAGTACCTACTAATTGTTTGATTGGCCTTTAAAGACTCATAACTGATAAGAGATAGAGCACTAACGTGTCGCACTTATATTTTTTTGATTATTTTTTACATATATTATAGTAAAAAAATGAATAACAGAAACATGGAATGCCTCCATAGCGGATATTGTGTAATATTACGTTGATATATTAGATTTAAATGAAATTAATACATGCACCATAAAGAAAAAAATATCTCTAAAACTTCCACGGTTTTAGAAATGAATGCATTAACCGAGATGTCATTATGCCGATTCGAAACAGCCAAGTTTGTATGGCTTCTTCTAGACAGGAACTCTCTTTGAGAATCGTCAGCGAATCAAAATAGGTGGAATTATCAAAGATATAATTTAGTTGTACCGATTGAATGATAGTCGTTTGAATAGTTACTGCTTGACTCAACATAGACATACCAAAAGCCATCATGATGTGGAGAGTAGTTCAGCCCAGCGCCCAAGTCAATAGGTTCATTAATTCTACTCGCAGTTGAACCTGTCGGCCAGCAAGAATACCTATATAAAAGTTAAGACATCAATAATTTGTTGGTGTTTGTACACCTACCTAAAGGCTACACCATCTACTTGAAGATAGCAAATCGATATAGAGGTACCATTTGTGAAAAAAGTGTGTGTCGATTATCAAACATTTTATGGTACTTTAGAATACTGCATTAATCTATGACTAATGCCTATTCAACACAGCCCGGGCAGAAATTCTAAACTAAATGTAAAACACTTGTACTCAAAGCATGGCAAGATTATCAAAACAACGGGTTCATGGCAGACCATATTTGTCTGTGCCAATGATAAGAAAAGAGCAGTAATTGTCCTAAGAAGATCAGGTATTACCCATAATTACTAGGTGTAAGAGGATAATGATGATGTGAAACCACCCCTTAATGAAGTATCCTCCTATTTCCTATTTGTTACGGCTGTAACCAACACCAAAACCAAATCTCATTATTATGTCCATACAAATGTCCTCATAAATATTCAATTTCTCAACTCTCACAATCTCCCAACTGAGAGTATTTTTGGTGCTTGCTTATTCCTCCTATAAGCCGGAACGAAGCGAGAAAAAATGTGAAATTGCTTGGCTCGTTCACCTCGGAAATGGTGTGAACGTTTTTGCAAGGTATTATCATTTTCACGGGAACATGAGCTTAAGCCGATTAGCATTAGCAGTAAGTAAGAAGTGTTGGCGGTGTTGGTTCACCAGAAACCAACAATCGATTGCTTAACGGCTTAGCTAAACATCTCCATTCCAGTTATGAAATTAATGGGCTCAATTCTGCGCCTATACTACGTTTTGGTGAAATGCTATTCCATTTTCTTTTCAGGTACCAACAGTAGAGATATTTCAGACGTCCACCTCGTGCCTAATTCATCATCATTCAAGTTTAATTGAAATCGTAAAGATATGGATGTATACGAACAGAGTGAGAGTGAGAGTGAGTATGCTTATTAGACGACGTATCTATTTAATTTTTAATGTGAATTTTACATAAAATACTTCATTGAATGTTATATTTGTCAGAATTTTTCGACCACAACCCTGTGCCACGACGATGCAATGACAAGCGTACATTGGCGGTTGTGTAATAAAAGTTTATTGCCAAGTTCATGTAGAAGCTTGGAATTTACTCAAAATGATGAATAATAAAATGATTTTATGCGAAAAGTTTAAACGAACGTTAAAAATTGTTTTCGGGAATTATGAAATTAAACGGACAGTATGATCTTACTGGTTTGCATATCAAACCGATTCCACGACCCAAACGCTAATATTCAATACAAACTGTATTATTTATTTGTATTTATTTCTATGAAGATAGCCTCTGTGGTGTATGGATGTACTTTTGTATTTAAAAATGTGAATTTCAATTAAGTGTGTGAGCCTATACTTTTCACGAAAGGTTTCTTCGCCAATAATCCAATTCGAAAACGATAAGGAGTTCGGTTCATCCATTCGAATTTTCACTTGGGAAAGTGATCGATATTATGAAAAAGGTGAGTATGGTGAAAACCGGTTGTATCAGTGAATTAAGATTCAAAAGTATACCTATCGGATACTTTCATAGTGCACAGCTTCATGTAAAAAAATCATGTCCTTCATATTAAACCACTGTCGAAATTAAATTGAAAAATTGTGTAGCGATTGCTGTATTTGCTCACTTCATTCTCGGCACAAATAGAGACGGTAGATACTTGCAGACGATTAGGTAACTTAGGCTATGAGCTCATGCTTGAATGTATTTCATCAATTCGTTTCCTCATCTGCTAGACTTTTAAATTCACAATTTTAATTTTTTGCCGCAAGTCTACTTTCGATATGTTAATTTCCAAATGCTACGTTTCTTACAAATAAATATGGTCTTAAAAACTTTTTTTTACTATCGATATACAGTAGAGAACAAATGTAAGTACGCTTTTCATATATGCACTGTTGATTTTTATTGCCAGTCGTTCAGTTTCAAGACTTCTAGAACTTCTAGAAGTCTTGTCACTCGCTCTTGTTTATCATTCACTTAAGTTGTGATACCGAGTGTTAAGTATTACACTAAAAATTTTTGAAAAAAATAGAAAACAAAGTATGTAAACGACAGTGACTTAAATCCATTTTTTTCGACAGCAAGATTTTGAAACCCCTCGTTAGCCATGTGAATAATTTGATCTCTTTTAATTTATTTCCTCTTCCTTTTGAAAAACTTTTCCTTCCGTTTACAATAATTCTGTGCATTACATTCACATTATTTCATTACTGTACAGAATGAATTCCCGCGGATGGAAATTTAGTGACATGCAAAATACATTATGGATGTCCATCGATTTCAGAAAAAATGGTACAGAAAAGGGACTATATCCAGAAAGAAAGAATGGAGGTGTCCAACCTGCAAAAGAAAACTTGCATTGGGTCATTGCAACACTCGAAATTGAAGCAGTAGTTTATTTAACAAAACACAAGTCACAACTTTTAAAAAACCCCTTCTCTGACTCTAAAAATGTAACTGGATGTTCGTGTGGGAGACTACCGGCAAAATTCTATCAAGAAATACGAAAACAGTAAAAAAATATACATCGGGTCTAGCAACGATGTAAGTAAAATGAGTAACCAAGTATGCACTTAGCCAAGGAAATGAAAAAAAAAAACAAAGCATTGTATGAATAACATATAGTATTATATAGAAAAAATATACAAAAAATGAATTTTTGTTGATGCTTTCATAGCGCGAATGTGTTATATTACGTCATTTCATTTCGTATTACTTCATTTTTATTTCCCTAAACATAATAAACTTACGTACTAGACAAAAATGCTTAAAACTAGTTTGACGTACAGTGTTACTAATGCCAACTTACTGGCCCTCGGCGAGCACTCTAAGTTAACCTAAATCTTATACTATGTCTGAATAGACAGACGCACTGAATATTCTCCACCATTTTCCACCACTGGAAATATTCGGGTAACAAATAGCAGCAAGCACAGCCTTGAGACTCTAGACACCGGCCACTCAACCATTCTTAAGGAATTCACAGATGGATCGAAAACAAACAATGGGGTGTTTCAGTGAAGCTCCCTGATCATTGTGGCGTTTTTCAGGCAGAAACCGCACCGATTAAAGAGGCGTTGTCATGACTCAAAAACAACGTGATATCAGAAAGGGATCTGTTCCGATAGTCGAGCCGCTATAAAAGCCATGGACAATGTAATGTTCTACTCAAAAACATCCCTGAATTGCAGGTTGTCTTTTAACGAGATGGGTGAGCATTTTAACATTCACTTCGTGTGGGTGCGAGGAAACTGTGACATACCAGGAAACTGCAAAGCCGATGAACACGTCAGGTGTGGTACAACCTCATCCCTAACAATAGCAGGGGTACCACCTTCCATGCCGATCGCTACAGCTTACTATCTTCTTAAGATCCACACAACTAAGACCACTAATAACAAATGGCTAGAAGGCACCACCTGCCTTAAAACAAAAGAAATCTGGCCATCACTTAACCTAAAATGGTCAATCAGTCTACTTAGACTCAGCAAGCACTGATTAAGGACCCTCATTGTAGTCATAACCGGGTACTGTGCAATTGGCACTCATGCTCGCAGAATGGGTGCCCCAAATAATGTTTTCTGTAGAAGCTGCATGGATGAAGAGGGATGAGGAGGCATTGGCCAAGTAAATCGCTTGATTAAAAGCAGCAACAGGTTCCAGTGTTAGGAGAAATCAATCCGCGTGGTATCACGATGGGCCTACCCTGGCCTAAATATGACTGCCCTTTAGTAGTCAGTCACTATAACCTAACCTAACCAATACAATGTCTTACAATAACATATGACTACCTTAACTAAACATGCACCCATGTATACATGCGTGCATATAATAATATACGCACATATGGTATACACGTGTGTGCATAACCTATTTACATGAGTATAAACATAAGTACACTCAGTGTACAAATATGTATACTTAATCTTTGTTTTAAATTTACACATATATACAACTTACAAACTACCTTACAACTACCCCACGATATGCAAGTCGGACATAGGTTGTGGTTTCTAGATTTCCATCTAATCAACCGCTAGACAAAGACCGACTACGCACCATAAGGGGGTACGCACTATCCGTTCTACCCCGGGCTTAAAGAGTTCGACGCTGGAGCTCCTTCGCTCTTCAGCCACCAGAACTGCAATGCAATGCAACATCTCGCATCCCGACTAGAGACCGCTGTACTGAAACGGAGAAGGCGCCTTGGTATAATACGTTGAAATATTGAAATGAATGAAATTAATACACATATGTAACAGAAAAAAGGATCTCTATGACATCGACAGTACTAGAAATGAATTCATTAACCGAGATTTGGGGAAAGGAAACCGTGTCTCAGTCTATATAAACAACTATATAAGCTATTTATACCAACGAACACAGTTAATTACTAGGGTATTCATATTGAAATCCTTCACATAGAGACATAAAACCATATAAGAGATGATGGCTTTGAAAGGTTTGACAAGCGTCATCAAACGACCTACACGTGCTAATATTTCAAATAATTCCAACAGTTATGCGACAAAGGGTCAAAACAACGCAGTAAGACCGTGTGCAAATGAGATAACACGAATTAATCAACGTAGATACGTACATGTATTACCAGTTGGCAAAATCTACCTCAGGAAATTGCACAGAGGCTCTACAAAATAATTTCGTGAGAGACATCAATACGTCCAAATCGAATTCAACCATAAGAACACAGAAACAGAAGCCAAGGATTTCACCCGATATAATCACAATGTGCAAAAACATTGGTGAGCTATGTAGGAAGTCGGAAAACATCCCAAGGTGCAAAACTTATGAAAGTCACTAGCTAAAAGTATAGAAAGAAGAAGAAGAAGACTAGAAACACAAGTCGCACACCCAAATCATTACGGATTGAGTACCTAATTAATATTGGGAGAAAATATAAATGTGGTCAACGCGAATTTAGTAACTTGAAACTCGTAAAACTTGTAGAAAATGTCAGCAGGTTGGGGTTGAGAGGAGTCATGACAAAATGTATTGCTTATGCCTATTTTGATGACATAGCAATCGTTGTTGCACAAAAGCTGTGTCATAATAATGGTGTCATAAATGCTGAAAGAACAAAGCATTTTTATACCTATTAACTCGCATTTTCAAATATCAAAGCCATATTCCAGACGACAACATTGCTGCACTACACGAATAATCAACTTAAAAAGGCTTGACCTTTAACCAACCATTTGAATTAACGAAAACTAAAAACCATATCATTTCAAAACTCAAAACTTCAAAACGTTTCACAATCTACCTGCAGATAAGCATTTGCGTAATGTTATTTTTAATGGACTGTATAGCAATTGTACTGCATTGTTACTTGACTCGTTCTATGAGCAGACACTTATGCTCCCCTAATTGCATTCTATCATCATTCGGCACCTTTTGGTGGGGTCTCAGATGAATATTTTCAAGAGACCGTCTTTTTCTACTTGATTCCATTTGAACAACTGACAACAACTAACAACTGATTACTTGCGACTTGGCTTGAAATTTCACATTTATATCGCAACGGTTAGTTCGGTCATTGCTATGCGTCTTATCGTCTTTACGAGAATGATTTGTAAAAAGCTAGGAACCTTTTCCATTTCGAAATAAACGTTTGACAAGTCAAATATTGTAAAAAAGAGAAAAAATGTAATCAATATACATATACGAAATTCCCACCAAAAATAAATGAACATACAGTTGCGTCAGTTTGAAAAAATGCCGGACTGAGTAGAGCGTAATTCTACTAAGAACTTGTTGTCCTGGCGTATGGTATTACGGTGTGTGAAGCTTTAGCGCACGACCGCCTCAATCCGACTGATACAGCCCGCAGAGGGCCAGGGCTTAACCTCCAAGTATCCACTCGTGTTGTGGGTGCTATTGCTCTATAACGAGTAGATGGGACCTGAAGCTTTAAGCCACACTCTGAACGGCCAAGTTTGGTAAGCTTTTTTTTTTAGACAGGAATGCTCCTTGACCATTGTCGATGACTCGAAGTAGGTGGAACCTCGACGTGTAGGTTTGCCACAAAAAAAAAATAATTTTAACAGCCCCACTTTTTTCGACTAAGAATTTGCAAAGAGTTTCCTGTCTAGAAAATGAGGTTTTCAGCTTGGCCTTTCGGAGTCGGTATAAAACTGGAGATCCCTTCCTATAGCTTTAGCAGCACCCATATTATTTTCATTAAATAAAAAATTATCATTTCAATCATTTCGCTGTTCGATTTTACAATGTTTAATTATTGACAGTTGAAATGTGATGTTAAGATAAAATCAATGTAACTGGCAGGCGAATAGGAATTGCTGCCCTGTGACTCAAATATTATTAATCACTTATACTTCCCTAATCAAATTAAGGTGAACTCAGTACAAGCTTTGTATTGATTGGAAAACCCGCCACCTTTTGGCTATTCAAAAAAGATTCGGTGTACCAAATGTTACGTTTCTTCCCATAACTAATTGAAGCCAATTTGGATTCCGAGCAATTGGCATCCTAACACAGTTGTGTTGTTACGATATCCGTAATACCACGACTATAACAGGAAGCCTCCTATGAGGACCATACCAGGCGAAGTACGAATATTGAACTATTCGTCCGAAAGCGGGCACCAATTCGATTTTCTGTAGACTTTGTAAAGGCGCACTACTTGACCAATTCGATTTCGGTCAATAGTTTCAAATTGATTTGCGTAGAATGCGACGGAAAGATGTTTCAAGGTTTCCTTTTTTTTCTTTTCATCATCTTTTGTGTTGTTTCCGTCCTGCCAGCGCTCCACCCAAATTGGCCGTTTGACCTTTTTCCTTTTTTGAATGGGATTGGATAATTGAAATTGATTTGATATATTTTTTTCCTTATTTTATTTTGATTTTTTTTTTGTATCCATAGCGCCTACTACAATACGTACATACACACATCTTTTTAAAGCCAAAATACCGCATACCCACTCACTTTCCATATTATTTGTATACACTCTTGTTCGTGAAAATAGCCTGGTTTACTAAATTATATTCAGGGAGTGGTTCTATTTCGCGACTAGAGATTCAATCTATGAAGCACTTTATTCGCTTGTAACGCACAATAGGCTTTTAAGTGACAATCAAGAAAACAGATTGAAAATATTTACATATATGCACAGGCTTCTGGTCGGCCTGCACGTTGCTAATGGATTTGATTGTAAATCAAGGGCGTTTGTTAAAAAACAGTTTTTTTCAACAGTTTAGCATTTGTCACATATTATTATACGCGTGGTCACAATCCAATGAGAATATAATGACTCAAGAAATATGGGCCGTGAATTGGGAAAGGTGTATATATTTCGGTTAAAACCTTCAGATGACAATACATCACATACAATTGATTTTCTATAAAGTCCGGTAAGATATTATGGAGAATTTATAGAGATATTTTAGGGAATTGGATAAATAGAACAAAGTGCGTGGCACCCCACTCAAGTCCCTTTGGATGTATTTCCTTGCCCTCGTGACAAATAGTGAATTTAACAAATTTCCCATACACGGCCGAAGTCTCTGCGCATATTATCAATATTAGCTTATATTTTTAAAATATAGGTTTTTATAATCATGTTTCAAATATTCAATTCGTAATCTCATAATTTAGAAGTGAGAAAATTGTTAAAATTGCTTACTCTCTGAACATCGTAACTAGGAATTCTTGAAGCATACGACACATTTTATAAAATTGTAATAACATTGATGTGGGTCTTGTTACGGAAACATGGCCAAGTTTCAGTGATAGGCTGCTCTACTTCAATTTCAAAGGCTTCCTGTCCTTCTAATGTAGCTACTGACCGAGGTGAACATGAGTCTCAGTCAACAAGCCTCTCCAGGTAGCACGATCCTTAGCCAGCTGCTACCAATTCGCACGCGAAATTGTTTGAGGTCCTTCACCATTTGTGTGCGCCATCGGCTTTGTGGTCGTCCTCTATTGCGCTGTCCCACTGGTTCGGGGTCGAAGACTCTTCGGACTGTAGCCACCATGCGCTCAACATGGCCTAGCCATCTTAGACGTTGAATCCGTTGACGTCGGGCTGGACCCATGTCGCAATACAGCTAGTACAGCTCGTGGTTGAATCCTCTTCCCCAGAAACGTTCAACGCAAACATTACCAAAGATGGAACGCAGAACTTCTCCCTCGAAAAGACCAAGCGCGTCTTTATCCCCTCTTGAGATATTCCAGGTTTTCGTGCTATAGAGTGGGACAGGAATGATCAGGGCTTATAAATATAAGGTAAGCTTGGTCCATCGAGAGAGGGCTCCACTCTTCAATTGCCTCTTGAGCCCAAAGACAAGAGTTATTCTGCGTTTAATCTCGGTACTGATGTTGTTCTTATTATTGACTTGGGAGCTAAGGTAAATGGTGACATTCTGACCGAGTCTTCGATGTTGTCTGTCCTTTCATGTTGACAGAATATGCTTCGTTTTGCCCTCATGCACCGCTAAGCTTAAATGTAGCTGGCTTCTTTTCAGCAAACGCCTCGTTGTTCGACCAATCACGTCAAATATCAATGTCCGTGTATGCTGTGCACGATCATCTCAAGTACTATGTTGAACAAATTATATAATAGCGCATCGTCTTTCAAGCGCTACCATGCTGATAGATAAAATGAAATGGAGTTGCAATACTTGTTAAAAACACTATTCAAATTTCGATCTTATCGCATTTTTGATTTCGTTTGAGTAAAAATAAAAATTAGTGAAAGATAAGTTTTTTTTTAACTAGAGAAGTATGGATCAATCAATTAAGGAAAATCTTCGAACAAATGTTCAATAAAATAAAATCTGAAATGATTCGGACTGAATATTGGAAGTAACGTACATATTGTAACGTTTTACACAAAACAAAGCCGATTGTGACGAAATGAAACTCAATATTTCACTATTTCTATACACTGCTTTATTTACTTCTACTGCACAATTACGACTTAAATTTTACAACACTTTTGATAACTTTTATACCAAATCCAAAAGTAAACTGTGTGCCTCGACCGCTGTCCCGATATTTATATCAGTCAGCATTCTTTCTACAAAAATCTGTCGCCATCAATATATCAATGAACATAAGGGGTTGATTATGAATAACTGTACGGTGGCGCCGGCGCCGGCGCGACTCCGTCTCTTTCGCTTGCAACACAACATCCAACTCTCCGGCACTATGTACAGGAACCCATGTACTCCATAGGCTTTGGTGGGAATGGTGGTTTTGTGTAGAGTGTTATTATAGCGACGGATTATAGCTACTACACCGAATGGTATTCGAATGTTTACCGCAGATGGCGCTTTAGATTGAGTTATGTCACGTCACATTATGTTCGTAAATTAAACGATATTGAATTTGGAATTGTATATATTTTTTCAAACTGTGCGCTGTCTTAAGAGAGTTAAAAATTTCCCACCCTGCCCATTTTAGTCAGTGGGTAGTTTTGTGTAGCTTGTTGGTTTTCTGTCAAACTAGCTGATGTGTCAAAAACTCGAATATAGTTTTGCCGGTTATTCAAATGTTTTAAATTAGTTTGTTTTATTATTTTTTGAATTGGTAGTTAGTAAGAATAAAAACCAAATGAATTCCATCCTCCGACTTAGACGAAGTCAAAATAGCGACATCTAGACTGAAGTCGAACAGCGGACTGACTGTCCGCGGAACTGCTTAATACAGCTGGAGATGATGCGCATGAAGAATCTCAGCGGTATTTGTCCGGTTCACGAGAAAGGAGAACCCTTGACTGTGCCCATCCTCAACATCGCGTACAAGATACTCTCTGCCGTTTTGTGTACCCGTCCGAAACCATTCGTCAACAACTCGTCAAATATCCCTGCGGTTTCATGCCTGGGAAGTTCACCATCGACATGGAAAAGACTGAAGAGATGCACATCGACACCCACCACCTATTTGTCGATTTCAATACCGCATGTGACAGCGTGCATTGAAACGCGCTATACAGCGTCATGACTAGTTTTGTCATGACGCTGTATAGCGAGGCACGATCTTCCAAAAGTTCGTTCAACTGCTTGCTTACGCGGACGACATTGACGTGATTGGACGAACACTGCGAGCCGTCAATTAGACGTTTGCTGGCATTGAAGCGGAAGCGGCTAAAATGGGTCTAGCGATAAACCAGGGTAAAACAAAGTACATGCTGTCATCACGGAAGGACGCACAATATCGACGTCTCGGACAGAGCGTCATATTGGGCAGCATAAACTTTGAGGTAGTTAATGACTCCGTCTACCTAGGCTCTGGAGTAAATAGGGACAACAACACCAGTACCGAGATCAAGCGCAGATTTACTCTTACCAATCGCTGCTTCTTTGGGTTCAAGAGGCAATCGAGTAACAAAGCCAGTTCTGAAAGCACCAAGCTGACTCTGTTTAACACCCTGATAATTCCTGTCATGTGCCTGCAAAGACGTGGACGCTATTGAAAGCGGATGAAGAAGCTCTTGGTTGTTTTGGGAGAAAAGTTCTACGTGCGATCCTTAATCCTGTTTTTGTTGAGGGAGTCTGGAGGAGAAAATTCAACCACGAACTGTACAGGCTGTACAGCGGCATCCACCTATATAGGCGTCTTCGGATCCAACGCTTAAGATGGTTTGGTCATTTAGAGCGTATGGAGACCACAGCTCTGGCCCGAAAAGTCTTCGATACCGAGCCATTGGGACAGCGCAACAATGGACATCCACGCACGCGATGGCTCACGAAAGTGGAAAAGAACCTCAACCAACTTGGTGTGCACAGCTGAAGGCAGCTGGCAAAAGATCGTTCTGGCTGGAGAGGCATGTTGGTTGAGGCCTAGGACCACCCCGGAATGTAGATCCAATTCTGTGGATTTAACATTCTCCTACGCTGAGCCACTAACAGTTGATGAAATACTAGACGCTGACATATCTATTGAAGTAATAAAGGATGTGATCTTCAGTGCTAAAAATGGGAAGGCACCAGGTGAAGACGGAATTCCATACGAATTTTAAAAAAATGCAACACCTACGTTCTGGGACAGTCTTCAAATTCTGTATAACAAAATCTTTACTGAAGCGGAAATTAAATCCTCTTTTAAAAAGATCTGTAATTTTTCCAATTCATAAAAAAGGACCCATCCACATGGCAGAAAACTACAGAGGAATTTCTTTTATGAATACGATTGCCAAAATATTCTGCGGCATTTTGGTAAAAAGAACAGAAAAATATTCTAACCGATTTACAGGCTGACTTTAGAAAAGGATATTCAACTGTAGATCAGATATTCACTCTAACATCCATTGTCAAAGCGTATCAAGCTCGAGGCAAGAAAGTTTAATCTTTTTTTGTGGACCTTAAAGCCCCCTTTGACCTTGTCAATAGAAATGCCCTTTTCTATAAGCTATCACAGCTAGGCATATCGTCAAAATTTATAAATGCTACCAAAGAAATGTACACGCATACCAATGCAGCGGTTTGGGATGGTACTACTTATTCAGAGTGGTTTGAAACAAATACAGGTGTGAAACAAGGATGCCTTCTCAGCGCGCTGCTTTTCTCTCTGTATATAAACGACATAGTAAATGCTCTGCCAGGAAGAGTTAGAATTGCTAATACCACAATCAATGTGTTGCTATATGCAGATGACCTAGTCGTACTTGCTGAATCTCCGGAACGTATGCAACTGATGACCAACCGCCTGTCATGTTACTGTAAGAGATGGGGATTAAAAATCATTACACAAAAGTCGAAAATGATGGTTTTTACGCGATGTCCAAGAATCCACATAAAAAGGCAACGGAAATACGATGGCCAACCACTTGAAACCGTTAAAGAGTTGAAATATTTGGGAGTCAAACTGAAACCAACTCTAAGTTTCAGTAAACATCTTAGAGATAAAGCAAATAGCTCTCAAGGTCTGCTCAACCTTTCGTGGAAAAATATGTTCTCCAACAAAAAAATTAATCTATCTGTAAAATACAAGATATGTAACTCAATCGTTAAATCCACCCTCTGTTACAAGTGTGGGCGGCTGATGAGTATGAAGAAATTGAAGCATTCCAAAGGAACTTCATTAAAAAACTCTTCAATCTCCCATTAAATACACCCAATTATACTATACATTTATAAACAGGTCTACCAAAAATCTCAGCGGACACACTCAAGTCACAGGCTGACTTCATACTTCATTTGCTGATATGACGATTCACGAATAGAAAAGAAACTGCTCTTGTACGAGTTAAGGAACGCAGATTGGTGGTATGCAAGGTGGCAAACTATCAGTAACGACTGTGGCGAGACTCTACATATTGGCAATGACAATCTACATGTTTTTAAACATAAACTGTACCACATTATACAAACGAACGAAAACAACACCCGAAATACGTTAAAAATAAAAGCTCGAGAGTCAGAGGGCAAAATACTATACAGTCAACTAAATTATGATCTGAACCAAAGAAACTATTTTCATGACTCATTTAGTTATGACGAAATATCTCTGATATTCAAGAAAGATGTGAAGTTCTTTCACTAAATGGTAACCCCTATAATGGAAATATAATGGAAATTCTGTACACTTTGTAATCTGAAATCGAAGGAAGACTGCTTTCATATTAAACGAATGTGACTGGAAAATTCTTATCAGTTTTTTTTAAATCAATTCATATATATAGAATGCTGTTAATGACTGAATACATTTGAACTGTAACTTGAGTTTGCACGTAAAGATTTGAAATACAAATTTAAAATGGTGCTAACCAGGCTGACGGCTTAGCCATAGCTTTTAAATTCATATTACATAAAAAACACTCTTTTGTTAAGAATTATTGATAAATGAATTACTTACTTACTTACTTACTTACTATAGCAGCAATCAAAGAAGAAGACATTTGTTTGCTGATGGGCTAATACTACTATTTAGTGATATTAGCTGATGCGAAGATAAGAGAGATACAAAAAATCAAAAACTCTAGTATTCCACATAGTTGAACGGCATGTGTGACACTTCATAGAAATAGCATTCCCGAAGAATTTATTTGGTGAATATTGATATACAACGCAACTGATGGAACTTACTTAATTTGTTTCTTATTTCGCTCATTATATTCCTTAACATAACAATGGTGCCTTACAAAATATTTTACTGTTGTCTAATGGTAAGTAAGCTTTTAAGAGCAGTCTGTTATTTACATTCATTAATAGTATCAATAAGCATATATCGTTTGACTTATATAAGATAATCGTATAAAAATTAAAAAAAAAAATTGTATTAACGACTAATAAAACATTTAATGATATCTAGCATTTGGTTAATTTATTATATTCACGAATAGAGCCCCCAAACCATTCATGGAATTATTGAGGGCAAAAATGCACTAATGAGCCGCCATTTTAGTATGACTTGTATCTGATACATGATCTGTGAAATAGTCCCCTAGTGTCAGCATAACGGATGGAAAAAGCGTTGTTTTTAGGTCAAAGTAGCAATTTAGAAGAATTATGTATCGTATTGTTTATCTCCTGTATATAATCATTCTATTGTAAGAACTGACTTATATTCTTACTGAGCTTATATTCCTACAACTTGTGCCATTTCAATAGTGAAATATAAAATTAAGTATAGACTACTATAGACTTGCATATCTTGTAGTTTCCAAAACACTAAAAATAAGCAACGAAGTAGAAATAATGTAACATAATTATTACCACAATTGCTCGTTTTCTGTCAGGTCAAGCGCATGATTTGGATCCACCATAGCTCTCCTAGATGCTCCAGTGTGGCATTAGATTTGGTGGTCGTTTCCTTGAAGTTTAAATTATATGTTGAAAAAAATATAGTATTTGCATAAATCCATATGTTAACACGTAAAATTAATATCTTTGGTGCTACAGTCTTAATAAGACCCAAGAATAGCTCCAGTCTACTCATGTTTGTCATTGGTTCTATAGCTTTATTTCGTTTCAGTACAGTGAAGCTTGAACAATTTCGTGCGGCGGTTATACTCTCTGAGAATTAACATTGACTCGAGCTAAACCTAAATACTACGTTCGTATACATATTTCAGTTTAAGATATCACTAGCGTATTCAAACGTCAAAATACGTAATTAAAACGGCTTGCGATTAGTTTCTATGTAGACCTTTATTAAAGTGAAAATCAAACTATTAACAAATAGTTGAATTGGAGAGAATAATTTAATTGACACTTAAATATTGTTCAGATTCGGCAGTCAATGAACATATTTCACATTATAGGTATGCAATGCAATGATTTATCCTATATAAATGTGTAATATTAAAGTGTATATTTAGAAAATGTTAACGATGGTAGATGGTAAAAATGGTAGAAATGGTAAGCAGAATTGTATAAAGTTTCAATAACATGATATACATTTTTATTCATCGGTGGGTATTTGGGAGAGGCTTCCATTTTCCTCAAATTGATTTAGAGGTGAAACTTGCCACACCCATCAGCATTGTGGTATGAAGCATGATTAAGATTGCCAAATGATTTTAAAATTAAAACGAAAAAATTAAAAATCACATTATGGAGACGTATGGAACCGAGCAAAGTCTAAGTCCAAAGATTTCCAAATTCACTCTGCAATGGCTGCAAAGTCATGTCATATCGGTAACTCTTAGTGTATTATTTAAACAATATAGTTAAAATAATATGCTTAGTTATTTATCTTCGCAATATCTCTAACTCACAATTAAAAATATTGTGCATCTACAATACTAAGTATGTATATACAACCGTTTGATTGATCTCAAGAAAACCAATTTCACAAGTAATATATCTTAGGTATTTTGTGGAAAAGACATTAATTTGACATATTTATCCTTTCCACGAAGATAAAACGGCCCACAAGCTTCTTATTCATGCATCTTTTAACACTATATCAAATTGCAATTCAAAATAAGTTCATAAATTTCCCTCGGCAAGGAACTTCTAGGAAGTATGTCGCTGCGAAAACAAAGTACTACCTAATTCCTCATTTTACTGCTTCACAGGTGCTCGTTGTAACTATCGCCCATTATTCAGTGGGGACGATAAATAATATCAGCGAGAATTATCTCATACTTTATGGTGATATCTTTTACGGTAGGGATGGGTTGAAATGCGAAACGCTTCATTATCCTGAAACGCCGTTCCTCTTCTGATATCATCAATGCCAGAGATTTAATCCGACATACAAAAATATCTCTGCAAACTCATGAATGCATATATGTATAAGTATTATTATTAAAGTTACATGTGCACATGTTTTTTTGAAAATTGTTTTCATATTTAATTATAACAAATTGAATTAGACATAAGAATGATAACAAGGCCGATTCGAAATTCTGAAATTGATCGAAAAACAGTACTGACCGAAAGAAAGCCTAATTGCATGGTTTCGTTCATAAAATACTGCCTCAAATAACATGCATTAAAGTTTGCTAACTGTGGGAGAGACATTTTTATCCGTACATTAAAATGTTCTTCTCACAGTAAATATAATCCACCAGCAAAATTTCCAGCGGAACAGTAAATTTGTCCGATTTTGTTTTTATATAGCAGCAATTGTTTCGTGCATCCAAATTGTTATATTTCCGTGGCATTCCCCTTGAGGTGCTACATACCTCAGTTAATGATGTGCAATAAATTTCATGACAGGTCTCGCAATATGTTGGAAATAGTGTTGTAAGCTTTCGCCTACCAAAATCTAAACCGAATTTGTTGTTTTTTTGAGTTGAGTTCTAGCCCTAAATATTACGTTTATTTGCTTCGTTGAGTGGTTTAACTGAATTATGTAGTTACTAGGCTCTAGTGTGTGGTTCAGATGTTAATTGACAAGGCGGGAAGAGAAAGATTTGAATTTTTTTTATTATTTTTATCATCGCGTTTCTTTATGCCCTCTTAGAGTTTCCAACCATTCAGGTCAGCCTGCGTTTGCTTTAGTTGCCTTTAATTTCTGCTGAAAAAGCGACTCTGGCGGGCACAGCACAGCTGCAGGCTCTAAAGAAACTAAGTCTATCACTCCCCCTCAAGGTTGTTATGTGAACCGTGCCCACTCGGTCACTCGGTTCGCAGCCACGGGAGATGGTGTGGCGAACGGTGGTATTCCTCATCTACTCGTGGGGACAAATTAGCACAAACAAAAACAAAAAAAAAAAAAAACTAAGGCGAGTCAAAAAAGTCAAGGGGGATAAACCAAAGTCTCTCCACCTTGTACCTGTGACCAAAACTACATTAGTACTTGTTTCCTTTAATCTAACTTTTTTATTATTCTCATCTCCTCATCATCATTTTCCGACTCGCATAATCTAATAGAGGGGTCACGAGGGTTAAACATGCATTAGAGATCTCTATCACTCAATTCTCCGTCATCGACTCTAACTTATCAGAATTTATGCCCAGGCGCAAGCAAGCTAGTTCTTGGACTTGGGCCAATCAACTCGTGCTGGGTCTTCAAAGGGACGACCAAATAGTAATATATATTACTTGTCAATACATGAAATAAAAATAGAAGAACACTTGCAAGTTGTACTTCACACATTCCGAACTGAAATTACACATAGAATATATAGAATTATATCGTTTATCCAGTTAATGTCTTTCATTCACCTTGTTGCAATATTTCAAAATACAATCCATATGTGAGTAAGTCGTACAACTTTTCAGTAGTGTACAACTTTTCAGGATAAAAGCAAAGCTTTTTCCGTTAGAAGAAGTTGCTGCTCCACATTGAGTACTGTCGTGTTTCTCATCCGAGTAACTCCCATACCTAACCTAAGCTAACCTAACTCCCACAACAACACGAAGAAATGTCATCCTTGCAACTTATATTCGCGTCTTACTCCTTCGGACATTATTCAAATTTCACATCCACAGAGAAGAATTGGACAGATCAAATACTGAATGCAAAACTACTAACTTGGCACCAAGCTCGGCCTTTCTGATTTCAGATCTCCCAAGCTGTTTCAGTATTGACCCAGCTTGGGCAATTCCACAAGAAAGCTTTGTATTACTCCTCCCATCACTCGTGAAAAAGAATCCGAAATCGTCTTTTTTCCGGGATGTGTTGTTCATCAATAAATTCATCGTTTTCCCCTACTGTATGGGTATAGGTACTTTATGAGTGGGATTCAGGGTATACCATCATGATATAGGAATCTAATAAGAATCCAATTAACATTGGCATTATTATACCTACAGTGGCTATCGGTAATACTCGGTTTTGTACTCGAAGTTGTTAAAGACCACAGTTACAGGTTAAGATCAAAACCTTCGTATGGACACGTACGTATGGACATACCAAGTATTTGGCGGCTTAATTCATACATTTTGTTTAACAAAGGATTATTTTTCACTTGATCATCACTCTGCAATAATACTATGTATGTAAATAATGTCACACCTTAACCGAATGTGAAGGAAAACAAAAGCACAAAAAGTTGTCAGTTGCCTTGGCGGAGTGGGTAGGTCTAATTTTTTTCTTTGTTCGAGAATAGCACTTTTTTGCTTTTTTGACATTCTTCCTGTCATATGACAGGCTTCTCTTCTAGTTATATATACGTAGCTTCATCAATCATTTCGATAACGGATATTCAATTGCTTGGGAAAATATCCTCACTGAATTGACTGGTATTCTGCTGTCTTCAATGCAAGCAAACAATTCCAATTGTCTGGCCGGTGATCACTGGACGACATCTGTCTATGCAGACCAACCAACAATCTCAGTCATATGGCTTCACAATTTCCAATCGTAATTAGATTTCAGTCCAGTTCTAACCGAAAATCAAAAGTACACGCTTCAATTGCAACACTGAGGTTGTGTAGTCGGTTTTTTGTGTGCTAGCATCCTAAAAATTAAATTATCGCATCGTACACAGATCAAAGAGAACAGGCATGTTACCGCGACAAACGAACGGATGGCAAAAAGCAAACGACATAAAACTAGGGAATGATATCATACCCCAAATTGTGCTTGGGAAAATCTCAGTGGGGAAAGTTGAAAGTCATCAACTTTTGTGCCACCGTTGCCATGGCAGAGGAAAGGATATGCTCTGCTTTTGTTTTGACGAACATGGACATTACTCTTTTTTTATTCTAGACATCCTCTACGGAATTCATCCTTTTCCTCTCTATGGATACAGTGCCCGTGGATAGGCCAATTTTTGATGAATGGTCAACATTTGTGCATAACCTTTTCCCGAGTACAGACCTACCCCACTTCCAAAACAAAATTTGTATCCATTTCGTTTCCTGCCACTCTGTGTGAGACAAAAAGTGACAACTATAGCGAATGTGCTATAGGCTATTGTAAACTAAGAAGGGAATACTAAAATTAGTAAATAATTGCTTGAGTTGAAACTACGGTCCGGAAATTATAAATTCATCCAAAACCTAAAGCGACAAGCACGAAGGGATAGCAGGGACTTGCTGCAGTTGCCATGTCATGGAGAATTAAGTTAAAACACTTATTAGCATATTATGAAGTTTTTGTTACGCTAAATAAGGCACTATGCAGTAATGTGTTTCCCTAGAAACCAGATCTATATAGAATGGGGTTGAGGGTTGTGAGTTGGCCCTTACCGACTTTTTTTCGAGTTTATATTTTTAAGTGATTAATGATCCTTTTAAGACTGGCAAAATCATGTGACAGCTCGTTTGTATGCTAATTAAAGTGGTTCGGAATAAATTATGGTGACCAAGGTCGTGTTTATATTAATTTTCATCGCTAATTTTGATAGACGAAAGCTTCAATTCCCATTTTCTCGTTTCCTATGTGGCTATATGTATTGTAATATTGTTTTCTGTATGGTGATAATTGAGACGAATAAAAAGAACTGTGTGCGACTGATTTTTCCACAAAATTTGACACTCATATATACATACATAACTTATGTTTGACGCATTCTTGCTATCTATCCGTAGTCGGAGAATGAAAAGCATCAAACGGAAAAATATATTCTGTAATCAATTAATTTATTTCTATTGACGCAGTCATGTATATAAAACACACACATTCGCCATAGCACACAATTCAAGTATAGCAAGTAGGGGAAAATGAATAAAACATTAGCAATGCAAATGTATCTTAATGCGCAGTAAGATTATTTCATTTAACTAAAATTAATTTGCAGGAATTGTGTACGGATGCAATATTATATATTTCACAGAAAATGACATAATACAACTTTTAATGGTAGTTTTGCTGGCTATGAAATTGATAATTGTAGTTCATTATTTCTAATGTGTGTGTAAGTATTTAAAATAAAACACTGCATGGAGTTCTTAGTACCACTCAAGATTTATATGACTCAAGAATAAATTAATCGATAGAAAATCATTGTCAATATCTCCAGTTAGATCTAATGAAAGATGAAGTACCGCTCTTATAGCCAGCTTTCATAACTTATCAAGACTATTCATGCAGAGAGTTTCACCAGTTTGTCCGTGGTTCGAATTGTTATACAATTTCAAGAATAATATTATTTACATCATCCAAAATGCGTGTAATTTTATTTGTATGCACTTTATTTAGGTTCGGTGTACAGTCAAGATTACAGAAGTTTGTTTTGTTTGTTTGCTACCTGAAATCAAGCGGAATTTTATTTATGGACTAAAATCTTGAATGTGCGGTTAATATTTGCTCTATGAATGTGTTGAATGTGTCCGAATGTGTTGCAGTTTGCATGGTAGGTCTTTATTACCTTGTGGATTTTGGTACTATCTTCCCTTTTAAAAGCACAGATACAAAAAGTATTTAAATATTATGCTGTTGATGCTATGTCCGTTCATGACAAGCCTTTAGGTTAGAAGCCTTAATTACGTTTTGTGAGTGATGTTGTGTCGGGTATATCGGAACGTTTAGCGCCGCAAATCGTGATATCTGCTTGTCTTAATCTCATTGACTCCTTGATAAGGAAAGGCTATGGTGGCTGGCTGCTAAGGGGCAGACACACTTAGGTCAAAGTAGGCTCATTGTGATACCAAGCTGGTTACTTCTAATATTGGCACCATTCAGCGCCTGTAAAGAAACTGCTAAGCTATTTAGTACGCTAGTACGCTATTTAGTTCGCTGAGGTTGTTGTAATCCTAAGTCCTTCAGCTTGAGTAGCTACGACTTGCCTACAGAAGCAGAGAATGTACTTTGCATGTTATATCCCCTTTTCAGGTTCAGCAAAGGTTTATGGGGCACCCAACCTAAGGGCATGTATGCCGATTCGCGCTCAATAATGATACCTATTAGTGTCAATTAATTAATCAATTAATCGTTTAAGATGTAGCGCTGGTCATATTTCTTTTGTTTTGAGGCAAATGTTGCATTCTAGTCCATTGTGATTGGTTTTTTGATTTGTGAGAATCTTAAGAAGATGTCGCAATGTCCAGGCACCCACGGGAGGTCTCCCACCCATCTCGTTAAGAACTAGACTGTAATTAAGGGAAATTCTTAAAGTAAACATTTTTGATTGTCCACCAACATAATTGCAGACAGGCTAATATGTCCATACAAAAAACAGGAAGTCCATAAAAAAAAATTAAAGAGATAAAACGGACACACAACCTGTTATACTGTCGTAACCGAACTGTAACACCAAACGACCAAACCGTACGAGAGGACAGGAACCCGGATGCAAACGAGCACAGGGCATCTACGGAGAACATCAGCGCCGATGTCAAAAAGGACATCCAAGAAATAAAGGAAACGCTGAAAGATTATGGAAGATCTGTAAACTTCTTGTCAAAAGGTTACGATGATCTAAAGGAGACAATATGTCAAAACAATGGACTCCTACAGGCTCTAACAGGACAAATCAACGATTTGAAAGCACAATGCCAACAAAAAGACATGATCATTACAAGCATGCAAAGACAAATTAACAGACTAGAGCAAGAAAACATCAAGAACAACATAGAAATCACAAACGTTCCTTTTAATAAGGATGAAAACCTGCTGGACGTGGTGAAGGATATTGCCAACGCGGTGGGTTCTGTAATAAAAGAAAGTGATGTTGAAAGCGTTTATCGCATGAATACAAAACAAACCTCAGAAGCACCAAAATTAGTGATATCTTTTACAAATGCCATGTGCAAGCAACGGATGTTGAAATCTGCAAAAACAAAAGGTACATTAAAAGTGATGAATGTTGTAAAAAAACTGAACTTTCCAAATATCAGTGAAAGCCGTAAAACTGAAATCTTACACAGTAACATTTACATAAACAGCCAACTAACGGCCGCAAACAGAAAACTTTTGTGGCAATCGAAAACAAAGGCCAGAAATGCCGGTTGGAAATATGTGTGGCAGTCCACAAAGAAGAGAGAAATCCTGAAGGGAGAATAACGAGGAAAAGGAACAAAGAGAGCAATAATGAAAATAAAGTCAGTTGTGACTGAGACGCCGTGAAGGAAAGACGCGAAAATAAAGAATGTAAATATTTAAATTTGGTGTTGTGTTTTTTTACTATCGTGACTATTACATCTCAGAAGTGGGATAAGTGATCTACATATTTAGCAACATTTAAATTCGTCACAAACTAAACGATGGCAGATGTTGATGTTCTAAAAAAGTATACGGCAGCTGAACTTAAGTATTGGCTTGGCACTCTTGGGATGAAAACAACGGGAAATAAAGGCGACTTGCTGCTTCGTCTGATTTCAATTCCCGTTAAAGATAGGGGTGAGTATCCAGACACGAGCAACACACACAACGATCTTGCCGACGAGGAATCTGAGGAGTTCAGCGATTCACGCAGTGAGATGGAGCGACATCAAAATAACGAGGGAGAAAATGAAGAGAATGAAGAAAATGAAGAGAATGAAGAAAATGTAGAAAATGAAGAAGATGATGAAGATAATGAAGATGACCGAAATAACGAGAGGGCGAACAGGAAGATAAAGAGTGCAAAATGTAAGAAGGACGAGGGATATAAAATGAGCGCAATGGAGAAAAAAGAGTGGATACTGATGAAGAGAGAATTAGAGTTAATAAAGAGAGAAAATAAAATGTTGCGTGAAGAAAATGAGTGGATGAAAAAAGAAAGACAAAGAAATGTAAGCGATAAAGTGAAGAGTGTCGTGGAAGAGAACATTAGTAATCTAAAGGATTTGTTGGCAGAGTTTTCGGGTGAAAGTGATAATTTTTCTCATTGGGAGGCACAACTCCAAAATATAAAGAGTGCATATAACCTGGAAGATGGAGCGGTGAGACTCCTAATTTCGTGCCGGTTAAAAGGCAGGGCGTTGAAGTGGTTCCACTCAAGAACCGATCTCATGATAATCCCTACTGCTCAACTTCTAGAGGACATGAGAGCAATATTTGGGGACCACACCACACGTTTAACGTTCAGAAAAGCTGCCGAGGGTAGAAAATGGTCGTGCAACGAAAACTTTCAACAGTACTTCCATGAGAAGACAATCCTCGCCAATAAGGCGTCGATGGATGATGAGGAACTCCTTGAATGCCTGATCGACGGAATACCAGATGTGTATTTACAATCGCAAGCAAGGATGCAGCGGTTCAGAAACAAAAATGAACTATTGCAGGCTTTCAACAATATACACATGTCCAAACCAGCTGCTCCTCGACAACAATCTGCAACTACAGGACAGTCATCGTCAAAAGTTGTACGATGTTACAACTGCAACATCGTTGGACACATGGCAAATGAGTGCATTAAGCCAAGAAGGGAACGGGGCGCTTGTCATGTATGCGCAGAGATGGGGCACTATGCAGCCAATTGCCCGAAGCGTACCAGTAACCGCCAGGTGCTTCAACTTGAGGAAGATTTAGAAGACCATGGATATGAACTTTAATTGATACCGGCAGCCCAGTAAGCTTCATCAGAAGGAAATTTGTGCCACCCGTTTTGATAAGTAAATGTAAGAATTCAAATAATTTGTTTGGCTTGAATAAAAGCTCTTTAGTTGTTTTGGGAAAAATTGAAAGCGTTGTATTGTTTGGAAAAAAGGAAGTTAATATAAATTTGTTGGTCGTACCGGATGGCACAATGGACATTTCTGTAGTTTTGGGCAGAGATTTTTTAAAAATAGCCGAGTTAAGAATGAAAATTGTTAATAATGATAAGAATAATGAAGTGTTAAAAACGAAATGTAAACAAAAAGAGTGTATAAAGAGTATTATTAATAATGATAGAAAAGAAATTTTGAATGTTGAAGAATATGACTTAGCATGTTCAGATTTAATGAATATAGATATGGATAATGAAGATAATTGTAAAATGAGTGTAAATATAGATGAAAAGTTAAGAAAAAGTTCATTCGGGGAAATCGGGACGATTTCGAGTCAGGATCGCCGAGTTGTGGCAGTCCACAAAGAAGAGAGAAATCCTGAAGGGAGAATAACGAGGAAAAGGAACAAAGAGAGCAATAATGAAAATAAAGTCAGTTGTGACTGAGACGCCGTGAAGGAAAGACGCGAAAATAAAGAATGTAAATATTTAAATTTGGTGTTGTGTTTTTTTACTATCGTGACTATTACATATGTGTGGATTCACGACAGTAAAATACTGGCACGCAAAATTGAAGGAGCACCAGTAATACGAATTACTGAATTTACGTCAAGAAATAAGATTTGCCTTCCGAGGCACGTGCCTGAATATATACCTTTGTCTATTCATAATTTTTAGCTATCACAAAGTTGATTATTACCTTAAATAATATTTTGATTTTCAGATTGAAGTGGTTGGTATAATTAGGAAAATTAATTAATTTCAGTACCTTTTTTTTCATTTGTCATGTATCTTTATTTCGCACATAAAATTGGTTGTTACAGTATTAGTATTGTACATTTAGTGTAGTACCTTGCTACCTAGAAACAGTTTTAGATTTTACAGGACAGGTTCATGAAGTCAAATTGCAACAAAGGAGAAAAAAAAACAATGTGTGTTTTGAATACTTACAAAGTAGACTCAGTACCTTGATTGGCATAATTCGATGTTGAGTGATGGTATAGGCCTTCAAGGCTATTATTCATCTCTCTTATAACATTCGGATTCGGTTTTGTATTTATATTATTATTAGTTTAAATATTATACCTATGATTAGGAACGTTTCTATTAATAGATTGCTGGGTACTTGAGGTGGCTCTGTTTTAGTTTTGCGTGGATTGAAATTCTGTCCCTTAAGCGGTGAAATAGTACTAAAAACTTACGGGAGAGCTTCTCTGCGAGGAAACGCATATGGCATTAGTTAAAAGGGTATTGTTATGAGAAATAGTATTTGAATTTTAATAAGTTTGCGATTGAAAATTTGTTTCATTATTGCATTTCCTATTTTAACTGTATATTACAGATGGGCTAACCCGAACAACAGTTGCAACTCGAGTTGACTAACTCGCTTGCACCAAATAAAAAGTATATAGTCAAACTAGCTAGCTTTTAACACTATCGGCATAATAAAGTATATGTACATTCGCAGCAACACAATGTATACTCTCTGATTTATACTATACACCCAATTCAATTGGTATCAGATCAGTGTTACCAGAATTTTATGAGTCCCAGAAGTGTTTAAAAAACGTGTTTAATTAAAAATCATTGAGTCCCAATAAAGGTTTATATATAACTGTACGATTTTAAATTAACACTTGTGGTGTAGCGATTATAAAAAGGAGATCGATTCAAAATAAGCTTCTGTGTTTATTTCCCTGGTATATCTCATGCTGTTCAAAAACAAGTTCAGTTTAAATCCGACTTGAGAACGTTACGTTCTCTCTAGCCTATTTGCTATGTTGTCTGTTCGTGGTCTGTTTCCATCCAGTTCTACTTATATTCAAGCTCGTTCGCGTGTTGGTCGTCCATGTGTTTTTGATTTTTTGTTACTATATTATCTAGTAATATTTCTCAGCCAGTTACTATCAGGAACTATCTTTAAGTCATAATCCAGTTCTTTGTCGACTCGCCTGGTCAGGTAAAAAACTTCGTATTTGTGCAGGATCTGAAACATGCAAACTGGAAAATTTTAAGATCCGAACTAAAATTAAGACTCAAAATCGTCCCTACCTGTCTAGACGACATAAATAGCAAAGTTGATAATGAAAATATTAGTCTGTTCCCATACTTTCTGCACTTAATTGTGAAGACTGTCATTTTTAAATAGTGGTGGTAAAAAACTCTCAGAGAGAACCACTTCACGACTTACAAACATTTTATTCAGTCTACAGACATTCTTTACACAACTGCTAGGAGGTTTTGTCCGTAGCTTTCCTCCTGAAATTTTTGTAATTACTTAAATTCTATTATATAATAACTGTTATTTTTAGTTGTAAAGGAACAACCTAATTCTCTAAACACTCATTTGTTATTATATCTATGTAATTTCTGCTACTGAATAAACCAAACTCTACCAAAAAAAAAACTCTTTACACAACTGACGGCTTTTATTCTGGTTGCTGTTTTGTTGTTATATCTGCCAGATCTATAGCTGTTGCTTGAAGTATCTGTTGTCTTTGGTGTGCTCCGGTTCTTCCTGACTGTTCACAGATATTTCCTTGGTGTTGAAAACTTTTTTCTTTGCTTAGAATAGATATTCAATTGCATAAAAAAACGTTTTATTTCGCACAAGCTACATAACCAACTGCGCCTGTTATGAGTCAATTTCACAGCAATTGATGAACGTTCGAAACGAGGTAGTCTTAAGGTCAATGAGGATAAGACGAAATTATTCTGTTGAGTAAGAAGGCAAAACTACAGCTCATGATAGGTAGGAGTTTTTATATACCGGGGTGAACGCGAATTATATCTTCGTGGAAATGATACTTCGGTTTATCAAAACAATTGGGCTCGAACTCTTAACTCAAAGGACGGATATCATTCTCTACAAGTGGTAGTTCTGTTTTATGCAATCGAAAGCTGGACGCTAGGCAAAACTGCAGAGTAGACTCTTCACGTACTTGAAGGAAAAATTCTAACTTCGGATATATGGTCCTATCTACGAGGAAGTTCAATGGAGGAGCAAATACACCCGCGATCTCTACGGGCTGTATTTCGATGTAGTCCGGAAGGCAAAACTCTGTTGGAAAGGCTGGCTCGGCCACATCGAGCGCATGGACACCAATGATCCAGATAAAAGGGTGCTTGAATTCGAGAATCTTTCATCGAGAAGGAGAGGTTGAACGAAAATCAGGTGTAGAGACCTAGTCATTGTGGAGACATAACACCTTTGTCTTGATGACTGGAAGCAGAGTTGCCAGGACCGTCAGCGATCGAGGACAGCAATTACTGAGGCTCGGCCCATTCATGGGTTGCCTGATAAGTATGTAAGCAAGTAAGTAATGTATGGGTCACAGGAAGTCTTCCCAGGACTATTTTCGGAAAAATGAAAATATAACATAAATCAAAAAGTTTTATTTTATTGTTCTACTACTAGAGACCTAGTCATTGTGGAGATATAACACCTTTGTCTTGATGACTGGAAGCAGAGTTGCCAGGACCGTCAGCGATCGAGGACAGCAATTACTGAGGCTCGGCCCATTCATGGGTTGCCTGATAAGTATGTAAGCAAGTAAGTAATGTATGGGTCACAGGAAGTCTTCCCAGGACTATTTTCGGCAA
The DNA here is from genome assembly GCA_916610145.1 of Eristalis arbustorum. Classification (NCBI taxonomy): domain Eukaryota; kingdom Metazoa; phylum Arthropoda; class Insecta; order Diptera; family Syrphidae; genus Eristalis; species Eristalis arbustorum. The sequence goes on along the minus strand of OU744320.1, from coordinate 56,838,070 downwards.
AATGAAAATATAACATAAATCAAAAAGTTTTATTTTATTGTTCTACTTAAGTAGCAGAGATAAATAAGGCTTAATAATAATAAAACATGTTAAGCATGTTATCAAAGTCGTCATCAACAGATTGAAATACTAAATACATAAGTCCGTACTTGATATCGAACAAGCTATAGACTTAAAAATGCGTTTCTTAACATGTAGCATGTATGGAAGCATTATGTAAGTTTACAAGCGCATCTGGAGATAATTCTGTGCTTTTTTCAGGGATGCAGTTAAATCAGTTGGAGATTTTAATAATATAATAATATGAGTGGCGCTACAGCCCGTAGAGGGCCAGGGCCTAGCGTCTCAACAAACACATGTTCTGTGCGTGCTCTCACGAGTGGAAGGGACCTACAGTTATATGTCGAATCCGAACGGACAAGTTTGAGAAGCTTTTAAATAAAAAATACTGAACAAAAAATATACCAAAAATAACTGGATCGATTTATAATTTGAATGATTAGAAATACAGCCAAACTTCGATAACTGAAATGATAACTGAGGAGATTATTTGGTGTCTGGATCGACACAAATTGTACGTATTTTTAAAAGTTTTCGACGATGCAGTTTTTGTGTATACAATTTCTAAGCGCATAATATACATAATTCATAGGAAATACTAATATGGTGATTAGGTTGCGTGTGTAACAACAGTAAGACAACATTTCACTATGAAGATTGGTATAGTGATTGATACGAACACAATGCTATACTTTTTTAGTATTGAATGACAATTGAAGAAAATACAACATTATCTTCCTTGGTTGGCGTTACTGTCCGGGGTGGATCTTTGCCTCACCCAACACGCCTCTATATCTAGCCTTGGGGTAGTTGCTTCTAGCTACGTACATTCAATTTATTCAGGTAGGGCTGCGTGAGCCACTGGAGGCTTGGTCTTTCTTTACCGCATTTTCCCCCAGGGCTGAAGTCGAAGACTTTCCGGCATTGGTGTCCATTCGCTCGTTGCGGCCTAGCCATCTGAGACGAGAGAATCGAGCTCGTTTGACCAGGTTGATGTCGCTGTACAGTCCATACAGTGTGTGGATCAGTCTCGTCCTCCAAAAACTATCTGTACATGCGGGACCGAAGATAATTCGAAGGACTTTTCTCTCGAAGGGACCAAGAATGACCTCGTCCGCTTTATTTAGTGTCAATGCTCCTACGTCATACAGCAGGACTGGGACTATCAAGGTCCTCAGTGACCTCCCAAGTGCCTCCCACCACCGCGGTGGTGTTATTGCTGGTATTGTTTCGGAGCGCAGGTAGACAGTCTTTCACTACTTCGAAGTTATAGCTGAAGACAGTATCTGGTGTTGACGCTTGAGTTCCGCACGATCTTCTCGAGAATGGTATTAAACAAGTCGCATGTCTCCATTTTCATTCTGCAAAGACGGACGTGTTTTGCAGGGATGCCAAAACTAAATAATTCGTTATATAGCTCGTCTCTGAAAATTCTGTCATACGCTGCCGTAAAGCCGATGAATAAGTGGTGGGTATCAACTTGAAACTCCTCTTTCCCAAGATCTGCTGAGTCCGCAGACTTATTCCCCTATAATTGGCACAGGGTTTAGAGGGTCGCTTTTCTTTTTTAAGATCCGGCAAAAAATTCCATCCATCTGGCGTGCTTTCATCACCAGCTGCTGAGAAAAGCTCGGCGGAGAGTCCATCAGCACTAGCAGCCTTGTTGGACTTCATTTGTCGATTGCTACCGTCTATTCACTCAGTTCGGGAGGGCGAAGTTCTTGTTCATCATCGCTTATATTAAATGGATAGATAGATAATAATAATAATAATATAATATGGGTGGCGCTACAGCCCATAGAGGGCCAGGGCCTAGCTTCTCAGCAACCACTCGTGTTGTGCGTGCTATTGTTCTCTCACGAGTGGAAGGGACCTACAGTTTAATGCCGAATCCGAACGGCTTTGTTTGAGAAGCTTTTTCTAGACAGGAAATACTCTTTGAGCATTGTCAGTGACTCGAAAGAGGTGGGGTCGTGAAAATTATTCTTGTCGCTCAGAGCTGGAATCGAACCTACGACGTCGAGGTTGGGGTCGACGCACATACCCACAACGCCACGGGCCACCAGATAGATAGATAGATAGATATTAATATAAATTCATAGATACAAATTTTACAAGATATTTCGGAAAGTACGCAGCTTGCACAGAGATTTGATATATTATTTATATCTTACAACTGAAACATTATATTTTATGAATTGGAAACAACATTTTGCAAAGTAATGTTTGACTTATTTGAAGGAAAAACTATGATCAAAAACCTTTATTTAATATGTTTTATGTTTAAATTGTGTATAAAATATTGAGAAAATCATTTGAATTAATAGGACAGTAAACATAAAATAAATAAATAATATAATAAATAAGTATATAAATAAATATGGAATATAATAAATAAATAAATAAATTGATTAATAAATAAATAAAAAAATAAATATGTAATATAATAAATAAGGAATATATTAAATAAATAATGAAACAAATAAATAAATAATAAATAGTTATATTAAATGGATTATTCTGCCTGACAGAGGTAATTTGGTTGTCATCGCCGTTATACAGTCTGCAGAAGTGGTCGTTCCAAATTACCAGCACCGACAGTAATTCTACCGTTTTCTTTTTGCGAACTTGGCATGTTCTTTTTACCTGTTGGAATATCGTTCTTGTAACATCCCCCACCCTCGATCGCGCGCTTCTTATACTCTTTCTTGTTCTTAATGAGAAGCCGGTGCTCTACCCTTCTTTTCTGTTCGTAGAGCTTACGAGCAGCTCTCCACCTGTTTGTCTACATATGCTCGCTGACATTCTTAATCGAAACAGTGGCTTATATTTTTCTTTTCCCATGCGATTGTAGCCGTGCGACATTAAGTGGCAGCATTTTGATGATTTCGCGGGGTCCAGGAAATGCCTCATTCGGAGTTTTGTCATACTGTCGTGAAGGCTGTGTTGTTGGACTGCGTTAAGAAATTTGTCCTTCTTGCCCAGCTTTGTGTCAAAGTCACCAAGGATGATCTTGACGTCAAGGCAAGGACATGGCTCGCAGGTTTGCTTGCGTCATCTTTCTTCTCCGTCAAGGCGTGCGCACATAAGAGGCTTATATTGGCGAATTTAGCCATGATTCGGATCGTCACCAAGTAATACACCTAAAGCTGATGAAAAATCCGCATCCAAATGTGTGTTGACGACGTTCGTTGTAACAATCACCATAGTAAATATCACAGATTTTAATCCTTCTTTTGCCCGGCCCTTTCCATCGCATTTCTTGTATTGCGGTAATGTCCGCTTCATAGCGGTCCAGGGCTTCCGCAAGTTGTTCGACTGCATGTGGTCTGTTGAACGTCCTGACACTCCACGTGCAGATTCGAAAGTCTTTGTCCTCATATCCTCTCCATAGATCCATAGATCATCCATATCCGTGGCTTGTTGTTGCTTCGTAACAATTATTTTTTGCACGGTAAAAAAGTTACCCATACGCTGAACCGCCGAACCTGGGGGACCGGGTTATAGATTAAGCCCCTGGTTGTTTGTCCAAAATAATATTTTAGAAGTTAGTTGTATATACCAAATAGTAATTAACAAGGTAAGAACTTTATATTCAATGAAAGAAGTAAGTAAATCAATAGACAATATTAAGCGTATAAATTATATAAACTAAAAAGTATTTTAATTTATCTTTAGGTAAGGCGATGCAAGAAATTGAGATGGTATGCAAACGAGCTCTCTGTATGATGCATTTAATATAATCCTCCACTGTTCTTAATAAAAAACAATTCGCATCCAGCATAGCATTCTGTCTGCTCAGACTATGCAGACTTTCACTCCGAACGCTTATCGACGCAGCGTCGTAAGCGGAGCCGCAATTAACCGTCAAAGGATTAGTGTTCCATACAAAAATGCTTGCAGACCTTGCATGAATGAAGAGGACGTGATATCCATAAATCACCTTCTCTGCCCATGTAGTGCTATGATAACTCGAAGGTACTCACATCTAGAGACTTATTAGATATTTCTTCAACCTCACCAAACTACGTGTTAAACAGCTAAACCACTTTATTATTATCAGCAACTGATTGATCCTTGGTAGTAACACTGTGAGGACTTATCTAATTATAATTAAAATCCAATACAAAGTAAGCTAAGTCATTGAGATAAATAAGCAGTAGAACGAAGTTAGCCATTTGCCAGTCCCAATACCATATCCGGTGACGGTATTTATTCTAGTGATTTCCAGTTGAAAAATTTGTATTTTGAGGAATTCACCAAAGTTGCATAGACTCTCAAGCGAAATGTTTAGGAAGAGGGTAAATACTTTTGAAATCTGATTTAATCTAGGCGTTGTAAACAGCGTCCTCAAAATAACAATCATTCTATAAATAAATACAATTCTATAATAAAGCAGTATGTATGTAAGCATGTCACACCTATACCGAATGTGAACCCCTGATAATCAGCCATTATCCATGAATGGCGCTTGTATCGACGAAACCGGAAAACTTTCCATCATTGGTATGTGCATCAACACAACACTTAGTTGGAACGATCACACATTCGAGGTCGCCAAAAATGCTGCGAAATGCACAGTTTTCCATAATCGATGCAAGAAATATTCCACCGCCTCTGATTTGGCTTTAAACTATGTATAAAGCGTATATTCACCCTAAGCTTGAGTACAATCCTCATATCCACCCTGCACCTACTAGATAGAATCCAAAAGCGAGCGATAAAACTTATAGGAGACAGCGATATCCCAGGTTCATTCGAATCGCTCGTACATCGACGTACCGTGTCTTCGTTGTCCGTGTTTTATCATTATTTTAACAAACCATGCTCAAGTGAGCTAGCCAACTGCATTCCTCCTCTCTTTGAATTCACCCACAATACACGTCTAGCCAGGAATGCACATCAGTTTACCCTTAAGCCTGTGAAATTTAGAGACTTGTTTTTTAGCCGCACCACACGAATATGGGATGCTCTTCCCAGCTCAATATTTCCCATAGACTACAATCCGCAGGTATTTAAGAGCAATGTGCACAGGTACCTCCTCTCCCTCTCTCCTTCTATACATTCGGCACGTGCTTGATCCCGGACAATTAAGGGTATTAATAACCCCTTGAGCACGTGCAAATTATAAAAAAAACAACTGGAATCACTTTTAAAGATTACATTTTATTAGAATTTGTAATTCTCGGACGTTTGGTCTTAAGGCATCAAGGTTTAACTTTTGATTTTTACCTTTCGATTTTTATTAGCTACTCACTCGTACCCTAACATTATGTAACTCTACAGATCCATATGATCCATGATAAGCATTTTCGGATTCTGGGACACCTAATAACAATTGAGTGAATTTTGTAATCTTTACTTACTATTAAATAATTGCCGCTTGTTTGTGACTTATACGATTCACATTACTAGAACTGTTCGGGGTGCTACGCCGTATAGCAGGTAAATATCACACCTAATTTTTGTACGTAGTCATACATTTATGAAGACGAAGTTAAAATTGTATGAAATTATTATGTAGTCAAATTATTAGTCTGGGATAAGAGTTTCTGAAACCAAAGAAAATATTTGGAGCTGACGATTTCTTTCCTTTTTCGGAAACAGAAATAAGTGAGACATTCAAAACCATAACACTATCCCTGGCATTTTTCATTTTCCTAGTCAACCTTGTTGCCTATGGGATGTATTCTATATAGGAAAGTTATTTCATTTTATCGTTGTTGTCGGTGCATAAAAGAATATTAAACTCGCCAAACTTTTTTGTTAATTGAATAAGTTTTCAATAGAAACGTGCCCGAAAGTTATTTATTCTTTCAAAATATTATTACTTTTCGATAACCCTGGTCCACTAGTGTCTTATTTTTGCATACAAATTAATGTCCCCGATGTAGTGAATGTACAACTGCAGTGATAACTGAAAGCTGAGCGAGAAACCCCCAAGCCCATCAATTTTCAACCCCTTAGAGAGTTTTATTTTCATCGGACAGGATGTTGCTGAATTTCGCCATTCAACACAAAGTACCATCCCACCATAAGCGTGTTATTGATTTTCAGAAAATTTATTTGTTTATGGATGCTTTCGATTCGTGTCAGCGTGCTTCTCACTGGAGCTTTATCAATGTTTCGAGAGAACTTTGAACTCAGAACGGATGCATGTCCTCAATACAGAACAATGACTATATTTTTTATGTGCAGACATATTTGCATATGCAATAGTGCTGTGCTAGTATGCTAGGACGAAGTAGAAACTTTGTTTAGTGTGTCATTGAAGTTAGTTAAAGGCCCCAAAAAGTATGTAATTTGTGTGTATGCAATTTCAAAATTTTGCCTGCAATAAAAGGACACTGTTTAAATGTCCATCAAAACTGCTTGGGTAGATTTTGAGCTAACTCTCAACTGTTAGTTCGCATTTTACTTGAAATGAATAGTTCGTTTGGTGGAATTATACTAATAACCAATGAGAATGTATTTATATACAATATCTATCGAATTAATTTATTAATATCATTGTTGTGTACACTTCACCAAAAGAGGGATAGATTAAGAGATAGATGTTTTATTTCTAGGCAGCAATGTTTCAACAGTAGTATTATTTGCTCTTGCTTGCACAGAGATACGGTAATGTATAACCTTACTACTGAGGTCATTATTCAATCGAAAATATATTTAAATGACAATTAAATATTTATTATCATTGTCAGCAGCCTAAAGTATAATATAATATTGCCTATGTTGCAATTTACGACATAAATAGCAGTGGCTATGTATTAATCAAGATTTTATTATTCCGTAAAACAAATCTCTTTCAGTTATATCGATTTTATTACCATGTCTGAGGTCATATATATCACCTGAATCTAATCCCAATTTTTATTTTGCTTTCCAGCAAAAATACTGAGTGTTTTTTATTGTTGTTCTCATACTAATTGATTTGTGATTGCTTTTATAATGAATGACCTGTCAGACCAGCCGTTATGTTGCTTAATCATGAAATACTGCATGTGTTCGTAAGTATAGTGAATGCCCTCATTTTATCGTATGGGTCAGCTTCTTAATATTGAAAGAATTACTTTTAGTGAGCTGTTTAATTGCAGCGATTTCCAGTAAGAGAATCAAATTGATGTACTTAAGAAATTAAATTAATTACCTCATCAAAGTGATATGAGAGGTGTATATATTCATTTATGTACGTAGAGCATATAATTGTTCATTTCACTTCACAGGTTAAATTCAGATTTGTTAGAAATTTATTAACTATGATAATCAATACTGCTAAGATGAATAAATATAATTAGAACAAAATCATTTGTTTTAAAATAGCTAGTCTAGAACCATGTGCACTAATCCTTGGCGAAAAAGGGTATTATCTATTTCTAGAAATTCATTCTAAGTCAGCTTGTGCAAAATTGTGGTGTAATCTACGTATCATTAGAATTGGAAATAAAAATTAAATCTATATTTTTCTTTTCTTTGGAAAATATAATACCTGAACAAATCGTTGATTAAATAGACAATAATGTGGAATAATAATGATGATGTACCCAATGTAGTCTGGATTTCTTGCTCAGCTGATAAAATGCTGACTGCATTAAATTTATGGCTTTACTTTCTTGAATTTAGGTTGTGTATTTTACTGCGCAAAATTGTGCGTAAATAAAATGGTCCCTAGGTTGAACTCTCCCTATGTCGATTTTTTCTCCAACCCACATTTTTTACATTCTCCGCAACTTTCCATACAACCCAAGTTGAACTCCTTCTAACTCACTAATTTGTATATCCCGTGAGAGTTCGAGTTAGGAAAACTTATCATAACGTTTCATGCTACAGAAACATCGTTCGTTTCTTCAATTTGGTGTATCAAAACGGTTAAAGAAGGAAAATTTGAGTGTGCTTAAATGATCCGTAAACACATGTAATTTCATTTTCCTCACCGTTCCATATCATACCTTTATCTACTTCACGATGAGTTCAAAGAAAATATAATGAAATTTCTTTTACATATCTAGAGTACAAGCTTGTTTGAGTCTAAGTTGACTTTCAGCAGATATGCCAGTGTGTTTAGAGTCAATAGTAATTTAGAAACCATACGTCACTAGTACGAACTCGGTAATCGCAACTGATACAAATCGGGGTTAATGACTGAGTCGTTGCACCAAACATTAACAAACAAACAGGTGGCAATATGACAAGCACAACACAAATATTTTCAAAATATATTTTCTTTCTTCTCTTCGACTTTACGAGAATGTAAAAGCAAGTAACCTTTCCATAACAAAATGAAAGCGAGCGTTTGAAAAGTTGAATATTCTAGAAAACTATTTCCATGGAAAATATGGAATCAATTTGAACAAAATCACTATCAAAAATTAATTACTTGCACAATTAGAAGTCTCAGGCTGCTAAAAGTTCAAACAGTCTCATTTCGGCTGGTGCAAATGATTTACCTGTACTCTAGTTAATTACAATGCTTTGTTTTATACTTTTGCAAAAATTGGAAAGGGGTTAGCTTTCCCACCGTGCAAGACAAATAGTTACGAAACAACAGCAATCCTCGGATATGGATGATCTTACCACTTACGACCCTAGCAAACGACTTAAGGACAACAATTTTCGAATCTGCACGCGGAGTGTCAGGACGCTTAACAGACCACGTGCTGCCGAACAACTTGCGGAGGCCCTGGACGGCTATAAAGCGGACATTACCACAATACAAGAGATGCGACGTGATGGACCGGGCAAAAGAAAGATGAAAAACTGTGATATTTACTGCTGTGACTGTTACAAAGAACATGGTCAGCGCACATTTGGATGCGGATTTGTTATCAGCAGCAGCCTAAGGCAAGAAGTCTTGAGCTTTAAGTGTATTAGCGAACGCTTGGTGACGATTCGAATAAAGGCTAAATTTGCTAAGATAAGCCTCATATGTCCGCACGCCCGACGGAGGAGAAAGATGGCGCAACCAAAGACTCCTTCTACGATCCCCTTGATAAAACTTACGAAAATTGAGCGATGTTACTGCAGGAACGATGATCGGAAACTCTACCAACAGGTAAAAAGAACAGGTGAAGTTCCCAAAAAAAAAACGAACGGCAGCCTGCAAGTATGGGAACCTAATAGTAGAATTACAGTCGGTGCTGGGAATTCGGAAAGACCACTTCCGCAGACTATATAACGATGAGGGCGACCAAAGAACCGCTGTCGGGCAGAATAACCCATCTAATACAGGCGATGATGGACAAGAATTCCGCCCTCCCGACCTGAGTGAAGTTACGGCAGCTATCGCCAAACTGAAGTCCAATAAGGCTGCTGGTGTCAATAGACTGCCTGCCGAGCTCTTCAAAGATGGAGATGATTTGGTAAAGTGCATACACCAACAATCTGGTCGGATGAAAGTATGTCCGATGGATAGAATCTCAGCATCGTTTGCGCGAACCTAAAGAGAGGATCTAAACAGTTATGTAGCCAATTATAGAGGGATAAGTCTCCTAAATATATCCTATACAATCCTCTGTGATACGGGCTCGTTCGGATTCAGGCGAAAAAATCCACTATTGCCCACCTATTCATCGCCTTTAAGGCAGCGTATGACAGCACTTATAGAGACGAGTTATACAGCGCCTTGTCTAGTTTTGGCATCCCTGCTAAACTCGTCCGTCCTTGCAGAATGACGATGGGAAACGCCCGATGCTCCGTCAAGGTCGGTAAAGATTGTACCGAGGCCTATGATGTCAGAAAAGGTTTTAGATAAGGTTACGCGCCGTCATGCGACTTTTTTTAATATCATTCTCGATAAGATCGTGCGGAACTCATATGTCAACACCAGAGGTACGATCTTTCACAAATCTGCTCGCATATGCCGATGACATTGATATCATCGAAAGAATACAGCGGGCTGTCAGTGGGGCGTTTTTGAGCGTAGAGAATTAAGCGGCCAAGATGGGGCTTGCGGTTAATGAGGGTAAGACGAAGTGTGTGCTGTCTTCAAAAAAGGTCCGTCGGTCTTGGACAAAAGTCACTATATACAGCTATAACTTCGAGGTAGTGAAAGACTTTGTCTTGGCCTTTGTCAACCGCTACATTTTCGCACTCGACAATCCCCTGAAGAATAAAGCCATCATTCGAAGAACCAAGATATCGCTATATAACACCCTGCTAGTCCCAGTCCTGCTGTATGGCGCAGAAGCCTGCAGTCTAACTTAAGCGGACGAGCATATCCTTAAGTGCTTCGAGAGAAAAGTTCTCCGAATTATCTTCGCGCGTATGTACGGATGGTGTTTGGAGAAGTAGACTGAACGATGAGCTGCACGGGCTGTACAACGACATCGACCTGGTCAAACGAGTTCGAATCTCTCGTCTCAGATGGCTAGGTCACGTAGAGCGAATGGACATCTATGCTCCGGCCCGGAAAGTCTTCGAATCCAACCCCGAGGGACAACGCGGTAAAGGAAGACCACGCCTACGGTGGCACACGCAGCTAGAATTGGACCTAAATAAGTTGAACGTGCGTGGGTGGAAGCAACTAGCACAAGACCGAGCTAGATGGAGAGGCATATTGGTGGAGCCCCAGGTCCATCCCGGACTATAGCCCCAACCAAAGATGAAGAAGAAGAAAAATCGAATAGTTACTTGATATGATCATGTATCATAGTCACTGCAAAAAGGACGTGTTGATGCCCAAACTTCGCTCATAAATGAAGTTTATAAGCAGTGTGAACGCAAAGATTTTTTTATCGTTCGACCTTGTTTGAAGCACATAAATATAGTGCGAGATCCGCTTTTATTATGTATCACGGCGACGAATTAGTAGAAATCTTTTCCATGTTAAGTACCGGCAGTTCATGTCCCAGTTCTGAGGACACAAAAGCATATTAAACTTGTATATTTCGTCGAAACAATCGGTACATATTTACACATTCATTAGAATTATCTGTTCAATGTCATTGTATTTTTTATGTGACATATGTATGAATTCAGGGATGAATGTAATGATTTTTCATAGTCTACTATCGACAACAAATACAAGGTAATGAACTTCACGAAAGATATATGATGGATAACTTAGTGCGACGTGTTAGTGTATTTTGCATACAAATTGGGACAGGCTAGATAGATTTGCAAAAAAACACACTCATAATATGTGTTGCAGTTGTTTTTTAAGTAAGTACAACAATTTGATATAGTTATGTTTCTGACGTACGCCGTATTGTCCTTATGTGCACCACCTAGGTTCACATCCCTACAAAGAAAAATGCCGCAAGCATACTAATTTTCTGTGATCGTAAAAATATAAATAATTTTCTCTCTGTAAATAATATTTCAGTTGTATCAATATTTTGTTGTAAGAAGACGTGCTGGAGAGATCAGAGAAAAGGATTCTCCATTATGAATTAATCCCTACTTTCTCAAGAACTTATAATTTACATAAGATACGTTTCCATTCTATTAAGTATATCAGAAGAGCTATTCCCAAATGAAGCAGATTTCGTACGTATCTGCTTAAATCCATTGACTTTTCGGGGGGCATAGAACGTCAACAAAGTCTGCGCGCGTGTTCTACTGCTAGTGTACTTCGCAATGGAATTGTCTTCGCGCCGTAGGGTATGATATGTTCTCGGCCCTTTCTCAGGTATAGATGCTCGTTTGAGATACGATTCGACCAAAAATTATAAGGATGTAAACATCTTCTGCAACTTTCATGTGGTAATGGTGTCCCCTTTTCCAGGTACTGCGTAAATAAAGCACCACCGATTCGACGCTGGATCGGAAAGTCGCAGTTTGGTCCTCAAGTTGATTAAATAATTTTTTCAAGTCTAGGATAGGATTTCGGATTCTACTGCATACATCATGTTTGGCGCCAGCGTGGTTAGACGAGAGGTATAAAAAGGATTTTCTTCTGATTGTATGGAAGTGTTTTCGGTTGGTATTATAAACGAAGTCTCTAAAGACTTTCGATAGGGTTCAGTGTGTGAAAGCTCTTTGATGTTTGCTTTTGCCGGCTTAAATTTGTGATATTTCTGAAAGATTCGTCAAGGATCATGTATGAGCTTGGACGGATGTTTTCTTAGACTGTTTGCTGGCTTCCATTGTTCCTTATTGATCCTGGCTGCAGCTGAATCACCTGGATGATATAATTGCTAATCTCTGCATCCTGTCTTACCTTATGCAGAATTTTTTTGAGTTTACCACGGAGCAAGTTGGGATCGTTTGAATTTCATCCTGTTTGTAATGAATGTGTTTGTGGTGGAAGAAGACGTCGTATGTGGTGACAAAATAAACGTTCAGCTGGTGATCCTAAGTTTCCTCTAGATGTATGCACGGGATTCACAACACCCAGATAAGCGATCACGTTATCGTAGTGTAACTTCTTTAAGGCGTTCCCAAAGCCTCCACTCCGCTAAACCATTGCTACGAAGCTGATAAGGCTGACTTCTGCGAATTTTCTAAGTAGTGTGAAAATCCAAGCAACCTTCCTGGGAGAATATTCATTGTCATTCAAAAATGCGAGAAGGCACTATGAATTATCCGAAAAATTATACTACCAGAGCAAACATTTTAACTTGAACCGAAGTGATTCAAGAACAAATCATGTTTCGTGTGGTAGGTGTGGCCGTATAGATCATATGGATTCCAAGTGTCCAGTACGAAATTGGAAATGGTTTGCCTGCAATAAGAAGTGTCATACGTCAAACAAGTCTCTATTCGACAAGCCAATGTGAATCAAGTAGGTGGTATCAGTGGTGAAAGCCCTTCCAAAGAATTAGAAGTGGTGGTGAACGGTCTAAGTTTATCGTTGGAGGTGGACACTGTAGCAGTAGTGTCGATTATCAAGGCACGGCAGTATTTAGATAAGTTTACAACTGTTACGAGTGCATTATAATTGAGTTTCGAGGGGGTTACGGTGAACTTCATTGATAGAGTATTTCTGCTACCAAGGCGAAAACCAATAATAGTTTTACGCATACTGTGGGAGAAATTATAAAACAGAGAGGTGCGGCAAAACTTTACCCGGCATATCTCGGAAAGGTTTGAATGAATTCCAACTGTTCCATCGCACGTAGGAGGAGAATGGCGACTGTTTTCAACAGCTGTCATTACCTCTGCACGAGATGTTTATGGAGTGAAGCTATAATAAGTTTAAAACGTAAGCTGGAAATGGTGGCTGATGCTGAGAAAAGACTGTGTGGCTTAAAACATTCCATGTTTTTTGTCCAAGAAACCAACAGAGAGAAAAAGAGAGATGGGTGTTTTTGGGGGACTCTACTTCTCGTTACCGATACACTGAGGCGCGATGAAATTGTAAATTAGCTGTCTTGGAAGGAGATTGCCCAGAAGTTGGAAAGCCACCACAGAGCTTCTATAAAAGTACTCTGACCAACTACTCGCCGACTTAGAGGTGGAAATTAAACACTTCGAAGGAGCCAAAGAAGGTGTGCTGCTTTCCAATGAGGAGAATATTACGCACTTTGCGAAGCTGCTGGATCCAGAGTTGGGCGAAGAATAGTCCAACGGTGGAGCAAATCATCTTGGCGACGGAATCGCTTAAAGTTAACAAGTCCGCCGGTGTGGACGAAATCCAGCAAGAAATGCTTAAGGCAATGGGTAAAAAAAGAGTCATATGGCTCTTTCGTGTCATTAAGGTGGCCTGGATACGCGGTAAGAAACCTAGCTATTGGCAAACAGAGTTAATAGTTCTTCTTTTCAAAAAGGGTCCAACTACACTGGTATATCTCCTTTAAGTCTCCTCTGGAAGCATTCGCTAAACTGTTAGAGCCAGCATGGGAGAAGAACAGTGTGGTTTTCTACTGGGCAGACACCCGACCAGGTTATGAGAAAATATTGACACTCACGAAGGCTTGCAAGTATGTCAAACTAACCATTAGCTGTTTTGTGAACTTGGAGAAGGCATACGACCGAGTCACACCTGTTCAATGTTCACGAGTTACGATCCATCAGAAGGCTTGCAAGTATGCCAAACTAATCATCAGCTGTTTTGTGAACTTGGAGAATGCATACGACCGAGTCACACCTGTTCAATGTTCACGAGTTACGATCCATCAGGAAGGCGATCCCTTGGCAGACCCAGGATGAGGTGGATGGACCGAGTCCAAAAACTCGCATGGTTACACCTGCAGAGGATCGAGTCGCTGTAGACTTCTAGTGCATGTTTTACCCAGCTAAATTTCAAACTTATCTGTTTTCTTGTACATTATAACTGTTGTTTTAATGTTTGTACATTGTTACTTTGCTATAAATAACATTTATTGGCATAGTAAAGTAACGAGATATGGCAGGAAATCTTTTTTGAAAGAAAAATTACTTAAAATGAAAAATAATATTAAAAAAACAATGAAAACCAGTTTGGGGATGCCATGAATCTCTGAGCAGTTGATTTTAGATAAGCATTAACACTAGAGTGATGAAGTTTTAAAAATACTATGCTAACATACGCAGACATTAGCGTGATGGATCGTGTATTGTCTACAGCGAGCCGTTAATGAGACGATTGTTGACATAGAAGCGGAAGCTTCGACAGAGTATATCATCGACGTAGATAAGGACTTCATCGTACTCTATCGAATAACATCAGTATACATATGGTCAAGAAAATATTTCTTGACCACACAACATGTTGATTATGCTATCATTGAAATCCCTCTAACCAACTAACTGCATTCAACCATCTGTGCTATCCATTCGTTTTGACTCTATATGAAACTGATCGAGAAAATAGAGTCAATAAGTAAACATCCACTAAGCCCAATATTTTTCCAGAACACACGCATAGATATTTGTTTTATCAGCCATGGTAGCAATTTAAACATATGATAAAATTCGTGGATGTGGTTGTTATCCTTTTTTCTGTCCTCATACCTCCATCAAAATTTGAAGTATGCATATTTTCGTATTGATTATTTCAATAGACCCAACATCTGACGAGGATGCAAAGCATAAATTCGTAGATATGTACATAAGTCGCCCGTTAAAAAGTTTTTCTTATATTCTCGAAATACTGTGAGCGCAAACCTGAAACTATTTTCGCAAGTAGTTCATTTAAATGTTTGTACTCACGCAGAATGGTGCACAAAGCTGTGTGCGAGTAAACATAATACCGTATACTATTTATTTTCAATGTACCCCATCAACTCAGGACTCGTTCAACTTTAATCCAATTTTCCTGGATTCCTGTAGTGTATTCACTGCATACTGCGCCCGTTTCTTCATTATTTGGGACATTTTTGATCATCTCGTACAGCGAATTCGTTTTAAGCGAGTTTCGTGAATTGTTAATATTTGTCAACAGGAACTGGAACAACAATTGCATCTGCAGCATATTGTCGGGTGCGAAAGTCTTTTGCTTTTAATTTTAATTGCACTGCAAATCGAATGGAAATTACTGGATTTTTATCGATATACTCCCCATTTAATTAAGAACACAAGTCAGTCGATTATAAACCGATCGCTGTTGCGGTTTACTTTGATTCGGTTTTATTTAATTGTAATTAGTCTTTTCTACTTAACGTCCTGGGTTAGGTTGGATTAGTGGCCATCATAATCGCTGACACCCTTAGACCGAATGCGTATTAACTTTACTTTTCACTGAAACTCCAAGCGGGCACTACCCGTACCTAGGGCAGGCAGTCAACCAACTACGCCATCCATCTGTGGGATTATAATCTATTTAAAATATGAATGTGCTCATCATGACCAAATGAAAATAAAATCGACTCTTAAGATAGATAAGGCTTTTGACACTTTGGCATAATGGCATCATTTTCAAAATATACAAATTTAACTCTCCACCTTATACAAAAACTAGAGGCCTTTTACAAAAAAATCAAAAGCTTGGCCACAATCTTTGTAGGGCCAGTTATGGATCAGCAGGGAAAAGTGGATTTGTTTAATCAGGATTTCCAACAGCTGCTTAGCGGACCTGACCAGATGAGAGTGAATCAGCAAATTCTAACTCCAGTCGGTGCAATAGTCCTCCCAACTAGTTTCGAAGAGGTCAGCTCAGCTATTAACAAGCTAACGACTATATCCCAACGGCGCATTCGGACGCTCGGACTATGACGTTTTAAGTGGAGTACACGTTAAATAAAAACACGCATTATTCTTATTTTATATTTTTTAATGATCTGAATTCACCAGAACTCCAAAAAGAACTGAACTTACAGAGGTATATCCCTGCTCAATGTCGCCTACAAGATCATTTCCAGCGTACCGTGTGAAGGTCAGAAGCCATTTTACACCACACCAATCGGTACGTACTAGTTGATTTCTGGCCCGGCAAATCGAGTATAGATCAACTATTCAAGATAAGGCAAATCCCAGAGCACCAGCGACATCGCAATTAATTATTCGAAAGGATGATCCAATTCGAGACCTAGGAAAATTGATCCCGTTGTGTATAATATTATATAAATATATTCAAATAAATATCCTTATGTATAATTGCAAAGACAGTTTAAGCATAAAATAATGCAACACTTTCTGCTGCCAATTGGACAAGTGACATATTTAAATTGGGAAAAAACTAAAAATGTTTGGAAAAAAACCAAAGTGGACAATCTAAGCATATGTTACAAGAATGTTACAAGTAGGTTAACGATTCAAAAGATTGTTTAATATCTGTCTGATAAAAAAAGAAAATCCATTTCTTAACATTATCTAAAAATAATACTTTTACTCTTTCGCATCTAATGAAGTCAGGAAGCAATAGAATAAAATCTAGAAAAGTGTGATTTATCTACTAATAGTACTGTAACAAAATGTCTGGTGTTATTACGCAATTTGTAATCATCATATGTTCTAACCTGATAACCAGATTTTTTAAAGAATATATTTTATTATTTTTACAGTGTTAGTGTTTTAAGGAATCCTCCTATTGAGCTATAAGCTATTCAATTCACTTTGCAGACAATTCTGACTGCATGTGTCTCCTTAATTAACAAGGGTTTAATGTGCGTGCCCCAGCAAGATAATCATACTGGATTTAGTAAGCAGTTGTAAACTAGCTTAAGGATAGTTGTGTGGCTTATGTGACACAATTTTCACTATTCATATACATAATTAGTATGATCCTTCTAGCTGAATTTAAGGTCTAAAACAATACCGAGTCATTTGAACTGTTGTACGCACTCAATATAGATCACCACAATTAGTGTTGTTGAATTGAAATTAAGCGAGTTCTGAGAAAAAACATATTAAGAGAAAACGCGTATAGTAACGGGCTATAGTAAGATAAGGAATAATTTTGACAGTCCATGTTTCTGATGTTAAAAAAAACACTAACTTAGTTTTCCTGCTGATTACGCGTTTATGAAAATTGAACCATAGTTTCAGTAATCATGATTTATGATCGTGATTTATCTTTAAAAAATATAGAAACAACTACTATGCCTGACATTTTCCTTTAAAAAGTTCGGCAAACAGAGAGATAACATCAATTAAAAAGAAAATAGGTCCCAATCAAGATCCTTGGCGAATACCTGCATTTATAAATACTCTGTGGTAAAACACTTTTTTGTTTTTTTAAATTATGGTGATGATTTACCGATTTTCACTCAATTTGGACGATGATGAACATGAATTCCGTTCCCCGACTTAGACGAAGTCAAGATAGCGATATCGAGACTGAAGTCGAACAAAGCTGCTGGAGGGGGCGGATTGTCCGCGGAACTGTTTAAAGCCGCTGGAGGTGACCTGGTTGGGCTCATGCACTAGTTCAACTGTAAGATATGGTCGGAGGAAAGCATGCCCGAGGAGAGGAATCTCAGCATCGTTTGTCCGGTCCACGAGCAGTGAGATCCCTTTGACTGCGCCAACTATCGAGGGATCAGCCTCCTTAACATCGCGTACAAGATACTCTCTGAGCTTAGTCAGCAACCTGATAGGCCAGGAAAGTCCACACTAGACAAAATATATACACTTCGAGAGATCCTGGAAAAGACTCAAGAGATGCAGATCGACACCCACCACCTATTGGTCGATTTCAAGGCCGCATATGACAGCGTGCATAGAGACGAGCTATACAGCGCCATGTCTAGTTTTGACATTCCTGCCAAACCGGTCAGGGTATACAGGATGCCGATGGAGAACTCTCACTACACCATCAAGGTCGGTAACGAACTCACCGAGACCTTCAATGTCAAAAAAGGTTTTAGGCAAGGCGACACGCTGTCATGTGACTTCTTTAACATCATACTTGAGAAGATCGTGCGAAACTCAAACGCTAATACTAGAGTCGATCTTCCAAAAGTCCGTTCAAATGCTTGCTTACGCGGACGACATTGAAGTGATTGATGACCCGTAAATGAGGCGTTTGCTGGCATTGAAGCGGAAGCGGCTAAGATGGGCCTAGCAATAAAACAGGGCAAAACAAAGTATATGCTGTCATCACGAAAGGACGCACAACATCCACGTCTCGGACAGAGCGTCATATTGGGCAGCAGGCTCTGGAGTAAATAGGGACAACAACACCAGTACCGAGATAAAGCGGAGAATTACTCTTGCCAATTGCTGCTTCTTTGGGCTCAAGAGGCAATTGAGTAGTGTGGCAACACTGTAAAAAAATTGAAAATGAGAGACAAACGAAAGAGCGTGCGTGGCTGCCGGTAGAGGAAGGAAAATAAGCGCAGTCTGTAAGGATATCTTGTGACCGAAAGACGTGTGGAGATAGACAATAAAGAAAAAGAAAAAGATTTAAGTGTTTTTTATATTTCAAACAAAGACAATAAGCCCCTGATACCCCTTACAGTAGCAGAGCTCTCTCCCGAAATACATTTATATAAGACCTTGAACATCCCTGTCCTGCTGTATGGCGCGGAAGCTTGGACTATTTCAAGAGCAGATGAAGACGCTTTTGGTCTCTTCGATAGAAAAGCTCTGCGTTCAATCTTTGGTCCTATTTGCGTTGAAGGGTCCTGGAGAAGAAGAATCAACCACGAATTGTACGGGCTGTACAGCGACATGAGTCTGGTCAGGCGTCTTCGGATCCAATGCTTAAGATGGCTAGGTCATGTAGAGCGGATAGACACCACAACTCCGGCCCGAAGAGTCTTCGACACCGAGCCATTGGGACAGCGCAACAGTGGACGTCGTCGCACTAGATGGCGCACACAAGTGGAAAAGGACCTCAACCAGCTTGGTGTGCGCAGCTGAGGGCAGCTGGCGAAAGATCGTGCTGGCTGGAAAGGCATGTTGATTGAGGCTCCGGTCCACCCAGGACTGTAGCGCCAATCAAAAAAGAAGAAGATGATTTATCGATAACAGCAAACGAAGAAAAAAAATGGAAGTTATAAGTTTACACAATTTGCCAGGATTTCGTGATCACACCAAATTTCAATTGAAGATTATGCGGCGGTAGTTAGTCCATTGTATTCAGAAATTCTGTAGAATGATTCTTCTTCATTGGAAACAGTATCATATAGTTTCTAGATTACTCCGTCAACTATTTTTTCCTTCGTAGGATGACATTTGTGGCAATATAATCAATGTAGTTTCATCGACAATAACAATTGCTACAAAAAGTAGTTAATACACCATTTTGCTATTGAACACGAACCTTTTTGGTACGAGTCTCACATGTCCCTACAAATCAGATGCATTAATTTCCTGTCATCCCCCAGGATTTGCCTTAGTGTACAATTTTGGTCTATAGTCGATTTGTTACTTCCGAGTATGCTGGATAGGAACTTGTAGGCGAGATTGAGCTGGGATGTAACCCGGTAGTTGTAGCACGAGGTAGGATTTGTGGATAGGGCAATCGGCAGATGATCTGGTGCATGCTCTCTACCTGAACATTGCTCCTTTGAAGACCTCTGATGGTAAGCTATCTGAGCTGGCAGATTGGTTATATTTTAGATTTTTAATAGCTAATTCCCCAAAGCTAGTTGGGATGACTGATGCATCGACTGGATTTAGTACTGCCTATAGTTGTTGTTGTGCAGGCTTATGAATGTGTGTTAACTCCCTCTCCACAAAAACCGTGGTTATGACATCAAGATCATTCTAGACGATTACAACGCGCAGCTGGGTACGAACGAAATCTTTGCTAGAGTCACCGGACAGTCTGCGCGACAACATATTCGGTAGAGGACTCAGGCTGGTGGATTTTGCCTCGGATCGTAAGCTCTCTGTGATGAACACGCGGTTCCTTCACCTCAACATCCATAGGGGGACCTAATGGTTTCTTGATCAATCAGTCATCAACCAAATTGATCACAAAGCGATCGACGTCAGATACTCCTCCAATATTACCGATGTCCTAACATTACCAGGAACAAACATCGACTTCTAGTTCTGTCCAAGTTAAAGATGAGCATATTGAGAGAAGTACGGCACCGAGACAGGACACAACAGTTTTACGAATCTCTTAAAAACCGAATCTCCTTTAAACTCTCTGAAAGTTCGACGCATACAATAGAAGAGTGGAAACGATTTCAAGAAGCATCAAAGGCGCTGCCACTGAAGTTAAGGAAGGCACATGTAGCAAAAGAGATAACTCTGCATCGAAAAACGAGAGGTAGAGAAGAGAAACTACGAACATTAGAGAAGGGAAGAAAACCGGCTTCTCAAGAGGTATATGAAGCGCGCAGTCGAAGAGATGGACAGGTGTTACAACATGAAGGAGGTTCGAAAGTCTTACCAAAAGGTAACACAAGTATCCGGAAGATAAAGACCTCGTACCTAAACCTGCAGGGACGAAAATGGACAACTAATAGTACAATGCACCAGCTCGTCTTTGAGATATGGTCGGAGGATCCTCTCTCTCATTTTGTGTGAACGCCTGAAATCATTTCCTAATAATCGGATAGGTTTGTGTGAACGTCAGTCTTTAGCCAGGAAAGTCTACCGTAGACCAAATGTTCACACGAGCTATACAACGCCACATCTCGTTTTGACAGCTCTTCCAAACTCGTCAGGTTGTGCAAGATGACGATTGAGAACTGTGAAAACTGCTGCATCGCATTTGCTCTTTTGGAAGCCGTAGCGGGTAGAATGGGTCTAGCGGTTAATGAGGGCAAAACAAAGTACATGCTGTTTTTAACATTTCGTCTTGGAGATATGGTCACAATGGGCAGAAGAAACTTTGAAGTAGTGAACATCTGCGCCTACCTCAGCTCGGCAGTATACAGGGATAATATCATCAGTACCGAGATTAAGAGCAGAATTACACTTGTCAATCTCTGAATCTTTAGGCTCAAGAGGCAATTGAGTTGCAGAGAGACTGATATCTCCTAACTGACCTTAGAGAACATGTAGGCGTGGACTAATGTCCCTTTTTAATACCTTACTAAGCAATAGATTAGACCCTCCAGTGAATTAAACACACCTCGACGACTTCAGTCTCTTGCGGTCATTGGGCAAAGACTCCGTCGAACTAGGTCGCAGGGACGTGAATGTAAAGTTCACAGTTGCAGTTCGGTTTTTAGTAATTCAGCCCATGCACCTTTTTTGTGTTCGGGTAGTTTCTCCGGAGGAATATTATTCAGACTTCAAATGCGTGGGGCATACTGCAGCTGTTCTTTTCTAGCTGATTAGCTATAAAGTGGCAGCTGTGGCAGCTCCACCACACAGATCGCTACTGAGTTAGTTTTTAGAGTGAGCCTTCATTCAACCTGACCATCGTACGGTCCGTATGACACCGTGATACAGACCGACAGGAGACTCGAAGAAGGGTATAATAGTGGGAATTGCGTTTCGAGGGGGAGCGAGGGTCCATTCTACTCATAGGGAATGTATCCCAAGAGTAATTGATCTTTACTAAGCCTTAGCGTGATAAGGTTTGCTTAGGCATGCTAAGCGCACATCAATTTTTTTAATTTAATATTAACTTTATCTTCTTCTTGATTGGCGCTACAGTCCGGGGTGGACCTGGGCCTCAACTAACATGCCTCTTCAGCCAGCACGATCTTTCGCCAGCTGCCTCCAGTTGCGCACACCAAGTTGGTTGAGGTCCTTTTCCACTTGTGTGCGCCATCTAGTGCGAGGACGTCCTCTGTTGCGCTGTCCCAATGGCTCGGTGTCGAAGACTCTTCGGGCCGGAGCTGTGGTGTCCATCCGCTCTACATGACCTAGCCATCTTAAGCGTTGGATCCGAAGACGCTTAACTAGGTGCATGCCGCTGTACAGCCCGTATAGTTCGTGGTTGAACCTTCTCCTCCAAACGCCATCTACGCAAACAGGACCAAAGATCGTACGCAGAACTTTTCTCTCAAAACAACCAAGAGCTTCTTCATCCGCTTTCAAAAGCGTCTATGTCTCTGCGCCATAGAGCAGGACTGGGATGATCATTGTTTTATACAAGCTCAATTTGGTGTTTCGAGAGATGGCTCTGTTACTCAATTGCCTCTTGAGCCCAAAGAAACAGCGATTGGCAAGAGTAATTCTGCGCTTGATCTCGGTACTGGATTAACTTTATCTATTTTGGATTATTGTTCACTTTAAAAATTTTAATTAAGAGAATTCACTCAGTAATCATTCGTACATGTTCAAGCTGACCCAAATAGTCATATGTACAATTTACCATATTAATGGACCGCAGGGACGATAAGCCATTTCACATATGGATGATTTTGTTCACTTTACGTACGTATTCCCCCGAATACAATAGACTCGGATATATTCCTATATAAAATGAAGTCAGCAAACAATATTTAAATTTTTGAATACATTATTATGATGCAGAAGTCTTAGTCAATTAGTTTACACAATAAACTCGATTAAGCTACATTGAATGTGATAGTCAACAAAAGAAAAACAAAAAAAAAATGCCTTGAAAGGAAACTTTTTCATGACTATTCATTCAGCGTAGTAATTAACTTCATGTTGTCGTATGTCAAACGATAAAAACCATACATGATGTTTCAGAAAGTACTCAAAACATAGAAACGAATCATAAAATGAGATGATTTCATTAAATACCACATAAAACGCGATATCATCATTATCGGCGGCACATTTCTTACCGTATACGAATAAACCTATACACATGGCTGCTGTTTGTTTGCTGGTATGTACAAATTTCTTTCTTCTTGATGTCCTCTTTAGTCCCCATATAAATCCAAAGAAAAGGGCTGACAGACTGACTCTGTGCGTTTATATGATTTTTATCAACTCATCTTTATTTTCAAAGTAAAAATAAACATTCTCTGTCGCCATCTGTTAAATATATTAATGTGACGCATCTGTTTTGTGTGTTTTTTTTAAATTGACGAGAGGATGTTCAGAAATGAATTCTTGTGATGATTTGTGAATTTCAAGAGTAAATATTTAAGAAGAAAGGGAGAATAATATTCGCAACTTTTAGAACGCATAAATTATGAACGTTCCTAGGAAGAAGGGAACATATTTTTTGATTCATAAGGTGTACTTATGTGTATATATGCTTGGATATCGATTTGACAGTTGGTGTGTAGTATTTTGCTCTGGGACGTATAAGGTATAAATAAGGTTACGGTTAAGAGGCGAACTAAAAATATTCTTAAAAGAGAATTATTGCTATAGCCAACAACAAACAAAGCTCGCTATTTGAAATTCGTGGCTTATAACTTCTATAGTGCTTACTATGAATCCCGGCAACCTTTTTGTTTCCACGAGCTTTATTCTTTCTGGAGAAAAAATTCTTGCTACCGTCAATTACCATCGAATTTCGAAACTATAATTGATTCTTATTGAAACTATGAGAATTTGTCTTTCATGACCGACTGAAAGTTCAGATTATTCTGATATACATATTTGAACATTCAGATGTCGTCAGGTAGTACAACAATATTCAGTTCTAGTATACTATCTGGTAATTTTATCTTCTTTTACATTTATTTTACTCATACATCCCCTAACAGAAAACAACTAATGTACATTTCTGTGGCCAACTAAAGCCCTTAGAACTATTTGGATACTTTTACATAAAGCCGACTAATGCCTTTTTATTTCTTGTATGCAACAAACTTCAAACGCGTTCAAATGCGATGAAGCCTTAACGACATTATCTCTAAGATCGACATTTTCGGTTGGCCACTGACGTTTCCTATTTTCATTACTTTTCCATTTATCTCTACAAGTAATTATCAATGTTTGTTTTTTTTGCTTGTTCTTCAGAGACTCTTAAACTGATGTCGTTGGCAATTTTGCTCAGAATTGTCTAGAAGTTTGGCATCAATTCTTATTTTTGTTGATATTATAAAAATGTTTTGCTTTTATTGGCTCTTAAATGGTGGTAACAGGTAAATCCCTCGCACTCGTTTTTTGAACATTTTACTTTGATTGTATTAAAATGCCCACAAGCCGGCGCCGGGAACAACTTTTTGGAAAATGTTTGTTTTGATTTTTGGAAATGCGTTGCAAGGAAACAACTTTATTCAAAAATGTTAATTCTTTCGGAATGCATTGCAAGCAAACAAAAATCAATGTCTCTTTGTCTTTTATAGACTCTTAAACAGTAAAAGGTAGAGTACTTATGTATTCAGTTATGCCACACTTCATGCTACTAATTACCCACAGCAAGGACAAAAAATACACTTTTTCCTTTGTTAAAAAATACCACGAAAATGTACACACAATAACAATCAACAAAATTGTAGTGAGAAACAAATTAAATCTTATTGAAATTTCAATTATAATGAATTTTATTTGCAGCCAATTTTTCCTCTACAGTAATATTTTGTTGGTACTATTTATTATATTAACTGTCAATTTCGACTTATTTGACATTCTCAAATAAACAGCGTTTTATTATTTTCCATTTAGAATAGATCCTAAACAAAACTTAAGTGAGTTAAATAAAAAATGAACACAAAAGCAAACAAATGAGTAGACTTGCTTTATATTGTATACAAGTCTTATAACCATTTTTACATAAAGCTGTTAAATTTAATTATATTATTACAATAGAGATTCAAAAATTGACATTAAACCATGTATTCAAAGAATCAGTGTTTGTGTAGTAGATGTTTATTCTATAGGAACTTTTTTTCCGTTTGCATTCAACGCAGCAGCATACCCGCATTATTTCAAGTGTAAGTACATTTTTGATACACGCAATGAACTAAAAACGATATTGAAAATGGTGTGGTCGTACAAGAAAGCAAATTAATAAATCATGCATGCTTTGTGCGTAATAGCCCATTTAACTCAAATTCATCCACTTGGGAGCATTAAATCTTAATTGGATTACCAACATCAAGTTTAATAGCCACCTTAGCGTCCGATTAAATATCCAAGGATTTAATTCAAAAATCAACACTCGTAAAGTCCACAACGTTCAAAAGTATATCGAAATTATATTTCTTTCATTACCTGAAAGTGAATAACAAAATATCAAAACGATGCACGCTAACAGCGACGTACTCCTAAGAAACACACTCCCAAATAGAGGCTCAATTTCATGGCTCATTAAATATCATGTCACCATCATTACCTTTTTTCACATTTCCTATCCGAAGCTCAATGATGCATTCTCTCGGCGAGCATCCATGCGTACGCAAGTGGATGCCTGTATAGTAAGGATATCTCACCCATGCTTCCTGCTCCGATTTTTAACTTTCCTCCGAATATTCGTGAAGGTAATTGCCTTGAGGTAAAGGCACATAGCATTAACGACAGCTCGCCTGCCCCCAAAAAGGGATACGTTTTGTTGGCTTAGACGTGCGTGAGAAGTATCTTGAGTGAGTATGTCCCACCCACACCATTTGCCTCGTATGAATACCCTGAAGCCTTGAAAAATTCAATTATCTCCCAGTAGGATAACCCTGAACAGCAACTCCCACAAACATACACTCATGTACTCTGGCGTATACACACCATATTTAATTACTTCGAGGGGTAAAAAATCGAGTGAATACTGTATGTATACGTGCATGTAATGGAAACCTCACTCGTGCTTGAAAGTGACACCGTGGCTAAGCACTTGAATGCGAAATCGTGAATTTCAGTTAATGATGTGGGCTTCGGGATGAAATTTATTGATGTTAAGTGAATTGCTTGTTAGAAATTAGATCGAAAGGATTTGTTAAAAGGGAAAATCTTCGAAATTAGACGAAACCACTTAGGGAGCGAAACCAGAGTAACTGTATTAAAATTAGAAAACTCCTGTATACGATAAGGTCGATAGAATTGAAAGGATTTTGGCGTTTTATTAAGAGTTTTGGGCTTGCTGAAAGCATTTAATATTGCTTACATCTCAGTTTAGAGAATATATTTGGAGAATAGATCTTTTCAAAGATTAACTGAAATCATCAACCTTCAGGTACATGTTTCCCCCTTGCATATTGCGTTCCTCTGACGTTAGCCGAAATTCGTTTTTGGATACACTTACAGCCAATAGTTGCTTACTTACCATTGTCATGACGAGACATGCAAGCCAATGAGTTGTAAAAAAATGTTAACAAAAACTTCAAACAATCTCAAATTGCGAAATAGGGGAATCTGCATAGTCTACATTCTTTAACAAATATTATCTTATCAGCAAAACTTGCATTGAAAGCTCTTCAAAATGCGGATATGGATGTTTTGCCTTATTGTATCTAACCAACCCTTAATGAACTTCACCTATAATGAACTTTAAAAAAAAACAAATTTTTTACTATTTTCCTTCGTACTCGTTCAGAATGTAGAAACTGCCTTAGTTATAAGCATGGTACCTATCTTCTCTTCATCCATATTTTGCTACGAGAGATTAGCACACTCATCCATCAAAGCTGTCATGGTCAAGGCAATATATCGTTATGTACTGCCGGATTTTAAGATATTTTCTACTCAAATCAAATGTGAATGAGTTCACTTGACACATTAAATAACTCATACCTTATATACCATACCATGATCAATCGAAGCGCTCGAGGTACCGTTCAGAATTTATGATTTAAGTAAGTACCAGAAAATAGGTAGAATAGAGGAAGTAGGTTTCTACCTCTCCTGCCCATGCAGTTTTTTGTCAGTGTTGCATGAATAGTTGTCAAAACCTCTCAAACTTTTCGACGGATATATATATTTTGTTTCATCATCATTGAACAGGTTATTTCGCCGGTCTCATCGGTGAAACCGTCTAAGAGGTCGCAGTAGACTTCTTTGACAGAGTTTTCTTCCTTTTCGGTAAGAGCGAGTGCGAGTTCATGAGCCCCTCTGCAGTGTAAATTGTTCTTAAATTCCAGTCGCACTTGCGAATCATAGTCCTTCTTTGTTCCATGCCGTCGTTTATAAACGTTCGTCCGTTGATCATTGGCAAGATTTCATTTCTTATCGTTTTTTATAGTGGCAGGTTGTTAGCCCTCCGAATAACTGCTTCACTGGTTGGGGTGGCCTAGGATATCTAGTGTTGCCGCGTGAGTATTTTATTTTTGGTTGTTGTTGGCTTTCTGCTAAGTTAGGAAAATTAGCAACCTTTTTCTGTATGCGCAGGCCCCCATCATTTACATACATATAGTGTTACAAGTGACTGCTATAATGTTGATGTGATGTCTATCCCAATTCCGCAGTAAATGAACACCATCAGGAACGAGATCAAATTCAGAATTACTATTGCCAACTGTTGTTCCTTTACGCTTCGTCTCCCGAAGGATCGAGTTGACTGTATATAAATACAGGGCGTTTCATGCCACTGCTTTAATTTTTTGGGTTTATTTTGCTTTATCTTAATTAATTAGATGGAGATATACGTCCAATGCATCTGAAACACACAGGCACATAAAGAAAATATGTATGTTCATTTGAATACGAGCTATTTTTTCAAGGAAATTTTAATGAATGCATAAACTGCCCTTCATGAGTACCATGGATTTAGCTACGACGTATATACCATACATGTATGCTGCCTTTGGCTGTAATATAAAACCTTGAAGTACAATTGTGTTCTGACGGTTGCTTCCACGGTTTCCTATATGGTTTTTATTTCACAAAAATACTAGCTTGTATTCACACGATTCTTATGATTTCACAGCTGGGCTTTAGTTTTTAATTTTGTTGGTTGAATGGTCATAAAATAGAGGTGAGTAATGAACATAGTAATTAAAAGAATTTTTTTGTCTAGGAAAAGCTTCTCAAACTTGGCCATTCGGAGTCGGTATAAAACTGTAGTTCCTTTTCACTCGTGAGAGAACAATAGCACGCACAATACGTGCGGTTGATGAGAAGCCCTGGCCCTCTTGGGACTGTAGCGTCACCCATATTGCATTATTATAATGAACATAGTTTTTTAAAACTATTCTAAAGTCAAATTGCGAATGAATCCAATATATTTATTTAGAAGAGAACAATCCTCAATTACATAATATGTCTACTTAATAAGGTGTTGCCGTTGCCGTTGTCTTTTAGTAGTGTTGCCGTAACAACTCAGCCATCCTACCCGCTGATCGTGTCCTCATGATCCGAATCCTTCTGCTCATCCTCTGATCGATCGGTTTCCTCGTACCCATAATCCGCTAGGCTTTGCTGTGGCAGTTCGCACCATGGTTTTAGCTTTTCGGAGCTCATCACGGCGTTGTACTTCCGTTGAGTGCGTTGCATGCCAGGGATATCCTCGACGACGTAGCGATCATTTGGCAATACTCGGGTGATCATATACGGCTCTCGGTATGCAGGTTCCAGTTTTCTCGGGTCCCCTGTTGCCGCTGCTTCGTTTTCGATCAGGACTAGGTCTTCATCGTTGTATAAGCGGGGCTTGCGATGTCGTTGGTCGTATCTTCTCTTCTGATCTCGTTGCACTTGTTGAATGTTGTTTAATGCAGCTTCCCTATACTGCCGCATCTGTGCCGGACTTTTGGAGTCGTTCTTCCCCAAGGTTAGAAGCAATTTGTTACCTAAAATATCTCTAGGATGGTACATAAAAAGCAGTTCGTGAGGACTTGCCCTTGTTGTTGAATTTCTGGCGGTATTGAGCCCCCACTGAATCGTCCGTAGCCAGCTAGCCCAGTCCCGTTCTGCAGAATGTGCGCACTTCAGAGCCGCCAATATTGTTCGGTTACACCGCTCAACTTGTCCGTTAGCCCGAGGCGTGCGAACAGCGGTCTTGATATGCTGCATTCCATATTCTGCGCAATAGTCCTCAAAAGCCTTCGCCGTAAATGCAGTACCCCGATCCGTCACTATTCGCCTAGGCACACCAAAGAATCCTGCGACCTCGTTTAATACTGTGAGTACTCCTTTCGTGTTGGTTGTCTTGACTGGTCTCAAGACGACATACTTTGTAAAGCTATCGGTAATTACAAGGACATACCTGGTCCCCCCCTTTCCTCGCGTGAAAGGCCCGAGGTGATCCATGTGGACTGTGTCGAACGGTAGCGGTACGCGGTCCGTGTTATGCAGCTCTCCTTCAGTCATCCCCCCTTTTCTCTTGGAATACGCGCAGTCCACGCATGCTTTGATGTACTCCCGAACAAAGTTCCGCATTCTAGGGAACCAAAATGTTTCCCTTACCCGAACTAGCGTTTTCTCCTCCGCCAGGTGCCCGACATCATCGTGACATAACTTCAAAATACGCCAACGAACTGCATGTGGCACCACCCATCTTTCTGTGCCATCTACCTGTCGCAACAGCCTTAGTCCCCTCAGCTTGAAATCTCTTTGGAGTAGCTTTTGCCGCCTAGTTGTCTCCGGTGATTAAAGTTCTTTCACGATCTCCCGTAGTTTCAGGTCTTGCCATTGCACTGATGCCAACCAATCCTCATCAGCGATGTGAGTGTTTAAAATGAAAAGCGAAGCCTCTTCCATCTCCTCCTCTTCTTCAGCTGGTCGTCGACTGAGTGCGTCCACGTATAGGGCGCTCCGCCCTGGCTGATGAACGGCTTCGAAGGAGAACTCCTGGAGTTTCAGCCACCATCTTCCTATGCGAGGAATCATCCTCTGCTTGTTCTTTGTGGCCACTATCGCTTCACAGTCAGTTACCACCTTAAACTGCTTACCCAGGAGGTAGATGCGGAATCGTTCGAGGCTGTTGACAATGGCTAGTACCTCCAGCTCATAGGCATGGTACTTTCGCTCACTTTCCGTGAGTTTGCGACTAAAGAAAAGCACCGGTCCCAAACTTGGTTCCTTTTTCTGGCGTTGGAACAGGATGCCAGCTATTCCCACCGATGATGCGTCAGTGTCACACTCGGGGTCGAAGATGGCCAGCACTGGTGGATTGCAGAGAGACATTTTCAGCTCCTGGAACGCCGCTTCTTGTGAAGGACCCCATACGAAGCACTGGTCCGTTCTTGTTAGATCCGTCAATGGTAAAGCGATGTGCGAGTATTTCTCCACAAATTTCCTGAAAAAGCCTGTCAACCCCAGGAACTGCCTGACCTCGTGCGGATTTTTCGGTGTTGGATACCGCGTTATTGCTTCTATCTTTCCTAGGTTCGGCCTCAGTCCAGTTTCATCGATTTGATACCCGAGAAACAAAATGTTAGTTCGGAAGAATAAACATTTACTTACATTAAGCGTCAGTCCGAAACGCTTCAGCGCCTTCAGAAATCGCTCCAGCTTCTCTAGTCCCTCTTCGATACTACTGCTGGCAATGATGGTATCGTCCAGGTAGACTTCCGCATCTCCCTTCTGCAGCTGCGCTTTGAGTGAGTTCATACACGCTTGGAAGTGCGCTGGGGCGTTGACGAGCCCAAATGGCATTCTGTTGAACTCGAACGAACCCACATCAGTTGTGAAAGCGGTGTACTTTTTGCTGCTTTCCTCCATTGGTATCTGGTAGTAACCGGATGCCAAGTCCAACATGGTGAAAAACTTCTTGCCACTCAGCGCTGTCAAAACTTCTTCAATCACGGGCATTGGGAATTTGCGCTTAACTGTGACTTTGTTAAGTTCACGAAAGTCAATGCAGAACCTATCTGTCCCGTCTGTCTTCTTCGTAAGAACGATAACCGAACAGTACTCCGATGTAGACGGTCGCACCACTCCTTGCTTCAGAAGCTCTTCTATCTTTTCATTAACGATGGCCCGTTTGGAAAATGGTATCCTATATGTATGTACGCACACTGTACTAGTAGTAGACAGTTCGATAACACATTCCACTGACTTTGACTGACCTAGTTCACTCAAGTTTTTGGCGAAACAGTCTCTGTTAGCATCAATTAGCGACTGTAACTTCCCTCTGTCCGCCTCTCTAATATCCCCAACGTCCAGCTCGTTGATCATCAATCTTTCTTTTCCGGTGGAACTGCTACACCCAGCGTCGCCAACCTCGATGTCGGTGCCTTCATCCAATCGCTTTTTCTCGTTGATGTCCTCTGCTGGCCGTTCCCCCTCGGCGTTCTCTTCGCCGTCCATGATTCGCAATACTCTGAAAGTTTTAAAAATTCTCACCAGGGGTTGATCAAGGAGCGCTCGCCCTATAATCAACGGATATGGCTGACTGTTGTCAGGCACAACCAAAACGTTGCATGTCGACGTAAGGCGATCCACTGAAACTTTCGCACACAGCTATCCAACCGTCGTACAACCTCCGCCTCCAAGTCCTCTAAGAACAGTTTTGAAAGCGCCGTATTTTAGTCCGCCTTTCTACGCAAT
The DNA here is from genome assembly GCA_916610145.1 of Eristalis arbustorum. Lineage (NCBI taxonomy): Eukaryota > Metazoa > Arthropoda > Insecta > Diptera > Syrphidae > Eristalis > Eristalis arbustorum. The sequence continues at coordinate 56,806,510 of OU744320.1, read as the reverse complement.
GGATTTCCTCAGAGTCACACAATCGCTGCCGAGATCGATGAACGCCAGTACCTGGTAGCCGTTGATTGTGGCTTCTTTGACATACTCCGATTCATCCTTTATAACCAATTGTTGTCTGGTCGATGGCACTTATTCATTGCGCCCACGTGTTTGAGGGCAGTTCCTCATGAGGTGTCCTGGTTGCCGGCATCGGAAACAATTTCCTTTGTCGCTCTGAACTGCAGGCAGGCGATTACCGCTTTGCCTCTCCTCCAGTCCGTAACCCCATCGCGCTCGCTTCAGCATATCACCGATCGAGTTGGGTTTCATTGCCCTGAATGCCTCCTTAAGTCGAACATCTGACATTCCCTGAACGATGTACCGTATGAGTGATGATTGCTGAAGATTTCCCCGCGATGCAATCGCTTTCATACTGAATACATATTCCTCGAAGTCCTCGCCCCCTCGCTGTCGCTTCAGTCTCAATGCGTCGTGAATATCAGCTTCTTCGTCTATGGATGGAAATGTCCGACAAAGCTCGGAGAAGAAATCATCCAACGACTCCCAAGTCATGCTAGCGTTCCACAGCTTGGCCGCACCGGTCAGCCGTGAAGTGGCCGCCATCAGAACTAAACACTCGTCCAAACTATATATACGCTGGATATCTCTCACCTTCCGTTTCCAAGCATTGGCTGATAAGCCTGACAGATTTCTCGAGTTAAACTCAGGAATCATGTCGGCCACGTCACGCACACTATAGCGGCCGCGCAAACTCTCTCGATCCGTGCCATTTTGTGACAGCTCACCTGTTGCCCGTGATAGAGTGTTGTTGAGTTGCTCTTGCAGTCTTCGAAGATCGGCTCGGAGTTCCAGTACCTCTGCTGAAAACTGCGTGTTTCCCTGCTGCCCTAACTTAGCATCTACTACACGCCCCTTTGCTCCAGTGGCGGCACCAGCATGCGTATTCCCCTGCCCTGCCTTACTGCCTACTGCAAGCCCTTTCCGCCCTTCTCTAAGCGGCAGCTCAGCCCCCACCAGCGTACCTCCTTGCGCTTCCCTGCCATCTACTGCACCCTCTTTCCACCAATCTCGAAGCAGTACCTCTTCACCAACCTGCGGCCTTCCTTGGTATCCGATAGCCCCTGCAGCACTGCCCTGCATCTTGTCTCCACCGTCAACTTCCTTAACCATCTCATCCCGCCCATCAGACTTGCCCAGCTCGGCCGTCGGTGTACTCGGTCGCTCCTGTGCCACCACTTCCGCACCCGTAGACTTTAGCAGCCGCTCGACCAGATCTTCTTTCAGACCGCTTATCTCCAAGCCGCATCCCCGGAGCTCCTCCCGCAATTCGTCTCTGGTCATGGTGTGCACTGCTTGCTTGTCCATCCCAATTTTTTTTTTTTTTTTTTTTGAGAATCAAACACTGCTTCTGTTATCGCGTCACGCCACTTCCTGGGCTGTTCGTGTCCCGTAATCCCACTTCTGAGATGTAAAGTCAAATTGCGAATGAATCCAATATATTTATTTAGAAGAGAACAATCCTCAATTACATAATATGTCTACTTAATAAGGTGTTGCCGTTGTCGTTGCCCTTTAGTAGTGTTGCCGTAACACTATGTTTTTTTTCGATGTCAAAGCAAGAATATTCATTTTTAAACAACAATTTCTAGAATAAAAACAACATTAAAGACTGGATAAGCAAATTTGCGAAGGCATTTATGTAGTTAAATGTACACCTAGACAACACAAGAACTAAACAACATTTTTTTGTATCTCCTGAAAAGATGGAATAAGACCAAAAGATTGGTGAAGCTCAGTGTAGTGATGCTTAAAAAACCGCCCGAAGCACAAAAGCGGCAGGAAAAGTGAAGTTGTGAACTAGAGACCGATTTCGATCCTACCAGTGAAGTAGTTGATCAAGTTTTAGAAAAAGCGAAGGCAAGAAGAATAGTACATTCCAAACAAGGATCAGTTTCGAAGGGAAGAGAATAAATTGAACACTTGGAGACAAAAACAAAATGTACCTGCGTTGGGACAAATATATAGTTATATAGTTCAGTAGTTCTATTTATTGACTTTAAGAAAGCCTTCAAAACTATGAGCCCAAAACAAATGTTGGGCACCTTGAAAAATGTGGTGAACAGGTTCACAACACAGCGTGGTATTAAAACAGCAACAGCTCATATTAAAAGTTAATAATCGACTGCCACGTAGATTTCGAAGCGTTGACAAGCGACTTATGCAGACACAGGCTCCTACTCTCCTACTCTCACTTAATACTTTTGGTTTCCGGAAGCCGAGCACCTGGATGAGTCTGTATCTGGACCCATCTCTTTTTACGGATGGCGACGGGGGCTTATCATCAGATTAGCCAACGGCGACATGCGGAGTTACCTGGTACAACCCCTTTTTGAACTACTCTGACATATTGGGAGCTCAGATCTAAAAGGTTGCATCCAAGGTCATGTCGGGGTCTTGGAGTAGAGTTGTTTGCGGAGGAACTCTATCATATCACGGCAGCACTCACAAATTCAGCAAGGTTACCGAAACCGGAGTCATCCGGACCTTTCGCCCAAAGGTAAAATAAATGGGCCTGGTGTCCCAGTTGGGGGTTGTGCGTGAGGTTAAAGCCCTCACCACGTAAAAAACAACCCGTTTAGAGACAACCAAACGCCCTGGATTCTAAAGAATTTAGTGTTGACGACCCCAGCGAACGAACAAAAGACCATGCTTTTCGGTTCTTCACGTGGAATGTGAAGTCTGTTAACAGGCCACGTGTAGCCGAAGAACTCGCGGAGGTCCTTGAAGTGCGATGGAATGGGCCGGGCAAGAAGATGATGAAAAATTGCGACATCTACTTCGGTGATTGCAGCAGAGAGAGGCGCTCATTTGCACGTGGATTTGCTGTTCGAGGCAGACTTAGGCAAATAGTCTTAAGCTTTGTATGTAAAAGCGAACGCCTCATAACAATCCGCATCAAGGATAAATTCGGCAACAATAGCCTAAACTGTCCCCACAGAAGACAGAGATGACAGCAGGATGACTTCTATGATCTCCAAGAAAAAACATACGATCAATGCCCCTGATTCGACACCACGCGTGTAGCTTTATCATTGCCCCTTCTTCGACAATAAGAGTGTTGATTTCTTGATATCCTGATTTTTACCTTGGCTACAAACAAGAAAATTATCGCAGTTAACATTAGCCCCTCGGAACGTTCGTACATCAATAATACTGGAGGTGTGTCTGACGTCGATCGCAACGTGATCAATCTCAAATCAAAATTTATTGACCTAACATAGAGAAATAGAAATTGTTCCAATCCGTGTTGCTTTTCCACAAAATCAACTTTCGTACTTTAAGAATGCTCAGACAGTAGTGGCGTCCCATGTGTTCAATAATTAATTCTCTAACTGCTACATACAATTTTGTGCTAAGATCTATTTTTATCAACGAGGACCTTTAAGACGTCTATCTAATTTCTTTAACTTCCTCTTCTGTTCGTTTTTTTCTTGCTTTTAATTTTTTTTCACATTTTTCTCCTCATACTCTTTCTTCTTTTCTAATTAAAAAATCATAAAAATCTAATATATTTGTATAAAACTTCAATTCGTTGTAAATTGTTAGTTTACAGGCAAACTTTATAATAGAGATTGCTTATTCCTTTTTTTCCTTTAGAAATGAATAGAAACCTATCTTTGAATTCGAGTATTTAAAGTGTTTTTCAAATATTTTATTTAAGCGAGACATGGCAAGAACTGCTGTAAAACAATTAATCCAATCTTTAGTTCTATAAAACCAAACAATGCACCATACGAAGATGTAAGGCATTCAGAAAAGTCAGTTGAATACTAAACAAACTGTTTGTAAAGAATTAAACACAATACCTGTATGAATAAATACATTGTTTAAAAACTGTATTGAAACATTTAAGCAAAACCTCTTGCTTGGACGTCTGGGCACCTAGATAAATCTATTTTTCTTTTGTAAAAAACATGTTTAGCTACGTTTAATGCTGGTAAAGACTTAGCTTGTTAGTCATATTTTAATTTTGATTCGCTAATCGAGTTATTGAACTAATTAATGTTGTTTATATTTCCGTTAGAGAGTATCAATATTCCTTAGGTGTGTTCTGTAATGAAGAAGAACTATATGTATACGGATCAGTATTTCATTGTTGGCTTTTTTCCAATAGATTTTACAATTTGTACTGATTTTTCTGCCAACCCGGTTCAACTTGGTAAATATAGGATATGTTCAATTCCATAGTCTTAGCAAAATTGTGTAAACTGCTGAATAGTGCGATTGCAATGCATTTCGAATAGTATTCTACGACTTACACGTACATTTGTAAGCCGTATAGTGCAAATTGTTCTAAAAAGAAAATCTATGGTTGAAGCCATTCAAAGCAATTTTATAGTTAATTTGTCTTCGCATTTTGTGATTTTTCATATGATCAAATTGTATTACGCGTGTTTGATCTTACTTTGCCCCTCGCTGATTGATGAGTGTAGATAAATGAATAAGATATCACACATGTCATTAACAGAAAAATAGATATAATTAATTTCTACCTAAATACTACATTCATTTGAATACTGAACATCTAATTGTATTTTTACAATCAAAAGTATCGTGGTAACGAAAGTTACTAGTAACGGTATTAGATATAAGGGTATACAGATGAAATTTAACGAATAGACACGGGTTCAATATTAGTAATGCTTCTTCCAACTCTAGTCTGGGATCCAAACACAATTTAATCTGACCATTTGGATTTCTTACAATGACAATAGAAATAACCGAGTTAATCGGTTCTTCAATCTGTCTTTTAACCCTCATTGATTTCATCCGCTCCTATCTCATTCTTCAGCTTAAATGGTAGTTTACTAGGGTTTCTAACCACTGTAGGTATTCCTGCCTTTAACTTAAGATTACATTCCCTTTTCAGAAAACCCGAACACTCAAAAATATCTTTATAACTATTCATTTTAATGCAGTATCGAAATAGCTCGCCCGTTCTATTGTATAGACAAATTTTATCTCGGCAGCTTGCATTCGCGATCGCAAATTGCATGGCCATAGGTGAGATTTGGAACAAATACTCAGATGAAAACCAATACCATGGCCTTGGTACAATGATCGGCCTTTTTGGTTACATATCTTCCGAGCTGTTTCAATATTGGTCCAGTTTGGCCAATCCTACTGGAAAGCGCACCATTACTCTTCCCATCACATTATAGATCTGAGATGTTTGCATTTCTTCACCTGCTTCAATTGGACTCAACTCACATGTAGAGCGCTTTGAACAGGCGTTCTGGATTACCATAACCTCTGCCCAAGTTGACCTTCATTCCAGCATCTGCACATACGGTCACAAACCTAAAGCTACATTTGAAACTCAACATCAAGGAAAGGGCCAAGAAAGCCTCTTCTGCATATTTTAGCAGCGAAAAAGCGAGACCGACACTTCTGTACGCAGTCTCAGTTTGCAAGGCACTCGATCGAGTACAAATACTGGCATTCTTATTCATCATCGGAGCACTGAGAGGTACTCCGTCAGACGCACTGAATATTCTGCTAAACCTTCCGCCACTGGAACTATTCGGAAAACATATAGCAGCCAGAAGAGCCTTGATAAAAACACTCCGACTGTGGTCCGAACAAGATATCGGCCACTCAACCATTCTCAAGGAATTCAGTTTCCTTCCTAGCGACACTGATCGCCTATTACGCCAGGCTATCTTCGAGAAGAAATTTTCAATCAGCATTCCTTCCAGATCGGACTGGATGTCTGACAAGCAAACGTTGGAAGATCCTCTGCGTATTTTCAAAGATGGATCGAAGACAAACGAAGGGGTGGGTGCTGCTGTCTATTCCCAAGATCTCAACATTGCTATCTCCTTGAAGCTTCCTGATCACTGACGCGTTGTCATGGCTCAAAAATAAAACTTGATATCAACAAGGGACATCACCATCTATTCCGGTAGTCAGGCCGCTATAAAATCCCTGGACAATGTTATGTTTTACTCAAAAATATCCCTTAATTGCTGGCTGTCTCTTAACGAGATGGCTGGGCATTTTAACATGCACCTTATGTGGGTGCCGGGACACTGTGACATTACAGGAAACTGCAAAGCCGATGAACTCGCCAGGTGTGGTGCAACCTCATTCCTATTAATAGCAGGGGTACCACCTTCCATGCCGATCGCAGAAGACTCTCTTTTTTTTAAATTCACACAATTAAAACCACCAACGACAAATGGCTAGAGGTTACCACCTGTCTTACAACAAAAGAAATCCGGCCTTTACTTAACCTAAAATGGTCACTCAGTCTACTCAGACTCAGCAAGCACTCATAAAGGACTCTCTTAGGAGTCATACCCCGGCACTGTTCAATTGGCACTCATGCTCGCAGGATGGGTTCTCAATATAATGACTTCTGCAGAAGTTGCATGGATGAAGAGAAGAAAGAAAAAACTCGTCACATACTTTTCTCACCTACTCTCCTCTTGCAGCGATCTGGCTAGTTTTAGGTTCCTACACCTAGTGGTCTACTACTTCAACAACCTCAATGAACTAAACAGCGCCAGCATAGGCCATTTCTTTTTGTTACTCGTATAAAGAATGGAAATCTATTTTGAAAATCTTGTTTTAGTGATCCAGTTGGGATTTGAAGATCAGTGAATTCTAGGCTGTTGAATAGAGCTTAGCTAGCAGTTATTCTGTTCCAGATGATAGTAGTAACAAATAACAAATTTGTAGGTTACATGTTACTGGAAGTTTGTAAAGAAAACCGTGAAAACGAACGAAACCGACCGAACTTATTCATGTTTTTTTTGTATATGGTGAACTTGACCGCTGTTTTTTTAATTGTTGCCGTCGTATGACAGGCTATTCTTTTAGTAATTGAATAAACTTGATGTAATGGTAACAACCAGACTAATTCCATTTTAAAATCCCGAAAGTGACGTTGCAACTTCCTCTTCTAATACATAAATTATTTTGAAGTAATTTTCCACTATTCTAAAAGCAACTAAATGCAAGATTATTTTTGCTGAAAACAGTCTGTTTTCAATAACAATAACTACAGAGGTGAAGAACAATTGACGCCCCTCTAAATTGTGTTCACCCAATTTCTAACTACCGAAATACTTCCTACAATCATTTATTCCCTTAATTAGCGAATGGTTAATTATGCAAGTGTTGTGATTCCTTTGAGTTGGCTGCATTTTTCTGAAGGTACGGTTTCCAATGTCATTGGCAACTTAATTGATTTAATTAATAAGTGTTCTCATAAGAAATTATCGACAGTGGATGAGGTCAATTTTTTCTTTGAGCTGACTTTTATTGACAATTAATTGCTACAGAAATTGAATGCCAGCATTAGCTAATGAATGATGGCGTGCTTGTATACCTCAAGCCGCAAGGAAAGAATAAATAGAAAAAATAACGATTTTTTCAAAGTATTGGATTAATACATAATCAAATTTTACGACATGGTCTGAACGGTCTGTGTAAAGAGCCTATAGCGTATAGCTTGAACATATTTTTAATTTCGTCTCACAATTTTATTAATTGGACGATTGACCTTGACCGTCAATACTCTTTTTGATGATTTTTATTACCTCGATTCTTATACTGAATTTTGACAGATCATACGCGGGATTGAAAATTCAAGTTTGGTGGAAATCTCAGCTGTTAAAATAATGATAATAATAGTATGGTTGCCGCTACAGCCCGTGGATGGCTAAAGCCCAGCATCTCATCAACCACGTGTTGTGAGTGCACGGTTGGCACTTGAAATAAAAAACTGTTCCAAAGTTGGAAATAAAAATGACCAACAGCAGCAAAAAACGCCAAAAATATTTGCAAAGTCAAAACAATTAATTCGTAACATTTATTCTAATAGATTTCATATTGCACAGATCACATGATTTTTAACTATTAATAGTCACACAAACAATAACAATAGATTAAAGCAAATTCCCAATATACCTTACAAACCTAATGATTAAAATAAATTAAAATAAATATAAGTAACGAATCTAAATATCGTCCATTCAAATATTACTTTTTGCTTTAATTATATCGTTTCGTTTAACAAATCCTGTAAGTATTGTAGATGTTGGATTTGTTTATGGATAATATTGGTTTAATTAAATTATTCACATTTGCTTTAATCGCCGATTGGCAATGAACAGCATAAGAAACACGTGGCATCGATCACACTAGAGATCTCCAGGTCACTCTTTCCCCCGTCAATGACTCTAGCTCATCAGGTAATATGCCCAGGCGCAACCAAGCGAGTTTTTGGACCAGGTTCAACAAACTCTCCCTAGGTCTGACAAGGGGTCGCTTTCCTGATGAAGCAAAACTCCTTCCGTTTGGAAAAGTAGTTGCTTGACATTGAAGCCGCGATATAATCGCTTACTGCCGTTTTATCCTATAGCGGAAGTAGCTCCCATAGCTCCATGGCTACGATCTTAATCTTGGATAACAGCCATGACCATAGGTGAGACTTGGAACAAAAAATGAGTTGAAAACCACTAACTTGTCTATGATGCCAAGCTCGGCCTTTCTGATTCCAGATCTTCTAAGCTGTTTCAATATAGACCCAGCTTGTGCAATCCTAGAGGACCCAGCCTGTGGATCCTCGCACCTCTCCATATAAAATTCAGTTCTTGTTTGTCCAACGCTTTTCCTTCTCATTGCTTTTACTAACCATGCCCAGTAGTAAAGCTTAGTTTTATTAACAGATCCTGTAAGCCATTCATCTTTCTTATATATACTACAATTAAAATAACATACATATACTTTTTCTTATTTTCCGTATTTGTTCCAGCATGCAGAGCTTTGCGTTTTACCAAGAACAACAAAAGCGCGCAATATGCGTTTACAATTTATTTAAACACACAATTCTAAGTATTCCGATCATTTGTCAATAAATTGCCCTATGAAGGAAATGAATTCGTGTTCAGTGTGATCAATTAAACATTTTAATGTACCAGTTACAAAAGAAGAAAGAGAAGCGCTATAGGTTGCATAAAAACCAAAGTAGTTTTTCTTTTCATTTCTCCAAAAAATTACCAAATTGAAAAAAATTACAATGTTATCAAGAGAAAAATAATGACCAAATTTGGTCACAAATGACCAATGTCGCAACCGTGTGTACGTGCCATTGTTCTCTCACTAGTGGAAAGGACTTACAATTTTAGGCCGAACAGCCAAGTTTGCGAAACTATTTCCAGACAGGAATACACTTTGAGCATTGTCAGGGACTCGTAAGAGGTTTGGTCGTAAAAATTATTTCTGTAGTTCAAAGCAGGGATCGAGCCTAGACGTCGAGGTTGAAGTGCGTTGGGGTCGACGGACATACTCACAATGCTACGGGCCACCACTTGTTAAATTAAATATCAAATTATTAAATTCTGGTAAATATAGCGGCATAATACAAGAAAAAAACAGATTTTGTATGCTTGTCAAGTATTTAGTCTGAAGTTACGGTGTACTTGGTATAGTGTGTACATACCATAAATATGTATAATAAAAACTTTAAACTGAGCACATAAAATTGTTAAGTGTTCATATCAAGTTCATATAAGGTACCCGACACTTTTTGCAGTGAAAAATATTTTTATATCTTACATAAACTGTGTCTACGTATTTACAATAAAAGGGTTTGATCACTGGATTGTGAAGAAATGAAACTTACAAGTTCAACATTTCTATGCAAAGATTTATTTAATTATGCTGCACAATTTCTGCTTTAACTTTACTACCCACAATTAGTTTATTATAAATTTCTTTGCTGTCTTTCAGGATCATACTTACAACACTTTGATCACGCTTATACAATATAATAAACTAGACAGTCCTTCTATGGCCGCGGTTCCGATATTTATATCAGTCAGCATTCTTTCTAGAAAATTCTGTCGCAATCTGTTTGTTCAGTTTTCACTTCATTTATTTTGACTGCTCAGCTTTTAAGCGTCCTATGGAGGCAAACTGAACTTCATAATTTCGTACTAAACCTCATTCCTTAATCCACAGCGTAAGTCCACTTAAGCGCACTAGGCCGAAAATATGACTGCTTACTACAACAACGTTCTTGCAGCGCAATACACGGCAATAGTGAACTCACATAGACTATCTATAAAGACGGTGTAGTGCCAAAAGTTTGTGCAAGGCTTCCCAATCACCAAATTTATGCCTCCAACTAAAACGTGTCAAAGCACTCATAGTTCCTCTCATGACCTACGATTATGAATTATTGAATGACCGTAATAATTTCTCTTATCGAAAGTTGTTAAAAGCAATCATCGCCACTATACGGCATGTGTTTAAACTTTGAAGATTTGATTATGTCTCGCACCAAGACCGCATCCTCCGTGAACGGGACTTGAAAGCACTTTTAAACTATACACCAAGCATCCGCCGGCATTTGTTCATTCATGTCGTTCATATTGGAGCAATAAATTTTGTTTAGCTTGTTTTACTTACTTGTCAAAATTGAACCGAAATAACTTCCTTAATTTGGTTTGGATTTGATTGATTTTAAAATACACACTTATGTTTTCACTTATATATTACAGTTTTCAATTATTCAAATCTGTAAAACAAATATGTGAATTATTTTGAAACCTCACAATGTTCCCATAAGGCGAATTCGCGAGGTCTTATCAAATTTCCTTACACCTCCACCGCTGTGCATTGTAAATAAGAATTGTTAATAAATAAATAGGTTTGCTTCATATAGTATCTAAAACTGATTTGATTAGATGTGATTGTAAACAAAAATGGATTGCTACAACCGAGACAATCTTGATTGCCAAGTGCCGACTTACCCGTAATAGGGAAAGGGGCAATCTTGAACCAAATTATAAAAAGAACCCGCGCTATAAAGAACTTTTTATTTGTTATTTAATCCGGAATACTTTGAACATCGAAGGATGGGGAAGTACACCGAAGGCGTCGATGATAACATACGTAAGCTCACATACATTAGAAACTCCTAGAGTACTTCACTGTAAAGACGGTGGTTGGGCACAGTCAGTAAGCGACATATTGCGTCGCCTCATAGACACTCACTGCACGAGGGGTAATTAACTCCGTTTAATTCTCAATGATAGAGACGACCCCATGTAACAAACTGAATGTTCCGAACAGCATTATCAGCTAGTAGTAAGATGAATAATAGATTTTTTACTATCATCATTAATGCCGGGAAGCTGACGCAATTCTCCCACTGCAGAAGATTGAGAATATTAACCCCAATTGCAAGTGTCTATTATAAATTGATAATTGATACACACCGGCCTTCGCTTTGTTTTGGGATTGTGATTGTCGATTAAGCTCGAAAGTAATCGATTTTCACTTTTCGGCATCATACATTTCTGGTCGACGTACAGTGGTCCCAAAATGTTTTACAGTATTGTGACGTGGACACAAACCAACCTACGTATGTTATATATAATCAACACCATTCGGAGTATAGTAGCTATAATACATCTACACAACAACCAACACCTCCTCGGCATATGGAGTAAATGGGTTCCTGTATATAGCGGCGGAGAGGAAATCTGTTGGTGCGCCGCCGCCACGGTGCTGTTATACATAATCAACCCCGAATGTACATACATTACGCCCCATACGAAAATTCCATAGACAGATGTTGACTGAGTTTTCTAGAAACAATGCTGGATGATATACTATCTGAACGGTGGCCGAAGCAGTTTTGTTTAGTTTGGGTTTCATAAAAGTGATCAAAGTATTAAAAAGATGTTTCAGGCCCAACTTTATAACACTTTGGCAGCAAAGAAAATTGTAACAAACGAATCGTGGTAATTTTAAGTGTGGTAACGCTTAAGTAACAAAGTGCTCTATACGTTTATTAATATATTAGTGCAAAAAAATAGTATTGAGCTAATTAATTGTGTTTACGTAGACACAGTTTTTGTAAAACCTAACAGTGTTCTTACTTATAATAACCTTCCTGGGCCTCTCAAATAGCATTTGTAGCAAACATGCCTTGGGAGAGAAGGGAAATCGATTGGAAATACCCCCTTAAAAATTAGCTTTAATTAAAAGCCTGATGTAAAAAACTGTTGATACAGTGTTAAGACCAAATGTATGTACTTTAAAGAAAATAAGTTTCAAAGTCAAAACTTTGATCTAACGTTACAACAAAACGGCTCATCAAAAGTCAACAATGTTTTGGCTTTCTAAGTTCTCATATTTGTTTAGTCGAAAAAAGTTATTCTCATTGGCCCAGGAAGGTAAAGGGTTTCCAATAGGGATTTGATAAGTTTGAATATAATTTTTGAACGCACTTTTTCACTAATCATCAAACTGTCGCTGTCAATTTGTTCAGTAAACTCAACGTTTTCATCATGGCTCTCTGTCTTGGTCAATATGAAAAATATGCGTTATTAGTCTGGTGAAAGTCCAGAAGAGCCTTATGAATCACCAATTCATCCACAAAAAATAAATTTAGCACTGTTTGCGTTTGCGTTATAGGTCCAACGTTGGATGTATATATCAAATGGATTACGTTTTATTTAAAAAAAAGTTTTCCTTAGTGGAAAACCCTTATAATAATAATATGGGTGGGTGGGCCTATCCTCTACAACAACCACCCTAATTGCATGTTCTAATATTCCTAGTTGGCCTTGATTGTGAAGCTTTCTCCAGACAGCTAAACTCTTTGATCATTGTCGCGAGACTGACATTTTTGTCAGTCCATCAGCATCATCAGTTTCCCAAAAATAATGAAATGAGCTCAAACATACCTGGAACAAAATTAAACTTTAACTGAAGGACACAAATCGCACATCTCAATGAGAATTAATGTCATAAAATGATTTTGATCTCTGAAACACACCATATCATAAAGCTGCCCCACTTGAGTCGGTTATAAGTCTGCAATATATTGGTAAGCCTGTGAGAAAGGCGGTGTACTCAAAGTGGGGGTGGATGGCTCGCTTTGCACAGCCAGAACCTTAACCCTCTTCCTTTCCTGTCAAGATCGATAAAAGTGACTTCACGCGATTTGAATACCATGTATTCTGTGTATCATGTGACCAACCAAATCATGAGATCTATTGCATTGCTATAAAACTGGAGAACGAAGTTGTCTTTACGAGTTTTGGTAGAGAAAAAATGCAAAGGGCTTTTTTTTTCTACAGCAGGTTCTAATATTACTGCATTATTGTCCACCACATCCACAGAAACCATTCATTCGCCCTTTACTTGCACCGTAATGGTCGTTCAGTAGGTAGTTAAGCAATGTGCTTTTAATTTATTTCTATACGACGTATCTACTTTCTGCTTTTATTATTTCGATTGAATTTATGTATTTATTATTTGTTTTTTCCCATCTACCATATAATTTTTAATCATCAAATAATTATTTTTTGTTGCCACACTGTCGATTATACCATATGTCTAATTTTTGTATCATTTGATGTTGAAGGCAGTTATATATAATTTTAATTTTCTTTATTTTCTTCTTGTGGCGCTACAGTTCGGGGTGAACCTGGTCCTTGGTCAACAATCCTCTCCAGCTGGCACGATCCTTAGTCAGCCGCCTACTATTTCGCACTCCAAGTTGGTTGAGGTTCTGCACTTGAGTGCGCCATCAGGTTCGTGGTCGTCCTCTATTGCGTTGTCCCACTGGCTCGGAGTCGAAGACTCTTCGGGCTGGAGCAGTGTTGTCCATGCGCTCTACATGGCCTAGCCATCTTAGGCGTTGAATCGACGCCTGACTAGACTCATGTCGCTGTATGGCCCGTAATCTTTTTCTCCAGAAACCTTCAACGCAAATAGGACCATCGATTGAACGCAGAACTTTTCTCTCGAAAAGGCCAAGTGCGTCTTCATCCGCCCTTGAGATAGTCCAGGCTGCCGCGCCATACAGCAGGACAGAGATGATCAGGTTCTAATACAATGTGAGTTTGGTCTTTCGAGATGGGGCTTTACTACTCAATTGCCTCTTGTGCCCAAAGAAAAAGCAGTTGGCTAGAGTTATTCTGCGTTTGATCTCGATACTGATGTTGTTCATACTATTAACTTGAGAGTTAAAGTAGATCTTCAACTACCTCCTTTCCTGTCACGAAGTTGTAGTTGCCTATATCGACGCCCTGACCGAGTCGTCGATGTTTTTGTCCTTTCTTGATGACAGCATATACTTTGTTTTGTCCTCATTCACCGCTAAACCCATTTTTGCCGCCTCGGCTCGCTGAGTTCGGCCAATCACGTCAATGTCGTCCGCGTATGCTAGCAGTTGAACGGACTTTTGGAATATCGTGCCTCTAGTATTGGCGTGTGAGTTTTGCATGACCTTTTCAAGTACAATGTTGAAAAAAATCACATGACATTTTGATTTTATTCATTCCTAATAAAATGACAACCGTTCTCAATGCAATTATCGGGTCAAGGGAGGGAATTAAGCATTGTCGCATAAATGTACCATCTGTGTACATAGCAAAGTATATGATACTCTAACAAACATTCTGTACACCTTAAATTCATGATTCTGAATCATGGCTTCATTGTTGTATTATTTCGAACATAGTTGATTTGCCTAGTTTCAAAATGTTTAGAACTGACAGAGTAGATAGTATAGGCTGTGGTATGTATGTATGGTTTTTTTTTTTCAAGTTCAATTTGATTGTGTTGAAATTAGTATATAATATATCACATAGGGAGTATGAGATAATGCATTTAATTGTTGTCTACTCTCCTCCCTAATGCTTTCTGGAAAACTCGAAACCTTATTAAAATTACAAAGCAGTTATACCAAAGTTTAGTGGTGGTGATTTTGTGACATAGTTGGTGTATCCCCAATTAATTCTCACCTTGCCACATGTATTTAATCTCTACGGAATTACGGAGAAGATTGTGCTTCCCAATGGCGCGATAATAACACTAACAGACAAGTTAAAGTTTCTCGGTGCTAAGCAACCCCTGCCAACTGACTCTCAAAAAGGCCATTTCAACCTTCGACCGCCACAACAACAATTGGTTACACTGTTCCAGAGTCAACTACACGATATCCGCAACCACCCAAACATTACTATCTGGGACCTGACAGGTGCGCCGCGGACAACAATTCCTCAACGCACTTAATTTACTAAATGAGCAGACATTCCCAAGCACAACAAGTCGATCTTTATGACTTTTATCAAAGTAGTGATAGCAGTCACTGTGGTGACTATACCGGCCGCTGCACCACCAGCTCATGGTGGTAAAAAATATGAAATCTCCCTGACTTTCTTCTTCTTAGATGCCCTGTTTTCAGTGTTTTGATGAAATTGATGTATTCAATTTTATTGACTCTGGTAAATTAAATGCTAGTAATTCAGACAACATTTCTCCTTAATTATTGAAGTTTATTCGACCGCACATTTATTGTTATATACGACCAATTTTTAATATCTGCATCTATAGCTCCCAATTTCCCTCAATTTAAAAAAGGGTAGTTATAATTCCTGTTGCTAAAAAATCAAGAATCAACTGCTGAGCCACTTAAAGTTCTATTAATATTTTATGTGGCTTCCCAAAAACCTCCCAAAAGACAATATCCTCTCAAATCCGGAGTTTTTCAAATTAAACTTACTTTCGAAACTGCAATCTGGTTTTCAGTGACAGCATCATTGTGAATCTGTTGTCTTTAACGTCATATCAGATATAATATTGGCTTTAGATAAAAATGATATTTATGTTGCAATCCTACTGGATTTTTGCAAGCTCTTTGACTGCAGTCAAAATTTTGTTGCTAACGATATTGAAAAATAACTTTTGTCACTGTAAGCCTAAAGCTATTCAATTAGAGGCACCAATCGATACTAGGACATTTTCTACTGTACCAATTATAGAAGGATAATTCTCCCAAATATGTTCTACATATAGGATCTTTTCTACCCTTATTTGTAAACGACTAAAACCCACTTAACAGCCTGATTGGTCAATATCCGTGCACGTTCAGGCCAGCGAAATCCACTATTGAACAAATATTCACATTACGACAGATCTTGGAAAAAGACCCAGGAGTCTTAAGTTGATAGCCACCACCTATTCATGGACTTTAAGGCAGCGCATAACAGTATTTATAGAGACGAGAGACGAACGATTGTCATGCGATTTCTTTAACATCATTATATGTCAACATATACGTCAACACCAGAGGCACGATCTTTCACTGTGCAGCTGCACATATGCACAT